>WKFP01015464.1:613420-631209 GCA_011057875.1 Pterocles orientalis
TCGAGATAGACCACATCTACTGCTTTACCATCATCTATCCACCTGGTAATATCCTCATAAAAGGCTATCAGGTTGGTCAAGCATGACTTCCCCTTGGTGAAGCCACGTTGACTGCCTCTAATGACCCTCTTATCCCTGATATGCCTAGAGAGAGCATCAAGAATAAGTTGTTCCATCACCTTTCCAGGGATGGAGGTGAGGCTGACCGGTCTATCGTTACCCGGGTCCTCCTTCTTGCCCTTTTTGAAGACTGGTGTGACATTCGCTTTCCTCCGGTCCTCAGGCACCTCCCGCATTTCCCACGACTTGCCAAAGATGATGGAGAGTGGCCTAGCAAGGACTTCTGCAATCTCCCTCAGCACCCGCGGGTGCATCCCATCAGGACCCATGGATTTATGGGTGTCCAGATTACTTAACCGCTCCTTAACCCAGTCTTCATCTACCAGAGCAAACTCCTCCTTTGTCCTGACTTCCTCTGGGGCTTCAGGGGCACGGGGCTCCTCAGGACAGCCTCCGGCAGTATAGACAGAGACAAAGAAGGCATTCAGTAACTCTGCCTTCTCTGTATCTTCTGTCACCAGAGCACCCACCTCATTGATCAGTGGGCCTACGTTGCCTCTGGTGTTAGCCTTATCTGCAATGTATTTGAAGAAGCCCTTTCTATTATCCTTGACCCCTCCAGCAAGGTTTAATTCTAAGGAGGCCTTAGCTTTCCTAGTTGCCTCCCTACACTCTCTGACAACATTCTTATATTCCTCCCAAGGAGGAATTTGGTTATGCAAAGTTAATTACTTTTTATTAATCTCTGCGTATCCCATGTTGACCAGTCAGCAAAAATTGGTATCGCTTGTCTCAAAGAACTGAAATCACCATCTTTAAAGGCACTTTTCATGAAACAAGTATGTGCCAAAACATGTGTATTACCGTGCGCAAAAGTTCCATTTTTGGGAACAATGCAGACATCCATCAGTAACTGTTGTGCAGACTCTTCTGTTCAACACAGCACACTCAGCAACATCTTTGTGAAATGCTGGCTCTGATTAGTCTTCTTGACAAAGGCAATGCTTTCTAGAACCTTTGTTGAGGGGGAAGAGACAACTGAAATTCAGATGAGCCATATCCAGCTAAGCCTGGACGTGTGTTCCCTACTGTTATACAGGAAAATACTAAACTTGGATTCATTTTGTCATACATCTTGGTATCTCCAGCAATGAAAAACTGATGTACTCATTACTGTTTAGAAGACAACACCCTTATTCAGGCAGCCTTTCAGTTTGGACATTTACGCATTGTCAATTGCAGGGCTAACTATGCTGCTGGAAATAACACCCAAGTGACCACAGGGCAGAAAAAGTGGCAGGCCTTGGAGACACATTAAGAACAGACAGCTCCAAGAACGCAGGTAGTTCAAACAGGTTTTCTTGCTAGTGACAGGCTTTAACTTTTGGTCAGCCCTGGTAGTTGGGCTAGATGATCATTGTAGGTCCCTTCTAATCTAGTAACGTAGAAGATATTTGGCTCAAAAATAACCATGCACTTCTTCAAGTCCTAGGAGAGTTTAGCAGATGATACAGATATTACAGATATCAAACTAAAGGCTAAATAAAAGGTCAATTGCTTTTATTGTTTTTAGATAATTGGAACTATTTTACTAGATATTTAATTCAGTTCTGCTTCATTTACAGGACACTATTTCTCTAAATAGCTCCATGAGTTAGCTGGCCAAATTGTGAGATTTCTTTGTCCTGCAGCAAATCTGAAGGGGACTTTTAACATACTAAGCTCTCACTCCACTTAGAAATCCAAGGAGGTCTTCAGAACTTCTCCCCAAATACAAAGATATTAGAAAATCCATTTTCTTTTCATCACTTAGTAGTTCATTCTGAGAAAAATTTATGGATTCTTAGAGATTCATGTGGTTTCTTCAGCCAAAGAGTAGGTAACTTAATCTTTATCCTACGGCTTTCAGCTAAAATTGACCAAAAGGCAGCCATCAGATGCTGTTTGTGTTCCTAGCTGGTAAATTATACCCAAGATCACCAATGTCTGTTCCCCTGAATACCACCATGCCTTTTAATCTCTTGTGATTTAGATAGCTTTTAAACCATTGACCTTTGACTAATAGTATCCTTGTTTCGTTCCTGAACTGCTGAGCTGCAAAAGAACAGCTATTCCATTACTAAGAATTCCAGTGTGGATTTGTATCTTGCATTTACCTATTAAACTTGATCCCCAGCTCAGAATCCACCAGATTTCATAGCTGGTTGGATGCTTCTGCCTTCCTTAGGGAAACTCTGCAGAGGTTGGGGCTGAACATCAATTTGTAACATTCTTTATTTGCAGGCTAATATTACATACCTAGATGACATATTATATGTAGCCCTATAGCTATTAACAGTTTTCCACTGTCATAAATAGAGACAGAAAGGTTCACATATTAGCATTTGAAAATAAAAACAAAATACATTGCAGAAGGAAACTTCAGGACCACATACACCCCTGTGTCTTTGCTGTTTTAATGAAATTTGCCCTTCCCAGAGAGACAATTTAAGAAGATAAAATTCAATTATTATGAAATTCTCCTCCCTGAACCACACCCCTTCTCCAGGCTTCTTACATATTTTTCCTTTGACTGTGGGAATAGTTATGTCACAGTGAGAGGACTGTGTGTCCTAGAAATACATTAACTAACCAATAGACCAGGGATATGAAAAGAATAAAGGTGACAAGCTATCCCTTTTCATATCCAAATAATAGCGTAGCAACTAACAATTTTGAGACAAGAATTCCCTGGGGAAAGAATCCAATGTGAAGAGTAAAAGGTTTTCTATTTATATACTATGTTTCCATTTGTATTGTTTGCTAAGTGTGAAATCTCCTTTTAAAATCTATGGCTCATGGTGTCTTGAAGAAGAATAGACTATTCCTGCTCGTCTGACTCATGTATCTCTGGGCAGTCAGACCTTCTGACTCATTGAATAGTCAAAAATCTCAGATTAAAAATAGTGCATGGCTGTTAAAAATAGAAACTGTAGACCCTGGATCTGAATGCAGGCAGAAATAAACACATTTCCTCTGAACATGTGCAGTCAGTGAAACATGAACGAAAGTGTTTGCATTATGCTCCTTCCCTTGTGTTTCGTTCATTTTGTTAGAAAACCAAAACTCAAACTGCCTCTGCAATGCTTTCAAAACATCGGTAGAACAGACATCTCAAGAAACAATGACTATGTGTCTTTCTGACCTGTACACCTGGAAGTAACCCGATTACATTTAAGAAAGAATGTCTGATGTGATAAGAGTGATAACTTATCCTGCCACCGAAACCTCAGTGCTTGTTGCAGGTCTCAGAATACACATTCCAATGCTTAAACAACTTAGAAGAATCTTTGCTTACATTTGTTTTTTGTTTTCGGTTTTGGGGTTTTTTTTGCATTGTTTTGTGCTGATAAGTTAGCCATTCTTGAATTCATCAGATTTTAGAAAGATACACTGAAAAAGACGTCCTGTCTATAAAATGTGCATATCTCGCTGCTAACTTACACTAAGTGGTGTAATCACTCTAATACAAGGTATAAAAGCAAATTAAACATCATAACCTGAAACACAGTTCTACAGATTTTCTAGGAAAATTCATCATGAAAGACACAAAAACTATTCATATCACCTTTTATCCTGAATTTGGTGTTGGTGCCAAGACCAACAGTTAACTTGTCCACCAGCATGATGAATTCGTATTAGTATTTCAGTTATGTCTATTTTAATCAACAAAAAAGCAACCTACCTGTATGACAGAATTTCACAGAATTGAAACTGTAACTGTCTTCTGAACAGATATGACAAAATAATTCTGTTCAAATACAGAATTGGGGCATGTGATCAGCAGGAGCTCCTAAAGCTTAAACTTTTGATCTGCATCGGCACATTTTCTTCATAGAAACTTCAATATTCTTGACACTAGCTGCATGCTCCCACCTCGTAAAATGGCCCACAAGGTTTACTTAGAAACTACCATTATCAATGCCAAACATTATCTGAGTGATACACTTAGTTGCTGGGAAGGTTAGACAATTACTGTCTTCAAAGAAAAACTAAGTATAAGAATTTAAGTAACTTCCACAGAATCTCATCAAACTGCCCATCTTAGGAACCAGAATTTTAGGCATGAAAAAGATATTTTAAAACCTGTCAGAATTCAACAGGCAATAGTGATTTAATCAGATTCTGTATTTTAAGATGCAACCTTAAAAAAAATACAAACAAGAAAAAAAAAAACACACACCAAAAAACAAAACAACCAAAAATCCTGCGGAGCAAAAGAAACATTCTCCAAACGTATTTAAACTTTTTCTTAAGCTACATAAGTGTGGCGGGTTCGCCCTTGGCTGGGGACCAAACCACACACACCCGCTCACACAGTCCCTGCCCCCACCCAATGATAGGGGAGAGAATTAAAGAGGTAAACAGCAAAGAGGACTCGTGGGTTGAGATAAGGACAATTTAATAACTAAACTACAATAATATTGGAAATAATACTATTTACAAAGATGCAATGTGATACACAGTGACACTGCCCCTCCCCACCTGATGACCAAAGGCCCAACCCACTCCCAGCCAATGACCCCGAAGGAGGGAGAGAATAGGTGATCCAACGTGGGGCCCGAACCCACGACCCTGGGATTAAGAGTCCCATGCTCTACCGACTGAAGTATTCATGAGCACAAGTATTCACACTTGTGCTCATGACTGCCTCAGATGGGCAGACTTCTTTTCAAAATAGTTATTGCAGGTTGTTTCAAGGAGTATTTTTTTGGCTGTAGTTAGAGATAATGCTCTATCTGGCAACCCATTTTTGCTGGTCCCTGGAGTAGTATTGTAAAGGAGGCTAGGTTAGAGAGAAAGAGAAAGAACACGATCACGCACAGCCAGCAAGCTGAAAAATAGATATTGAAGAACAGGTGGAAAGAAATCCATAGAATTCTGAAAAAAAATGAAGTAAGATTGGCAGGGATTAAGGCAATTTAATGCCAAAAGAGTTCTGCAACCCAATAGTCCAGTCTTCAACTGTTTTCTTAACTCCTGTCAAGTCTAGGCAACAATGCTTTCTAAAAAAGAGTGCCAAAAAGTCCCTGTGGCTGCCAAAAATTATCAAAGGTTGACTAACAGACTGAAATTGCTTCTATTCAGTGCACCATTGAACTGGCTCTTGAGAGATGTAAGTAGACAGCTATTTGGACACAGAACCTTTGGCAACAGCAGAAGTTATTGTATTTGTGTCACAAGTAACAAAAATGAGGTGCTCTTTCTTAAAGTGTTGGTCTACCATAGACAAGAATATCACATTTGTAAAGAGCATTCATTGTTAATTAGAACATCAGCTTTCCACCATCCTGAGGTGGAATTTAGTTTGAAACTACAATCCTTCTGAATTTACCCAAATATTTTTAGAGACTCAAGGAACTAAACACAGGAATTAAAGCTTGCTCATTCTGGCACAGTCCTTGTTAACACTTGAGAGTATGCTCTCAGATTTTTAGACTTCCAGGGGGCCTGGTATTCAAATGAACTTGAAGTATTATTTTTTTTTTCTTATTTTGCCTTCCTCTCCCTCCAGTTATTGTTTTCTGAGAAGACCCTGAAATTACAGCCAAGAAAACAAGAGGAAGCACTTGTAGAAATTACAAGGTAGCATCAAGTTTATCAGTTTGACATTGGTCAAATGAAGTGATAGAATGATGTGGAAGAGAAAGGTGCAGGGGTGCACAGAAAATCCTTAGTTGGTCTTTCACAGAAAACAAACTGGTGGCTGGAAAGAGCAAGAAACACCATCATTCCTACATGACTTATACTGTATTTGGAAGAAGAACCTTGAGCTGCTTCCTGTCACCATCTTTGGATCCTGTATCAATGAGATCCAATCTGTTACAAAGCGCTTGTCTAGAGAGATACTGCTATAAAGAAATAAGTTGAATTTTTGGTCTCATTTCAGCTCCTACCACACTGTTATCCATACACCAGTTACCATTATTGACAAGTGGCCTTTTTCCTGTCAGTCTTAGCAAGAGACAGACTTATTAGACCAGTAATGATATTTTCTTTAGGATTTATACTGAGACAGTTTGTATTATCGCATACTTTCCTGGGGCCCTTCATCCTATCAAAAGCATACACTCAGTGTGAAAAACTCATATCAAGCACTAGTACTAAGCATACTTAAGAATATATTTTCAAAACATGTTTCAATTTTTAAGGATTCTTACTTAAAAAAATAACTTTAGAATGAAGTCTTCACAGTATTTATCACTCTATTAGAGTACAAATCCAAACAATGACAGAACTGGGCCGTTGTGCAGATAAGATTTTCCAAAGAACCTCTTTGCAAAAAAAATCAAACCAGACTTAATTATGCCAAGCACACCCTTAGTAATAAAAATTCAAACGGATCTATGAAATTATGAACCTCTTCCTGAGAAGAATCAAACGCAGCTAAAGGGGCTTATGTTTTGCTAACTATAACTATGTTCTATAGAAAGTGCAGTCAGTTTATAGCCCGCCTGCCAAAACTTCCACATTCAACAGTTAAGACTTTCCCTTGTCCTGAGCCATTTGAAACAGCTTCCGTTACCTTCAGTGAAAGCACAGTTTTACAGAACTGAAGTTATAATAACTTTTTTTGCCGTCTCACTTCATTAGCTTTTTTCTATTTAAGAGAAAAAAAAATCCCCATGCATCTTGCATTTAAAGCAGTGCTGATCTTGTCATCAGCCACGTGTCACACTTCAATGAGTAATTCCACCTGGGACCAGTCCTGTGTAGCTTCTACACCTGCTCCAACTCCTTTTCAGCACATCTAATAGAAACTTTGACCCATAATTATCTTGTGAAAAGTCCCAGCTGCAATTAATTATTGAATTTGTCTATATACACGTGCCCATGTGAGCGTTCAAAGAGAGCAAGCCTAGCACGCAGCACAGTAATGCTTTTTCTTGCTCTGTTTCCTTGTTATTAATGCAATATAACAGTGACAAAAATGTAATAAAAATATATATATTAAAAAAAAAGCATTGTCCTGTCTTCTGAGTGGATATAAAAGTATCCTGCAATAAAACAGAGGAGATTCTTTAAAAAATTTTGATTCAACTGGAACTAAATGGTTTTCACTCTCTGCCTAGGATAAGTCTGAAGTATGCATTACTAGACTCTGAGTTTATATAAATATCTCACACAGATGCAAAGAAAAAATACCTTATGGTAGGTGTGCAGAAAAAAAGCAAAAAAGAAAAAACTCATTAATCAGTTTTATCCATGTCAGCTTTTTTTTTTTTTGAGCATTTTTTCTCTAGAGAGGAAAATTTCATCAACAGCTCCGTACAAAATGTCTCCTGGTTTCTCAGTGATTTTTTTTTATCAATATCTATAAAGCAAGCCATGATTCTTTTAAATGACTACATGTTCAACCAATGTATCTAAGATACCAGGCCACAACAATTCTTTTTTGTGGAAAGAAGGGATAAACTTAGGAGAAGGGGAAAAAAAAAAAGACTTAAGAAGTCAGAGAAAAGAAAGGATGGGGGGAAAAAGACAAAATATGATTTTAAGTCTCATTTGAAACTATAATATACAGGCCTAAATAATAATGGTGGATCCAAACACTTCAAGTGCTGAAAAAACATGAAACTGATCTTTGCGCTTTAGACCTATCTAGAGTTTTCTCATCTTAGTAGCCAGACAAGAGGTACTAAGGAATAGTGAGCCCTATATTCAGAAACACCTCTATGAACTTAAATTGAGACAGACACCTCTGTGCCGTCAGGGTTTTCTTGTTGCTGTTTCGTACTTGTTGCTGTTTTTCTACTTGTCAGTACATCCTCTTAAGCTCCAAATCTCTGACTGCACCAGATAGAGCAACCATGCACCTTCTGTAAAAGTTGAGTTGTAAATGGTTAAGCATGAGATCAGAGTATAAGTAGATTCTCAACATCAATTTTTTTTCCTGTGGTAAAATGAGACAACCAGACACTAGTGTTAAAGACAGGCAACTCTTTACAAGGAAGCTTGACAACTGCTCAGTTACCTTGAAAATATTAGAGAACTAGAAACCTTCTGCTACTCATCACCTGGACACAGAATCAGGCATGGCAAGTGTTTAATTAGCAGTATGAATCGTCTTGCTAATGTCAAAACGATGTAGATGTCGCATTTGGAAGAATGATGCTAAAAATCAGAAAGAAGTGGTCATTTCTCCCTGTTCAGCACATGTGAGGCTACATCAGGGTCCTCACCAAAGATACAAGCAAGATATTGATGTACCAAGATGATTAGGGATCTGGAGCAGATAGTATGAGACAATGGACATAAATTATAGCAAGAAAAAAATCTAATATAACAATTTTTTTTTGGTTGATTGGTTTGTTGGGGGGGGCGGGAGGTGTTTGCTGTTGGGTTTTTTTTGTTTTGTTTTTACAATGAGGGTAATCAAAGACTGTATCGGGTGTCTAGCGAGGCTGTGGGATCTCCATCCTTGGATATAATCAAACCTCAAACAAAAGAATCCTCTGAGCAAGTCGATCCAACTTTGAAGTCAGCACTGCTTTGAGCATGTGGTTGAGCAAGAAGACCTGCAGAGGAACCTTCCAATCTAAATTATATAGTACTAAAAAAAAAAAATAAATACTTTCTTAGTTTTCCATTTTTGTGTGTGTTTTTTACTCAGAAAAACATATTTCTTCTGTTGTGCATACACAGATGAGCCATTATGATAAAACCCAGGTTTAAATGATATAAATATGTGGTCATTTCCTAAGGTATGGGCAGTGGCTCTCACTCAGGCACTGTTCCACTAAATTAACTCCCTAGTTCATTTACATGCACTCTGGAGATGTTTTCATTTGTGTCCAAGTTTCAGAATTAGCTGCCTTCCTCAATTACCGAGGCTAAAAGGGAGATTTGTTTGTGGAAGACTCTCAGAACTTCACATGTTTGGCCATGCTGTCTTACACAAATGTCTTTTTAAAGAAATGTCTGTAGGGTAGAACATTTTATAATTATTCTTTGTCCACAGGATTGAGCTAATGTTTCTGGCCATTTATAGATTATATGAGGAGAAAAATACAATAATTTTGCATGTCTTTCTGCAGAAACATTCTGAGTAGACCTAGAAAAATTACTACAACTTTAAACACCAATGGCTGTTTAGCTTAGATTTTGACATCAATTACTCATATATATTTTTATCCATTAAAATGAGTGCTAGATATTAACCTAAGTTGAAATCTAAGTTTCACATCTGTTCTGCCCACTTTGCTTTGCAGTGCTGTAGCAGCAGTACTGTGGGATCACAGAATCAGAGGGCCAGGAGAAACTTTCAAAAGCCATTTATTACAATGATTTTCATCTTCTGAAAAGCACAACTCCCTTTTGGGTTATATATCTTCTCGCAACAATTATGTGAATAGAGGCCAGAAATTTCAATGTCAAGTGCTATTAGATGTGGCCACTGCTAACACTTTAAGACTCCTCTTAATTCAAGAGTAGCATGACCCAGAGTTTGAAAATTGCTAGTTTTTTTCTTCCCTTTAAGCATAATTTACTCCTTCTCCATGTTCCAAGGGAGAATCAAATATACCATTTTCAACAGATGTTTGCTTAGTCATTTGGAAAATTTCCAGTGAAAGAGACTCCACATCCTTCTTTGGCAATGTATTTCAAAGCTTCACTACATTTATTGTTAAAATTTCTTTCCTAATATCTAGTCTGCACTTCCTATCTCTAGACTAAACATTCCTAAGCTGAAAGTCGTGCTTTGATCATTCTTCCTCTGCACTCTCTGCAGCTGGCACACACCTTTAACACATATTTAGGACTAACCTCAGTGTTTCATCTAAAGTCTTACCAATGCTCAGTTAGATTGAAGGATACTGCCATTTCTTCTGCAGCCTGTTCTGCTTACACATCCCAAGGTTGCATCTACTCTCTTAGTAATAGCATAATAGTCTATGTAGCTCTATTCTAGTTTCCTAATATCAATTTTCTTTTCCTGTCAAAGATTTATCTTGTCTTTGCCTTAGCAACTTCTGAATGCCAAAGAGTCATTTGGGTCCCCAGCCATCAGAGATACAATTTACTCCTGCTGTGAGCTTGTTGAACTAGAGCAGTTCCCAGCCTACACCACAACGTAGCTATGTCCTTCAAGAGCACCCAGTAAGCACAGCCTAGAATGCAGCAGAGGACCTAATCCTGAATGAATAGCCACCACCAACAGCAAAAAGCATGAATGGGTTTCTAGGTACATTAATCCTTAATGCATTTCTCTAGCTCCAGGTCAAATAAAATGGCAAGTCCTACAGCTCTAGGTTGGTTGTATTCTCATATTTACAGTAGCCACATGCATACAGGCTACAGAGTTGCCAAAATAACAATTCTGCAACTTTCCAGGACTAGTGCTGCAAATATTTTAAAATTATTTTCTGCACATAATTCTTTTAAATCAAATACAAAAATCTAGGATGCTAGAATCGCATTTTTCAACATTAAACATTCCTTTGCATCGAAATACAGAAGTTAACCATATTATGGTAATTTGACTGTAACTACGTGTCTTGTTTTGAACAACTGGTAATAAAGTTAAAGATGCAAGTTAGCATACAGTCTGTGCTGTGCAGGAAGCTTGATGTTATAACAGAAAACTTAATGTCTACATTGCCTCACCTGGTGTAGTCAATTATAGAATCTTAACATGAGCTTTGGCAAGATATACGTATTCTCCTCCTCCTTCTCCCTTCCTTGATCCCTGCCCCCCTTTCCCTTTAATTTTTCCCAGAAGGTAGAACAAATAGGTCTTCTCTGGCTCGTTGTTCTGAACAATATAGCCACTTTCTCAGCTGAGGCAGGCAGTCTTCTCAGACTTCTATAGAAAGTGGCTGTTGCACTGCTTACCACACCTGTAATTTAGAGTAATGAAGCACTGTAAATATGTGATTACGGGCTATAAAATCAGACCTTCCAATACCTGCTGGAGCTTTTTAATGCCTCTTATGACATTAAGAGGTTTAGCTGCAGCTCCCATCAGAAATAGAAACATTTCAATAGCCCCGAGCAAGCCTTTGGGATGATTGCTGTCAAACTCTAAATTTCATACAGCATGCATTCAGTGAAATGACCACATAATTGTTTTTTAGTTTATAACAGGAAATAAGGAGTTGCATGGTAAGTAAACATTCTCTTGGGAGGTTAGTGTATAGTGCATGAGCATCAAGAATGTCTGCGTATTGCAAGTAATGGTGGGAAACGAACTGTGTGTTTTATAAGCAAACATGACGATAATTCTGCAATTCCTTCTTGAGTTGTCTAGTCCTGTTCTTGTCAGTGAGTTTCACAGGCACTAAAAGCAGATGCCTGGAAGAAGTCCTTTACGAGCTAATTCCCAGCTGCCTTCAGAGATTTAAAAACTCTAAGATATCCTGTAGATATAGCAATAAAGCATAAGAAGAAACACCTTTCTATAATGTACTTGCAATCTAGAGTAACTTTAATCCTGAAAGAAGTGACATTCTGTAATTCTCCTTTCAAGTCTGTTTTTTTTTTTATTTCTGTAAAAAAAAAAAAAAAGCCTCCTTCTTCTCCTAAACAATCCAAGGAATTATTTCCTCTTTACTGGTAACTTCCAGCATGCAGGAAAGTGCTAGCACTGATTGCACCATCTGAGTTTGGGGCAAAGTTTTTTTTCTACCAAAAGCTTTGAGACCTGTATGAATAAAAAGCACCACGTGGAGAACCCAAAAATCAAAACAAATACTGTTCTGAAGGAAAGGTTTGGTCTTCCTTCTAATGAATTAATCAGTAGAGGAGAGCCTGATGGCTTTACTTCTTCCTAGACTTCAGTAAAGATATCAAAGCAGTACGTCTCCTGCTTACTCCATGACCCTTGCCACAGAGATTGAACAGTGGCCAGTAGCAATATTGTTTTGCTTCACTCAAGCAGAAGAGGTCTGGGAAATTGCTCTTTTACTTCCACAGTTCTCACCAGAGGAGTTCTCAAGAATCAGATCTTTGTTCCACATTACCTGCTGTCTGTATGAAGCTGCTGGGAGAGCTGGTAAGATAACAAACACTGTCATGCTGGCAGTCTGTGAGCCAGCCCACAGCTCTGTCTCCTCTTTATCACATGTAAACAGCACCATCCCTCAGCTTTCTCAGCGCCTCTATGAAAACAGCATGTGGAGGCATGGCATCTACCTACAGCTGAACAACCTACACAAGGCTGAGTAACATTGGTAAGAAGACGCTCTTTTCTCTCCTCTCAAAGACATTTGTCCTCAGATTTTCTAGCCAGGGCTTAGTCAGCCTCATCTGGATTCCTGAAGACATTGCCCAAACAGCCATGGCAGCAGGAAAGACCACTTGTGTGCATGTCTAGAGAGAAACAGGACCAGAGAGAAAATATCACCTATGTATTGCTACACGCTACCATGTTTGTCTTGGAGCTTTATGCAGCTGGAAGCACAAATCACAGAGGCACTTCCCTGCAATATTCTGCTTCTTATTCCCATAGTCTGCTGGATACAAAGGTGAAGGTCCCTGTTCAGAAAAACAAGTCTTCTTGGGGTTATTCTCGGCCACATAGAACTAGCATTTTCCCTTCTCCAAGCCTTCCTACAACGCTTACTTTTCACTGACACAGTTAAACACCAGCTGATGACGCCATAACTTTCAGAGCAGCTAAGTCTATCTTGTAAAATTACACTTACAAGAGTGAAAACTGATCACAATCTCATTAGTTTCAGAACCAAATTGGTTTTTTGTTGTTGTTGAGCTTTCCCCTGACAAATTTCTACCCACCCACAAGCACAAACAAATAAGCAAATAACAACAAAGTCTTAGGACTGCAACAAGCAGCTCCTTTCTCCAAACCGGAAAGCAATTGACAGAGACCATTGATTTCAAAATATTTGTGAGGTATACAGATATCACAGTCACATAGGCTATACAAACACTTCAGTGGACAGTCTCCAAATTACGCAGTCATAGATGAGAGTATAAATCCCATGAAGCAGTATGTGTGAGTCCCACTGCAGTAGTCCCAGAGGAAAGACTGGCCCTTTCATCCTAGAGAAATCAGTTTATAGTAACTAGGTCAGATTAGTGGCTAGGAAGGGATTACTTTTAGAAACCTTATGAAAAACAAAGTTGTTAGCAGAGTCAGTGGCTGAGATTTATGTGTCCCTCGTGGTAGGGATAAGCAGAGCCTGCGTAGAGCCCTTCATCAGAGAGCATGTAAGCTAGAAAATGTAGACCCAAGGAGATTTTCTGTTATTAAAACATTTAGGGAATGTGCAATTCTATAGGATCAGGCTGCAATCACTTTCGGATTCAACCATGCTGTGGATGAACCGCCAGCTACTGAAGCTTCCAAATAATGACTCAACTCATTAAAAGAAACTCAGTCAACATCAAAACCTCTGGGTAATACTCAGATAGCTGAAGACATCTCTCTCTTCCTTGTGGCTTTCCAAGTACTTGAAGTCGGTTCACAGCAAATGAAGGTTTGCTTGCTTGGTTTTGTTTTCAAAGATAACACGGCTTTAACAAGGAGCTAGAAAGCACTATACAAGTCAGTGTATACAATTTTGGCTTTTCCTGATGAGAACCAATCTGGTTTTGGGACAACTCTGTGGGAAAGTGTTTTATTTATAACGGATTCATGGTTATTATATAAAACCTTCTGCTTTTCCAATGGGTCTGGTGAGAGGATTTTAATAATACATAGTGATCCCAAGAGGGATGGGTTACAGTGCTATTAATACACCAGAACATGAACATCTTTCATGTAGCAATGGATACTGTGGACTTCTCTCTCTGTAAAGTGCCAGCTGGGTAAGAATTTTAAGAGACCAGAAAAGAAACACATCACTGTTTTGTAACACAAACTTCTGAAACCCCCTTGACTAATTTTCTCAGCTGTTTTTATCTTTTATAGATAAAACTATTTACAGATTAAAGTAATTTTACATAAATATTTTATGCTAGACTTCATTATGAATCTGGGTTTAGTAACAGAGACCAAGGCAGAACATTTCACAGACAGCATTTTCCAATACAAAATCATTTAAGCATCTGCCGGCTGCAAGAATAAACATTTCTACCAACTTGTCAGAGCCTGTCAGGCCTATAATTATGTTCTACAGCATTAAAAAAAACCCCTACTTTTGATTGTGTGGGTACGAATCGCAAAAACAACAGTACCAAATTATGGAAGCTACAAGCAGAACAGACTCAGTGGGAATGTGTGCACTGCGTACTGACCAAGGACTCCTTATCTGCTGCCCACCTCTGATGTGTGCATGGGCCCTGGCTACGTTACCTCTCCCGTATCATCCTACTGCAAAGCCGGCATGCACCTCCCCTGCTACAGGAACTGTAGTATCTCAGCATATCACCGACAGCCTACAGCCATCCCACCTGCAACTGCTGTGTCACAAGGGCTTAGCTGAAGAAACTTGTATTAGGTCAGGTGCTTAACGGAAGTCCTTCAAAGACCATATTTAGCATTGATGATTTAGGAAGTGAGAAAGTTTTCTGTAAATGGCAGTATGGTCACCATTCCCACTCAGTTGATTAGGGGGTGCCTTTTGAAATCCTTACTGCAGTTACAGCTGTAAATGTTATTCGTTCTTACCTCTCATCCCCAACACTTTGGTAACACTGCTTTGTGCCAGTGTGGAGCTTTCATATTCATCCTCCTTTGCCCTTTAGACAGTTGGCTACATTTAAATAGTATGTAAGCATCTTCCTTATGTCGTATTACTAACATAAGTATGCAAGGTCATGAGTTTCAGTATTTACTGACTTTAAAGAACAAGGGCAAATAATACCTTTTAAAAATGTTACTTTTAAACTGAAAGAATGCCTTTCCAGCTCGCTAATCCAAAATATCTTTTCGTTCCCAAATTTTTTGTTATACCTACGCACAATCTGCATTTCTCTCACTTGCAGAAAGCAAAGAGAAGGTACTGAAAGAATTAGTAGTTTTACATTTGTAATTAGCATGACAATGATATTATAGATATTACTTATAAATGGTACAGTATATGCTACTTATATGGACAAAGCAGCTACTCGAAACACTAATTCAACTTTAAATACTTAATCTAACCACTTAAAAAAATCAATTCCTACATTAAAACTTTAATTTTTACTCAATCTCCAGAAGTAACCATCACTTATAGTCAAAAAATGAAAGTTATGTTGTTAGAATGTCTGTTATCTTGTCTATTATTTAAGCCCTTTAGAGAAGCCAACCTGCAAAAAACCCACCAAAATGAACACATATTAAAGGCTTATGCTGTCACATTGATGCTAAATGACATAAGACAATTTATTTCTATGATGCACTTTTTTAAAAAAAAGTGCGACACTGTGGTAGACAGCAGACATGGTTTAGTTTTGCCAAACCCCCATGACACTGTAAGATGAGCAAAGAAAACCCTCAGGAAATCACACCAAAGAAAAACGCTTCCTCTTTTATCTCCATCCTTTAGCCATCATTCACCTGGAGCCTGGTTCCTCTTGCACAGAATTCAGTGGAAAACAAACCCAGCTGACTTCAGTCAAAATGGAATTAGGCTGCTAACATCCAAGACCTGAAAGTTATCATTTTCTTTTGAGACAATTATCAGTCAAGACTGGGTTCCACATGGTCTTGCTTTGTTACAATTCTGCGTGTACTTAAGTTCTCTGTTCTATTATAGAGTTCTTACAAAGAGATGAAAAAATGGTGTTGCAGGGAAAATAATGTTTAAGTCAGAACGATAATCTTGATCATGAAACACGAGAAAAAAATGTATAAAAGTAGCTACACAAAATATACAGTGTAAGAAAAAACATTTTATTTTCTTGAGAAGTTTTCTTTCATTCTTTGCTGTGTTAGCTATTTTTTAGTCTTGGCACCTAGTCAAAACACTGTCCGTGGCTACATACTCTCCATTCCTTTTTTGTTGTTTCATCACCCACAAAAACCTTTTATGGCTTTATATCCTCCCGTAGCTGAATAATACCCCTTGACTATTTCTAAAAACCCCTCAGAACTAAAAAGATTACCACCATGTTTTAAGAAACTTCAGTACAAACTGCTAAACGAGTCAGAAATCCATGACCAGTTTAAGAGAAACAATGCTTAAATGGGGAAGAAATCTTTTGTCCATTCCTTTTAACAGCACCTGAAGAGGATAATTTCATCAAGTGGTCTGGTAGTTGCAGCAATCCATACAGCTTCAGACTGAGTCAGCAGTCAAAGGTCATCTGAATGGAAGCAGCCCTGCTCTTCCAAACACAATCCTGCCACAGCACATAAATGGGCAGACACAATCTATAGGAAGCTGTCAATATTTTCTGTATTTAACTTAATGGAGAGATAAGCTCATACTTGACCTCTTTGCAATCATCCAGCCACCTCTTTTCCCCAAAGGTACTGTGTTTCTTTTCCATGGAAGAGGAGGCCAGAAAATGACCACCCTGTGACTGTCATTTGCAGTGTACAGCACATCCTCCAACCGTGTCACGGCAGATCTAAGGATCCTACATTTTTCCCCACCTACCCCTGCTCCATCCACAATCCCTCCCCATGGCCTCTAATCCATCCTTCCTAAACCTATTCCCATCTGCCTCAAGCACAATCAGCTGCCAAACATATCCCTTCCCACACCATCGCAGAGCTCTGCCACTTCTTCCGGTGCTGGGGACACGGGGAACGCTTGCGGATGCTACAAGGTACCATTTCCCCTGGTGGCATCTGCCCTCTCTTTTTCAGTTTCTCTCCAAGCTGCAGCAGAAATGACAACAGCGGTAGCACAAAACACGCTGAGGGAGGCAAAGAGGTGTTGAAGCACTCAGACAACATTCTGCTCAAATGGCTGTTCCCTGTCTCCTTTGAGTAAAATCTAGTCAGTCGAATGGAAGTGTTTTCCGCAAGCATTCAGGCCTGCTGGCACAGGTGATCATAGCTGTTTTATTCTAGGAGAAAGTATTCTTCCCTTTTCTCGTAAGGGATTATATTAAGTGCATCATGAGATTCCCAGCTTTTTGGTAGAGAGGAGATTGATCTTTATCACACGTCTGTAACCGAGCTAGTCAACCAGATATTTTTCTTTTTAAGTCAGTGGCAAGTGAGAAACACTTCTAAGCTAAGATTCAACCAATTATTTGAGATATCTGTCTTCAAGTACATGAATCTCCTTTTAGAGATGGACTGCTAAATCCTACCTTACACGAGTTGACCAAGAAGGTAGAAACATGTGCATTGGGTCATGGAGGTACCTGTGCTTACCTCAGCCACATCATCTAAACAAACAGCAAAGAGATTGGGGTCTCAGCAATCATTCAGAAAAACCCCAGAGCGGATCAGTGGAACAGTTAAATTTTTTGCATCTTAGCTTGTTGGACAGCTGTTCCATATAAGGCTACTTTTCTAGAAAACCAGGAATAAAACCTTTTAAAGGTATTACCTTGGGTTCTGGTGGAGGTATTTTTTGTTTATTTTAAAATTTGTCTCATCATATTACAGCTAGGTCAACCGAATTGAACTAACATCAAAAGACAGTTTGAATTTTCAGGAAAAGTAACATTTTAATTAAATCTCCTAGAATGGCATGAAGAATACAGAAGCAGATCTGTTTTACAATTGTGTAGCAGCCAAACTGACAGTATATAAAGAGATGCAATAGAAACTGGGAAAGCAACCTGTATTTCTCATATTATACTGCATGTGCAGCTGTATCCTGGGGGTATTTTGCGTG
>WKFP01015464.1:641607-656893 GCA_011057875.1 Pterocles orientalis
TTAACAGCACCTGAAGAGGATAATTTCATCAAGTGGTCTGGTAGTTGCAGCAATCCATACAGCTTCAGACTGAGTCAGCAGTCAAAGGTCATCTGAATGGAAGCAGCCCTGCTCTTCCAAACACAAGCCTGCCACAGCACATAAATGGGCAGACACAATCTATAGGAAGCTGTCAATATTTTCTGTATTTAACTTAATGGAGAGATAAGCTCATACTTGACCCCTTTGCAATCATCCAGCCACCTCTTTTCCCCAAAGGTACTGTGTTTCTTTTACATGGAAGAGGAGGCCAGAAAATGACCACCATGTGACTGTCATTTGCAGTGTACAGCACATCCTCCAACCGTGTCACGGCAGACCTAAGGACCCTACATTTTTCCCCACCTACCCCTGCTCCATCCACAATCCCTCCCCATGGCCTCTAATCCATCCTTCCTAAACCTATTCCCATCTGCCTCAAGCACAATCAGCTGCCAAACATATCCCTTCCCACACCATCGCAGAGCTCTGCCACTTCTTCCGGTGCTGGGGACACGGGGAACGCTTGCGGATGCTACGAGGTGCCATTTCCCCTGGTGGCATCTGCCCTCTCTTTTTCAGTTTCTCTCCAAGCTGCAGCAGAAATGACAACAGCGGTAGCACAAAACACGCTGAGGGAGGCAAAGAGGTGTTGAAGTACTCAGACAACATTCTGCTCAAATGGCTGTCTCCTTTGAGTAAAATCTAGTAAGTTGAATGGAAGTGTTTTCCGCAAGCATTCAGGCCTGCTGGCACAGGTGATCATAGCTGTTTTATTCTAGGAGGAAGTATTCTTCCCTTTTCTCGTAAGGGATTATATTAAATGCATCATGAGATTCCCAGCTTTTTGGTAGAGAGGAGATTGATCTTTATCACACGTCTGTAACCGAGCTAGTCAACCAGATATTTTTCTTTTTAAGTTAGTGGCGAGTGAGAAACACTTCTAAGCTAAGATTCAACCAATTATTTGAGATATCTGCCTTCAAGTACACGAATCTCCTTTCAGACATGGACTGCTAAATCCTACCTTACACGAGTTGACCGAGAAGGTAGAAACATGTGCATTGGGTCATGGAGGTACCTGTGCTTACCTCTCCTGTTTGTTTAGATGACGTGGCTAAGAGATTGGGGTCTCAGCAATCATTCAGAAAAACCCCAGAGCGGATCAGTGGAACAGGTAAATTTTTGCATCTTAGCTTGTTGGACAGCTGTTCCATATAAGGTTACTTTTCTAGAAAACCAGGAATAAAACCTTTTAAAGGTATTACCTTGGGTTCTGGTGGAGGTATTTTTTGTTTATTTTAAAATTTGTCTCATCATATTACAGCTAGGTCAACCGAATTGAACTAACATCAAAAGACAGTTTGAATTTTCAGGAAAAGTAACATTTTAATTAAATCTCCTAGAATGGCATGAAGAATACAGAAGCAGACCTGTTTTACAATTGTGTAGCAGCCAAACTGACAGTATATAAAGAGATGCAATAGAAACTGGGAAAGCAACCTGTATTTCTCATATTATACTGCATGTGCAGCTGTATCCTGGGGGTATTTTGCGTGGGATCTAGAAGCTGAATGTTATTTTTCTACTACAAGGTTAATTAGGAAGGTGGAAAATGTACTAGTCACAAAAAAAATAGCACCACCCAAGCAGAACTCTTGTTTCTCAAAAAAAAAAAAAAAAGGTGGTAATTAAAGTAGAGATTGGTGACCTTGGCTGAAATATTTGACAACATGCAAATATTCAGGAAAATGTGTGACTCCAGCCTTATCTTTGGGTCTTTGGTTCATAAACAGACATTCAGTGACAGATACAGGGGTTAAGAGAAAATATGATGCAATTCCTACCAAAGGCAGGGACAGAAGGAAAAAAAAAAAAAAGTAAAGCAACAACAGTTTGGTTTAAGAGTTATGAGAGTTTATGTGGATAGAGCTGTTTGAACAGACACATTTATAAAATGTTCTTCTCTGATTAAAGAGATCACATGAGGTGTAAGTCACTCACATGGGCATGCTACTGATATAACATTGCAGTGAGGCTGCTGTCACACTGTCAGTGCTCGCTATCTGCTACTATCTGCTTACTACGAGTTAGGCAATACATGCTTCTTTCTGTTTCAGTAGGATTGGTAGGAGTATATATAAATTATTGACATCTTGAAGCCTTGATGGAGTTGATTGGTATGAAATACGGCTTTCTCTAATGCTGCAGAGCAGACTGAGTACACTAAGGTTGGAATAGTGTAAACAAATGCTAGAACTAGTAAAAAAAGGGAAGTTCAGCGCTGTCATTTGATATTTCAGCACTGTTTTTATTGAAGAAACGTACCAAAACTCAGTCAAAAAACCAAAACATCATGCATATTTTGTAGAACATGAAGTTCCAGAAAATTTCAACTAGAAATGCCCATATTTTTTGTTTAGACATAAATGTTGAATTGAAACTCAAAGCTATACTTTGAATAAAAGCATTTTGTTTGCATGGAATATATGAGTCTCAAAGGGTGTCACAACAAAGAGCCCCAAGGAGAGGCCTAACCCAAGAAGAGAAGAGACACACATACCACCTGTGTAGGAACTCAAGGAACTCACAAGGAATAACAGCAATTCAGGTGAGCAAAGATTAACATCAAATTGATGTGAAACACATTGGTTCAGTAGCTTGAATCTGTAAAGTGAAAGGTCATTTTGAATTCCAAAATGAAAATCAAGGGATATGGGCAAAATGGTAGTTTCCCCCATGAGAAAACATGGCAATAGAAAATTGCTCATGCCTCAGAAAGAGAAATGTGTGTGTGTATGTTTACATGTATAATTATGCATTTTATAATATAATCTCCCTACACAATCTATCATCTTCTCATTTTCCCAAAAAATCTACAGAGCAGAAGAGTTTCCCGGTTGCAATGGAAATAGGTGGCTGAGAAGGGTCAAGCAGGGCTGCTAGCAATATTAAGGGGGCCATTGCTTCTTCAGCCCCTACTACACCCCTTGCAGAAGTGCCCAACAGCTCACCTTACAGCGGAGAGGCAGCATCACAGCCCTGGACCAAACCCCCAGCCACCTCCAAGCACAGCATCTTCGCAAAAGGTGGCTGCTGTCTGGAGCACCTCCTTTATGCACGGTGTGACTCTAAAATTGCTCTTGCTAGAATTGTCATCTTTGAAATAGTTTATCTCCAGGCACCAGCAAAATGGGTTTGGAAGATGCTTCATCTGATGCACACTGGTGAGTCACACAACAGCTTATGTTTCCTTGGGTAGACTTTCAGAAGCAGGCTGATGTTTATTAATTAGCGCTAAGCCCTGTTTTTTATCAACATTTTTTTTTTCATTGTTTTCACTAGATGTTATTTCATCCTGCATCTTAATATTTTTAACCTTTTTTCTTGAAGATTTGCTGTGTTTCTTTTCTTGGAAACACTGTATTTTGCTTCCTCTGTGCAACACACTATTTGTTGGGATTGCGTGGGTTAGTTTCTTTCATCTTTAGGATACAAAACAAGAGGTTGTGAGACCTCTCTCTCTGATGTTACAGTAGAATTAGCTTTAGTGGTTTTTGCCCAGTCGTGGCCCCCTTAAGTAATCTCGGATCATATCAACCCACAGACTCAACATGTCTTGATTTCATAACAGCAGTTAAACATCTTGGCACTTCAGCTTTCCTCATGCAGCACCCCATCCCCAGTGTGCAGCAGTCAAAATTACTGCGGTAACAAGGAAAGAATAACATGATTTTTGTTAAGACCCGTGACAGCAGATCAGAGATCTCCTTCCCCCTCACAGGTAAAGGAACAAAGTCACACAGTTGTGTTTGTTCTTACACCAGTTGATCCACTTTGCTTGGTATTAATATCAACAATTAATTGCGGGTTTACAGGTCTTGTGGCGGTGGCACTGATTAAATCCTGCACATGCCCTGTAGTGATCACATTGCAAACCACCTTCAAGCTGAGCACACGCAGCCCCAAGTGCCATTATGGTATGGAAATGTTTGGGAGCAATGCAGTCCCACTGACTACCACTGGCAACATCTGGGAGACGTGAACTTAGACATGGACATTGGCTGTTAGGTAAAGCAAATTCCTTTAGGAAAGAGGAATTAAGTTATGGTTTCTCCCATATGCTGCAGAACCAGGTCAGGAAGCATGCAGACGTTAAAGGACAGGATTTACGCACCGAGTTTCAACTGCTTCCAGAGTAGGGAGCAGCTACAGAAGTAATTCCCCCCTCTCTCTTCTAGGTAGAGAGGAATAGGAGCAGGGATTAACATTCAGGAGGCATTTGCTCATTTGCAACACCGGTTTTTAAGTCTGTTTCTTGAAAGGAAAACTATTTAAAATTATTTAGCTTGGCAAAGCTAGAAAGCTTTTTTTGTTTTGTTTTGTTTTAAATCTCTCCAACACTTCCCCTTTCCTATTATTTTTTTCTGTGTATGCTTGGAAACACTTATGGCAAACTGGCTTTTAATTCTGTCGAGATGAAGCAGTGCATGAGACAAGTAGTACAGGATCTGAGATCTCCTGTCTTTCCTCTTACTGGAGACAGCAGCAACTCTCACGTAGCACTCCAGATCAGTGGAACTTAGGGAAGACAATGGTCAAATTGAAGGTATGGGTGTCAGAGCACTTATTTTACCCTTCTTCAGGATTGTCACCAAATAGTTGCCAAGGATTTTTTTGTAGAAAGAGGGAGATATGTCAATATATTTTTCTATTCTCTTTAAAATGCTACATATGAATAATAAATCATAGCAAAAAATATTTCTTTAACCTAAATAGCCCAGGCTAATCCTAATTACACTGCAGTGTTTCAGATGTTAAATGCCATTAAACTAGAGAGTGAAATCTGTTGCCCCAACATCATATGTGCTCCCCTGGTTCTCTTGGAGACTTGGTCTTTAAGATATGCACAATCATACTGCAATAACACTAAAACTAGTAGGCGGTAACCAGTAGCAAACTGAATAAAGTATAATATATCCTTGTAAGTGTTCAGTAGTTTTCAGTGGTCAGGGAGAAAATTCCTTTTTTGGAAGCTGTAGCTTTGCCCACATAAGGATACTGACCTACCCTTGTGCAAAGTACTATTGCTGCACCCTCGATATCGTAACAGCAGAGAGATTAGATAGTCACCTTCTGTTACCAGAAAGCTCAGTCCTGTGCTTGAGACCGGAGTTCCTCAACACATTTTCATCAGATTCTGCTTTTTCCTCTACTGGCAGAGAAACTCAGGGAACATAAGGCTGGGTTCAAGCACAAACTGCCTCTCTGGACAGTTGGAGAAAAGTCAATTTTGTTCTTTGTAGCCAAGCCTGAACTCCAGCACAGCTACCAAAAGCAATATAAATATAACCATGGCTAAAAACATCTGTGTAACTCAGCGATCAAGCAGCTGCATTGCAAAGTTCACCAGCGGAGTCATAGCTATGCAGTGTAGCAGACATGACAAAAAAAAGAGCAACGCACTCACTTATAAAGATACAGAGCTTATTTAAATATATACACACACACACCAAACAGTATATCTCTTTGCCCAAGTCCTGACTTCCCTGAAACGTCGTTAATATATGACGCATGCTTACGAATCAGTGCTAGAACATCATGCAACTATTACAGAAAAATATCTGAAATGCTCCTCTGGCCTGTTTTAGAATGTGACAGACAGAAACAAATCAGGTGAAAATACAATTCTTTCACATTTGGGAATATTTACCAAGCAGTTTATATATTCTGAATGAATCTTATGTAAGAGTCAACATGTTAGAAAAACTAAAAATAGGTCTGAAAAACTCTGGGGAGCAAATTGACAATATTTCTTTGGTGTTTCAGTCTTTAACTCATTAAAGACTTCATATGTTTTGCCTGCTTCTTGCAACTTTTATTTGCCGCCTTCTAAGAGTCTTGAAAACACTAAGGATTTCTAAGGATTTAAGCAGGATCCTAGGTAGAGATCTAAACCTCAGTGCCTGATATGTAAATATGGGATTATTTCTGTTAAAAAAAACCCCAATACCACAAAGAAGTTAAGTAAGGCATTTTGCAGTTGGAGGAAAAAAAGGTACACATGATTTTCTACTTATTATCTCATTAATGTATTGATTGAGCAAATTAATGAGCTATATACATACAGCAAGCTAGATTAAGAGGATGCCATTGGATGCAAAATGATGTTTCTTGCCCAAGGAAACAGGTGCCACTGTATCACAACTCAAAAGAGAAGCAAGTTCAGAAGTAAATAGCTCTCAAAATCCAGAAAAATTACCTATACAACATAAAATTTTGTGTGTAGTTTGGAGCCATTGTTTCTAGTTACATTGTTGTCATTAATCAAAAAAATGAATTATATTACAAATATTCTTACAGGCATGAATGCATCTTATTTAGATGAAAAACTAAACAGTGACCAGAAACTGGAAGAAATCATTATTGCTTTAGATTAGAACAAGTTTCAACAGAGGATCCAACCATTGCCATGGACACCCTTTCTGGTCTTTTCACAAATTACTGTGCCACAAGACAAATAACCAAGGGAAAGAAAGAAAAATAAAAGTGAAATAGCAAAACAAACTACTGAGGCACAATGTGCCTTGACGTCGTACATCAAGCATGGGCTCCTTTCCTAGGAGGTATGCCGTAATTTAATCCTGACTTGATAGAGAAAATCACTTAGGAAAATTCTGCAGCCTGTGTAATTCCAGAGGTCAGAGTAAATATTCTCAATGGATCTTAATCTTTTATCTGTGAATGTACATGTATAGACTAATATCCCCTCATACAAGTTCCAGAGTTCTGAACATCTGTGATAGACCTGCATGCATCACCTCAGTGAGGGGAAAAAAAAAAAAGGGGGGGGGGTTTTACTCAACAAACTGAAGAATAAGAAACTTAAAGTCCGGCCAGCCAAGCTCCTTTACCTGCTTGCTCTGTCCAGCTTTGTACCATTGTACTTACAAGACAGTAAGTTTCTGTTGACAGTAGACCCAAACAGGAGAAAGTTTCACAAAAAAACATACAAATGCATCTGAAAAACAAGAGAGTTTAGACTGAAAAGGACAGGGCTCATAAGTTCATTAGAGAAATAACAAAAGCCCTTCCTGCCTGCAAATCATTGCAATCCCCAAACAGCTTTAAAACATAGCCTCACCTAGAGTTCAACAAAGCAGACGACTCTCAAAGTGACAAAGACATTAGTAGACCACACTCCTCATCTTCTCATTTTCTATTTCTAGAACCACTAACAATGCTGGGAAGAGGATTTATAGATATTCTCAGAAGATCTTACGTACAAGATGAGATTACTTGCAGATAAGTACTGTTCATACAGCATTGATTTGCAGCGTAGCCAAGAGTGAAAAAAAAAAAATAACAGGAGAGACTCACATTCCCCCTAGGAAACAGTAACTGTATTGGATAAAAATTGGTGTGATGCCATGCCTAGGCAGAATAGTTACCAGTGGGTTTTGAAAGAGAAGAAATAGTGTTTTCTAATATTGTAAGTTAGTAGTAACATTTGCTGCCTAGTAAACAGCAGCTTTTACTTAAAAAGATTTTAAATTACCTTACAAAACCTGCTTTCAGAAATAATTGCCTTCTTCCTTGAAATACATCACCTCTGGGGTGCAAAGCAACTATAGTAAAGGGAATTAACTGTATGTAGATGAGGAGCTGGTTCAAGACAGCCCAAGCTGCACATCAGCAGGAAGGAGGTCAATAAACTTATTAACATCATCTCCAAAAATACCCGTGATAACGCAAAGGCCACGGTCATGGTTTAACCCTGTATACAGCCAACCCCTATACTGCTCAGCTATCAAAAGACACAGGAAGAAGCAACAAAGGCTACGGTAAGGTTTTTAATTCAAAGTACTTGATCTTGGCAGAGAGTAATTTTCAGGACATTCATGGAGAACAGGCTGATGTTCCCAGACATTTCATGACGATTCTTGAAAACGTGCACTTCCTAAGGGAAAGAGGCTTTAAGAAGCTTAGGAGAGTTCAATGTGTAGGAATACCTTATTTTTTTTAAAATTTGTTCTCTTACATTATACTTCTTTTTTCTTCATTTTAGAAACATATTACAAACAGTGGGAATGGAAGGGTGATGTGTTCAGGAAATGGAGCAACAAGTCTGGGCAGAGACAAATTGCAAAGTTCTCTGCTAAAAGAGGTCCAGGCATGGGGACCTTCCCAGGAAGGGCACACACTCGGAAGAGAAGTCCTGGCTCACAAAACCAGGTATCATCGATGGCCAGAAATGCATCTCTACATACTGTTAGGTCTCCAGCAACTCAGGATGTCCAAATCCTGAGACTCACTAATTTAGTATTAACTTAAAGTGAACAAGAAAGCTATCACTGACACAACTGCAGTCAATGTACTGAGAGGTGAACAGTGTAATATTTTATTTTGCTATCCGTAGTACAAAATTCGAAAATCAAGTTCTTATTTAGTTTCTTAATCTGTTTAAGAGGACTGATTGCCTGTCTGCTTTCCCTGCGGTACACAGGCCTACATGGCTCTGCTTCGCCTACCTTCATGATGCACCTTAACTATTCATCACAATTTTTGAACATTTAGTTGAAGTCCTGACGTTAACCTGAGGACAGGTTGTAAGCCAAAGGGTGCTTGCCGTTTATATTTAAAATAACTACAAGAAGTAATTATTTTAGTCCACTAAGGATGAGAACTTGGACAACTTACTCTGTACAATCGTAGCTACGTAACAGAGGAATTCCTTTAAACAGAGAACTGAACAAAGCAGGAATTAGGACTGCTTTCCTGTACATGGCTACAAATTCCTTAAAACTAAAAAAGAAAAGCAAAAACATTTTAGTTTACACTAGCTTAAACAAGTATTTCTTTTATATACTTTTTTAAAAACAACTTTGGACTTGACCCAAATTTTCCCTTACGTAGTCTTGTAAGAAGACTCCTGTGGACCCTTCATTGTCACCCTTTGTTAAGGATTTTATTGCATAGCATCAGGGCAAGTTCTGCCAGGGAAATATGTTTGTACTTGCGTGTTGATGGGACTCCCGAGTAAAACCAATGACAGTATTGCCTGGATTAAATCCCTGGTTCTAAAAGCACCAATTTAAGAGTAGCTCCTGAAGCTGGAAGGCAGTAAAAGGTCTTGTCCTTGTTGCCTGGGCTGCAGATTGTCTAACCCAATTTCTTCATTCCCATTAATGCTCTTTAAATCCTCCCTGACACCTGGATGAGCCCTTTCACTTGCCACCCACACAAACTATAATCTTATGGTATCCCTGTAAGCTCATCCTCTCAGGCTTCTTGGCAAATCTATTTCACTCATCCGAACACCTCCAGAGTAATAGAAAAACGTATGTGAAATCCACATAGATAATGCACGCACACATACAGCTTGCCAAATTCAGATGCACTTGCAGGCTGAATCCTTCAGGTATAGATATAATGCTGTTTGCCTGAGTCATGATACCCTATTCCATAGGATATTTCTTATTGGTCTTATGGTCTCAATTGTAACACCCAACAGCTCAACTTGAATGGTTCTGCTGAGGTTTGAAAGTAAGCCCAGCATAAAACAGACAAAGACTTTTTAAAGTGTCACAGCTCAGTACACTGCAAGTTTTTTGCATGTGTGAAGTCAAAAGGCCTGATTCATCACCTTCATTGCAACTAACCATAAAAAAAAAAAAAAATCTTGTACCAAAAGGATTTCCTAAAATTTGAGGGAAATATATTATTAGGAGGGGAAAAAAAAAAAAAAAAAAAAAAAAAAAAAAAAAAAAAAAAAAAAAAAAAGACAGACCACATGTGCTGAAGAGCTTGTCTGTTTATTTTCCACCCTCTAGATTGGTTGGTGTAACTTAGAGATACTACAGGTTTCTACAGACCCTCTCTCTAATTAATTCCTGATGTTCAACTTAGATATTTATACCCACCAAGCATGGTATTGTTGGCTTCCACATCACCTCTAGAAGATTCTGGCACTTGCTCCAGTGATTATGGAATTGTACTGGTACTACCATGTATTTCAGTGCAGGCAAATGCTTCATGTTTTTACTGCGGGCTTTTCTGAAAGGATTAATTTTTGTTAGTTGTCTGCATTCCTTGTGGGTAAGGACTAGTGAATATTCCTTCTGCGGCTTTGCTGCCTGGCTAGCGTATATAATATACATGACTGTCAGTAAGCCCACATCAGATCATTTGTCACATTTTTTTCCCCCAGCATTTTTTTATTTGTCATTTACCTTTTAGGGCTTTATATATTCAAATTTATCTATGTATGAAGACTTTTTTTTTTTTAAAGCAACCACGCCAAGAGACTTTCTGCAGTAACTTTCTTGGGTTTATGTCATGTTTCTCTTAAAAGACTGAACTGTATTGGGCGTAACCTGCAAAGAATTAAAAAGAAAAAGAAAAGCAGGGGATGAGGGAGCTTGTCTAGCGGTTTTATAGTTTATAAAGAGGACTTGAGTTCCTTGCAGTGGTGTTTGATCTTTAGGATTTGTACAACTGTGTCAACGTTCATAATTCAGAAATTATAAAAACTTGAATATACTTTTCTTAATGTTCCTCATTTTTAGGCTATCAGGAGGCCTTCCTGTCTGTGAATCTTTGGTAAACTGTTGGTGATGGAGGCATTTTCCTGAACAGGTGGATTGAGTTGTTTGCTAACTGGGTCTTGTTAACTTTACAAATTGTGAAGGGATGGTGTCTGTCCCCCCCAGCCCAAGCAACTAGAGCACAACCAAGGCAATTGCAAGAAAAAATTTATTCTGGTAGAATTAAAAGATAATTTTACTTTCTGCTCCTGAATGCTTTGAGTTCACTTGTATTTTTAATAACTTTCAAAAAATAATTAGTTATTGTAACAACATTTCACTACTAGGAAAGCTGTTTGATTGGTTAATGAAGTACAGTGAGTATTGGAGGGTGCTAAACTATGGGCAGGAGCTTGGGCTAATGAAGTCCACCTGGAAGAGGAGAGTTGTGGAGCTCTTCCTTGGAATGATTAAAGGCCTAAGGCTTGACATTAGGGGATAAATCTATAGATATGGGAAGGATACAAGGTTCTAGCTTACTGTGTCATTTCAGTTGCTTCCTTTGCAGGAACATCATCTCTAGTCTTGCCAGAATATACTGCAAGTCCTGTTGGAACGTTTGGGAGCCTTTGTAAGGTTATAAGCTTTTGTATCTCTGAAGAAAACAAGATGGAGGGGTTATAAATTCACAATTTAAAGATTAATGAGTTATAAACAGAACCTCCTAAAAATTAAAAGGTCACGTAAAAAATTACACCTCTCTGGTAGGTTAAACACACTTTTATTTGTCATTATCTGTTTCAGATCCATTTTTTCATCTTTGAAGATGAATCAAAAATTCCATTAAAAGCAAACGAACAAATCCTTTTGGGATTTTTTAATGAGAAGAGATATGAACATGAGAATATGTTTTCTTGCCATTAAATTTAATGTGTTTTTTACCGTTGCCTGCTTGAGTCCCTGTTATCTTATGAAAAGTATTTTTCTGGACTGCTGCTCATTTATTGCTTTACTTTCTCTTGGGCTAAGACATTAATGGGTTTAGGAACTGGGCTCTGTTGCTAGCAGTCATGTTGGACATCCTTCAGGATGCCCTGTGTAATCGTAAAAAGCCACCTTTAAGAAAAACATCTTCATTTGAAGTGTGTTAGAATTGACATCTGAATTTATAATTACACAGGAAAATAAATAAGCACAGACTAATAAAACTTTGCCATAAACAGTGTTCTCTGTTGGGTTTTCCCATTATGCTGACTGTAACTATACTGACTGTTTCAAGGAGAGGTTGAACAGAACACTGCTGGAAGATGTATAGTTGTCATTGTTCTGCGTTCATCTTGGAAGCTAATGTCACAGAATCCACAAAAATAAGTTTAAAATCAGAGTTACTTCTACGTGCACATCCGTATCTTTCTTTCCATTCTTGATCAGGGAAGATAAACTATTTAGTATGTGTCACGAGATCTCTCGCATATAGTTCACATCATTAGTAACTTGCATGTAGGTCATGCCTTACATCAAGGTTTAGCAGCTTCATCCTCCAAAGACATTACCTGTTTTCTCATTCATCTATTGGAGTAAATATTCTTATCGGCTTGTGAATAAAGGATAGTGATAAGTTTTTTACAGTAGATCTGCTGAGCACTCTCTGCACATAATGTTCTTTGCAGTACTTCCTGCAGGATGTTTTCTTGTGACTGATTAGTGCAGTTGGGCAAACAAATATTTCGCACTTGAAGGCATGCTTATTATTAAATTGGTGCTTTAAAACCCATTATGTTATTGTAGAAACTAAAGACACCCAATTATAGTCCTGTAGAATTCAAGCTAAGTGTTTCTGGTGCAGACAGCATGCATTACTTTAAAGTATATAAGCAGAAGTCTTCTACAAGCTGAAAATTTTGTAACTCCATGTGGGATTGTGGCTTGCTTTCTCTAAATCTCCTTAGTTTTGTGACATTGCTCCAGAGATGTGACCTTCAGATAGGTGTAGATGCGTTATGTGGAGTTCTGTTGAATTTGAGATTGAAAAATGGTAAATTGTCTGCAGCCAGAAGAGGGAGCACTATGTTAAAAAATAGGAGAAATATAGCTTACTGACTATATTGTGTACTCTTGCAGGATGGAAATCCTCCCCTGGATCCCAGTGAACACTTCATGGCAGAAGAAGAAAAACTCACAGACCAAGAAAGATCCAAAAGGTGGGTGTGTAACAGCATACCTAGATTATTATTACTTTTTTTAATTCATTGAGGGTATATTTAGGGAGGAAGAAAAAAGAAGAAATCTAAAGAGACTGTTGGTTTTTTCCAGATTTGAAAAAGCCTATACACATACTCTGTATTATCTGGCACAAGTCTACCAGCACCTGGAGATGATTGAGAAGGCTGCTCAGTATTGCCATACTACTCTGAAACGGCAGCTTGAGTATTGTGGGTACTACCCAGTAGAATGGGCACTCAATGCTGCTACTTTGTCACAGTACTATCTCTCTAAGGTAATATACCTAATGTTTTTCTGCTGTAATTATATCATAAATGTAACTGTCAGGTAAGACAGTTGTTTAAACAGCTATTTGAGAACTGAAAATGGATTTAAAATGTACTCCTATAAAACCACAAGTTTGTCTTCTGATATGAAACATCTGTTTTTTCTGAAGAGGACATAGTCGCTTTCCTGTGGTGTCGTGGTGGCTATGGGAAAAAATGAGCAGGGGGGCAGACATAAGAAAAGCCCTGTAGTTTATGAAGTATCAGCAGTTATGTGACATGGTGCTTGTAAGTAAAACTTGAAGGTCATAATAACTTAATTTTAAATTGTTTCTTATATTGTTCACTTACAATAGTTTAAAAACAAAAACATGTGAGGGCCAAGGGATTGCACATTGTGTGTTTCCTATAAGTTATTGTTCTTTGTGTCTTAGGATGTCCTTAAGGCTTGTTTGACCCTGTGTGAACATTAAAGTGAATATGTAAGATGGCAGCTGTTTGCTTCCACACGCGTGTTGGAATACTTCAGTTTCATTTAGGAATTTCTATATTCCAGACTATTCAGAGGCTCTTTTTTGATGCTTAAATGTCTTAGAGTGGTTTATGCTAATTTCAATAGTAACTTGTAATTTCTTTTTGATGCGTTGATAGCACTAATCATTAAACAATGCACTGCTAAATATGAGTAAAGGAATCTCAATTTGACTCATAATGTTGACTTGCATATCCAGTTCATTCCCACTAACGCCCTGTGATACAATCTTTACCACAAGACATCACTTCCTTTACCACAAGGAAGCGATGCTAGCGTAGATCAGAACAGTGAAAATGTTCACAGTGTACGTACCTAATATTAAAAGCGAGGGTTGCTATTGTGGCTGTGGTAAAGAGAAAATGGTTGGTTAGAAAACACTATTCAGTAATAGACGTGGAAGAATTGTGTCTTACAGTGTCCAGGGGAATATGCTCTAGAGCCCCTCAGTTCTATAATTTCCCTTATGTTCCTATATCCTTAATCTGAGGCGAGGGGTTTAGCCAAGCTGAGAGCAGTGCTTGGGCTGTTTATACTAGTGCTAAACACCACTGTTTCTGTTTCTCTCAGCAATGCTTTATGGAGGCCCGGCACTGTTTAGCAGCAGCCAGCGTCATCTTTAGCCAAGCTGGACAGGTGCCATCTGCTGAAGACAGTAAGTTCATATAAAAGTTTTGAATAAAATATTGTGAATTAAGCATGATTGATACATAATGTTAAAAGTGAAATCTAGCAATATAAGTACAAAACTTATAGTACAAAGCGGAATGTTTCTGAAGAGCTGCTGCTGGAGCTTAAGATTGGCTATGAGTAAACCCTGTGAGGAAAAACTCAAGTGCTTGTTGCTGGTGTTTCAGAAAGCATAGTAGAATAAAAGTTAAATTTAAAACAAATCCATTTCAGTAGTGGCAATGTCTTTGTTCATCCATTTGTTCTTGTACATGTGTTTAAGATGCAGCTTACCTTTTGCTTCTTGGTGATCAGAGGGCACTAATTCAGTGATCCAAACGAGATGCTTCCTGAGAATAGTTTTAAAAGAGGGAGGGAAACTGCAGCTCTTAAGAATGTTGAATCCAAATGTTACTTGTATTATCTTTTGTTGCTGAATGTTGCAGCCTCATTAATGTCTATTTTTGGAGTTGCAGCTCCCCTCCATATTGTTTTGGGTATGATGCAAAAGAGCAACTTTGTGGTTCAATGTGAAGATCAATAAAAGAAACTTTTAGAGAACTGACCACAGTTTTAAGGACCTCTGGTTACATGATAATGTCAGTACTCAAAGTAAATCCTCTGGTTTAGGCTTAGTCTTTACTTACCTGCAGCACAGCCTTTCACACTCTGTGGCTTGGGCAACTGAAAGCTTCGAATCAATAGAGCTTGAACTCACGGAGAGCGAGCAAGTACCCAGGGTAGCTCGTTGCAACTCTGAACAGTGAATATATTGGTTAACTTTTAATGGTTTGAGCTGTTTAGAACACAAGCTCTTTAATCCACTGCTGTTATTTCAGGTTAAAATATAACCTGGATAGACACAACTGAGTTTTATTTAATTGAAGTTGAGTGACAGTATATTAATTTAACTGCTTAGTATTTCCCCTAGCTCAAAAATACAGAACACAATGCAGTTGCCTTTCTTACTGTTTAAGTACTTAAAAGATGATGCCCAAAAGCTTTTCAGCTTCAGGAAACAGGGCCATCAAGAGTCAGGTTATGCTAAGTTA
>WKFP01015464.1:656913-764915 GCA_011057875.1 Pterocles orientalis
GTGGGTAGTAATCAGTGGGGTGAACCAGCTCCGGGAGTTTTCTAGTTATATCCCTGACCCGGGCCCCAGGGAGGCAGCACACTTCCCTACGGCTCGGGTCCGGTCTGCAAATGGGCCCCTCCGTTCCTCTGAGAAGGGAGTCACCTACCACAAGCACCCTTCTTTCTTTCCTGGCATAGGCAGTCTGAATGCGCAGAGTCGACTGTCTTGCCCTTGGAAACCTCTCAGGGGAACCTTCCCGCGTCTCCCCACCTACCTCCCCTTCAGTGTCCAAGGCTGCAAACCTATTGCTCAGGGGGACCTGGGGAACAGTGAATATATTGGTTAACTTTTAATGGTTTGAGCTGTTTAGAACACAAGCTCTTTAATCCACTGCTGTTATTTCAGGTTAAAATATAACCTGGATAGACACAACTGAGTTTTATTTAATTGAAGTTGAGTGACAGTATATTAATTTAACTGCTTAGTATTTCTCCTAGCTCAAAAATACAGAACACAATGCAGTTGCCTTTCTTACTGTTTAAGTACTTAAAAGATGATGCCCAAAAGCTTTTCAGCTTCAGGAAACAGGGCCATCAAGAGTCAGGTTATGCTAAGTTAGGCTGTTTGAAAACAGTATATTATGAAATACTCAGTAGGTTTATGGGCTTCCATAGCTACCTGACTGCACAGTTTTCAGATTTCAATGGGGTGAATGTTTCTCATATTTTCCCTTTCTTTTCATGGGACAGAGAGATGGACTGTGGACTTGAACATCCTTATGCAGAAAGTTTTAAGTTACAGAAAGACTAGTACACAGTCAGCATTGGCCACTCTCAAGCACGTTTATTTGGTTATGTTAATTGGTATATAAACAAACACAGATATTTAGTAAAGGTGCCTTCTCTTACATTAGCTACAATTCTCATTTCCTTAATAAGAGCAACTTGACTGGCTCTAATGAAATGTAATTAACCCATTGGATCTGAGTCTGAAGTTGGTATTTTACTTGGTGAATGCTTTTTTTCTCATTTCCTCATTTACTTGAGGAATGCTAGCATCCCCTCATTGTTCAGCTAACTCGCTGCCTTCTGCCTAGAGACTGGGAAATGAGTTCTCTTTGAAATGTGTTCGGTTTCTGACATCATTATCTTGAAACATCAGCAGTGCTGCTGCTTGTGTCTGTGGGGGGAAAAATACAGAAGTTGTAGAGCTAATAAATCTTATGTTAGGACCAGGTAGATTAATGAAAAGCGGTTTCCCCTCCTTTTGTTCCCTTTTTTGGTAGTGAGTCTGGGGCCCATTCCGATACAAATGCCCTAATTGTCCTCAGAAACAATTACTGGGCAGGCAGATGAATCTCAGAAAACAAATTATCGCAGTTTCTTTGTTATTACAAAGAGACATTAAAACCTTTTCCAGTAAAACATCTCCAAGATCGAAGGTCTTTAAAAACATACATTATGGTTTTGTTTTGGTTTGGTTTTTTGTTTTGGTTTTTTTTTTAAGAATTAAGGTATGACAAATCCAAGTTAATCTATATGGGTTTCTACCAGAATGGCAGCTTACATAATTATTATGTAGACTAACATGGAGAATATGTTTCTGTCTAAAAACAAGGAAAAATTAATTTAATACAAATATTGTATTCTTTGCATGTAACATTTGAGGTTCTTGCTGGAGTGCTCGAGTTCTCTTTAAGGTTTTTATGTGTTTATGGCCATTCAATAGATGAAACAGAGCAAGACCAGCAGGACCTTCGACAGAGAAAAGCTGAAATTGCAAGATGCTGGATTAAGTATTGCTTGAATCTCCTGCAGAGTGCTCGGAAATTACTTGAGGTAACTGAAAATCTGTTCTGTAGCTGTCATTTATTAAAAAACAAAGTCTGTTTTGATGTTTTCAACAGGCATCAATTCATAGTTGGCAGCAAATGATAAACAATTGCCCAATGAATAGTACAATAAATGCTTGCAGTGTAGCGGGTATTTCACAGTGTGCTTTGGCTTTAATGCAGCCCTGGGAAGTAAGCACAGATAGGAGATCAGCTCTGTAGTGTGATCAGTGTGCTTGCTTGTAAAGCAAATGCACAAATTTTCCTTCTTTCTGCTGCATTTCTTGATTTGGCAGATTACTCCTTATTTAACTGCTAGTAAGAGCATCTTAATATGCAACGGTTTTGTGTGCTGGTGTTCTCATTCATCCAAGTGTTTTGCTTAATTTAAGCGTCCATGTAATTAATGTAGTCATTCATTCAAATATTTAAAACTCAGCATTTGATGAAATGCTTTCCAGAAGCAAGGTCTTTGACTTTTATTGTTTTGGCTATATTGTCACACAGGGTAGGGAGACTAAATTGTTTTTACTACTCATGTTTTTACAAAATCAAGACTGTAATTTACATGTTATTTTGTGAATATAAGGTCTAGTATGCCAATGTGTCTTGTTGCTAACTAGTTTGTATTTCAAAGGTAACTCATAAATAAAATGATTCACTGTAAGTCACTCTTCATAAGCCATGTGCATTTTTAAGTAGTTTGCTTTGTCATTTCAGGATAATATAAGAGAGCTGGATCCAGACAGGCAGTTGGAACTTAAAGCTCAAAGGAAAAAAGAAGAGGATGAAAAAGAGAAGGGCAGGAAAAAAGCTGTCCTTTTTGGGTCAAGTGAGATCTGTGACTCTGTCTTAGCCATGGAAGAGAAAGTGAGCAGCGTATATCCCTTAGACTTTCAAGAAGCCAGAGAAATCTTCCTTGTTGGTCAGAACTATGTTCAGGAAGCAAAAGAGTTCTTTCAGGTTGATGGTTATGTTACTGACCATATTGAAATTGTTCAGGATCACAGTGCTTTGTTTAATGTACTTGCTTTCTTTGAAGAAGACTATGAGAGACGTTGCAAAATGCACAAGCGTAGAATAGACATGCTGGAGCCTTTATATGCAGACTTGAATCCACAGTACTACCTGTTGATTAGTAGGCAGCTTCAGTTTGAGCTAGCTGACACCTATTATGAGATGATGGATTTAAAGATAGCTATTGGTAACAGGTTAGAGGAGCTAGACTCCCACACGATTAAAAAAATCAATTCTCTGGCTCAGTTAGCAATCAAATATTATGAACTCTTTTTAGATTCTTTGAGGAACCCAGATAAGGTGTTTCCTGAAAAGCTCGGGGAAGATGTTCTTCGCCCTGCAATGGTGGCTAAATTTCATATTGCACGACTATATGGTAAGCTTATTACTTCAGATAGCAAAAAGCAACTGGAAAATATGCAGACATCATTGGAATATTACACATTTCTGGTAGACTATTGTGAGAAGTACCCAGATGCTGTCCATGCTGTTGAAACTGAATTGGAACTCAGTAAGGAGATGGTGGGTCTTCTTCCAACAAGAATGGAGAGGCTAAGAGCAAAGCTGTGTCCGTTCATATAAACACTTGCCTTGAAGGAAGTGTGCACTATTGAAATTATATCTGTCAAAACCAGTGCTGTCGGGCAGCTTCTGTACTGATTGATAGACTAAATTGTCTATAGTTCATCTGTCCACCTAGAGCCTGCAGTAGAATAATTTAGTGAAAAACTCGAGAGCTCTCTAGTTGAGTAGGTCACCCACACTAATGGTATAAACTTTAATGTAAAGTGAATGTCCAGCTAATGCTTTGTATTGTTTGTTATGTATGTAAATATAAATCAGTTTCTCCCTTACATTTTTTTCCTTCGGAATATGTTTTAGTTTTTAAATGTAGTGCTGTATGAGAACTGTTTCTTTTAAGAGAATCTGTTTCTCTAGGATAATTTTTCTGAGAAACCGGAGGCATTTTCTTCCAACTAGAACACATTTTACCTCTTCTAATATTTGTCCTCCAGAAAACTTTATTCATACAAAGGGAACTTTGTTATTTTCAATATTTATTTTGTATGTTGCTTAGTGTTTTCTTTTTTCTCCTGTTAATCTAAATCTAATTGATAGAGGCTCAATAAATGGACTAGCTTGGCTACTTGTTTTTTCAGAATTCTGTTTCCTTGTGTCTTACTAAGATACGATAGACATCACAACTTCGGACAAAATAAATAGTTGTGAAGTGGTTCACATGAGTATTTTCAGTAGGAACATGCAAGTAAGTGCCAGAACCGAGATCAAGAAAGCAGCAAACTTGCTTGCTTGTGGTGGGAGGAGATAATCTGCTCTTAATACCCTGTAGAGAATTCAAAGGATAGAGGTGCTGTCCTCTAGTGCCACAAACAGTTGCCAAATACTGCTTAAAGGCCTGTGATTCCATGGATGGCTTCTCATCTTGTGTTGGTCAGGGAGCCCACGTGCTGTCTTAGCAGGAGCTGCAAGTAGGGACCTCTCTGAAGGTGCTGCAGATCCCAGCACTGGCACTATTCAAATTCTGCCTGGGTGCCATTGATTGCTGACTTCTTCATTAAAGCTGGTGGTCTGGCAATGTTCCTGATCTTACACAATGTGTTACCTTTTGCCTTGTAATTGAGCCACCTATTTACTCCTTACGGAACACCAGGCTGCATTTCTAACCCAAAACATACACAGAGGTTGTCTTTATATTTCTGGTGTCTGTAGAAGGATTATGAACCAGGACCTGTTCTAGGTAGAAGGTGGGCTGAGCACATTGTCCTACCATATATTAAGAGATTATGGTCAGAGATGACAGGGGATGAGGGGAAAGTGAAGTGACAGGGTGATGGGGTGTGCAGTAGTCAGCCACTCTGTGCACCAGCAGTCAAGTCCAACAGCAACAGAGGCCATTGAAGGCAAATAATGAACTGGATTCTTTCGGAAAACACAATAAAACAAGGGGGAAGAAATTACGTTAGTTTGGAGGGTGTGAGGGTGAAGCATGTGCAAGCAAGAAAGAGTGTACGTCTTAAACGTGTGGCAAAAAATCTCCAGCTTGCAGAATTGTCTGCAGAAGACGTGTAACCACAAACAAATAAGCCAGCAAGTGGGTCCTGGAAATGAGAGGCAGCAAAACTTGACCCGCTTCCTGCACGCATACAGAATAAGGCAGAGAGTGTGCGCATGTGTATCTGTGTGTTGATTCTGTCTTGCTAAATGATTGTCAGCCTTTAGGAGCTTCTTTTCTGCTGTTAGATTTTTAATTCATTTTTTTTTCTGTGGCCTGAAGGTAGGGTGACCAATAGTTTTTCAGTCAGCTGTACTGTGCTTTGTTTCTGTCTGTGATTTCAGTTAAACCTAGTGTGCACTTCTACCACTAACTCATAATGTGAAGGTTTTTCTGCTATCATTTAGCTTCATATTTGAGTAGAAGGTGATCCCCTCCCTGCCCCTTCCTATGTGCTTTATTATCCCACCTGTGAGGGCCTTTGGGCAAATTTTTTAAAGCAAGGATTGGCTTGTCAAAGATAGTTTACTTGTCATTTAGGGAAGGATAGATTGTGGGCTAAAGCAGCATTCAAAATGACTTTTCTCAAACAGAATGAACCTGTCACATCCTTCAAATACTGCTCTGAAACGAGTGTTAAAAGTTACCTGCCGGGCAGGCAAAGCCAAATGAAGTGTGGGGCTATGTGTCCTTTGTAACCAACAGTTGTGGGCAGAGGAACCCCCTGAATTCACCGAAAGCCTAGTGAGAGTTCAGCAGACAGGTAGGAGTGGGTCCATACTTAAGAAGGCCCAGAAATAAGGATAGGAGCTTTTTCAACATAGCTGTGTGGGTTGGGGCTGTGGTTTGGAGACCTTTCTCCTCTGAAGATATCCCAGAACACTTCAGCTTTGCAGCTGTTCTTAAAAACTGTGCAATACAATGAAAATACATTTCATTATAATGCATTCAGTCACAGAAACCAGTGTTTCCAAGTCTTTATCTCCTAAAGTATATGTTCAAGACTACCACCAGCTAAGTATATTTTATTACGGGACACTGTATTGTGCCAGATGCTCAGCACAACTCTCTATGTTGTGGTTCTTTTAAGGCATGTCTTCTTAAGGAAACCTTTTGAGCAATTCCTGTTTGTACAATGGTTTGAGAGAATGAACTTAACTAAGATTTTGTATTTAGTTTCAAAAAAAGAGGGGGGGTGCTTGTTGGATTAGACAGCAAAACTCCCTTCAGGAATGTTGAGTTTCAACTGTAAAACATGTGTGAGGTCAGGCATTTATTTCAAAGATTAATTAAAGATTATGTTTCTGTGAACTCTATTTAACCTGCACTTCTGTTCCTTTCTGTATAGCACAAAAACCTTGCAACTGTAACCCATTTTCTGTTCTACTAGTTTTTTCTCCTTAGCCAGCATAAAGCAGCAAGGTTTACAAGAAGCCCATGTTCGTGCAGAGTTCATATCAAGTATGAGATCTCCTGAACTCAGAGGCTAATAACCTCAGTGTACTTCTTCAAATAGTGCATAATACTCAAGAGGAGTAATTTGGTTTGATTAAAAACACAGTTTTGTTTTAGTTGAGATGCTCTTAATTCTCATGCTGCCTAGAGACATGGTATGTGTTATAAAATGCATTGATCAGGAAGGTTGTGCTGTGCTTCAATATTTCAGGAGAGAAAGAAACTAGTGCTTTGTCTTTCTGTACAAGCCCATCAAAGGACACTCTTTCTTTCTCCCTCTTGAGGAGGGGACCAGACTTGAGGAGAGCAGCAGGAGGTGACAGCCATGTCCTTTGTCATTCTCCCCTCTTAAGCCAGCTGAGATACTGGGGGAAGTGGGGAGAAGCAAGCCCTCGCTTCCCCTTTGCAGCAGGAAAGCGGGTCCCCCGTGTTGCAAGGGGAGCAGGCAGTGGCAGTTACTGCTTGGTGTGGCAAAAGCAAAAGGTCCCCGGGCTGGTTTGCTGTTTGTCTGCGCAAAGGCTTCTCTGGTGGGAGTTCTGGTCCTGCCCCGGCACCGGTTTGCGTGGTCCTGGCGAGGTGGATGGTTTTCTTCTCTGTCTGCAAAATGGAGATGCCTTAGTGTATCAGTGCAGCACTGACCCTGGGTGTGATTGCTGCTGCGCTTCCACGCCCGGAAATATTGCAGGAGACTGATTAAGCTCAGCATCAGACAGCGAGAAATGAGGCTGATGTTGTTAATGCGTGGCTTTGCACGTTTCAGTTTTGTTTGGTGTTTTCCTTTCACTCAGCACTGAGAGAGTGAAGATGAGCTTTACTCGTGACTGAGCTAGTCAGTGTTACCTAGATGTTTGCTGCGGAACTTTTCACTCAAAATGCCCAGAAGTAGTCCCGCAAAGGAGGAGTAAGAGCGGCAGCTCATGAGGCCAACCCTTCTATAGTCTTGAAGTTACAGAACTAAAGACTGTTATGTTAAAATCAAGTGCGTAAATTTGTGGTGAGAAGCATTTGTCAACTTTCTTTCCTCTTCAATTGCAACATCTTTGGCTACTGTAAAGCTTGCCACAAATGACTAATGCCGATTTTAAATTTGGTTTGAAAACTGCTTGTATGTACTTCCCAGGAACACTGTCCAAACTGCCTGCTGCTGCTTTTTACTTTTGCAGTTTCGCTAGTGGTTTCTAGCTCTTCCTTGTCAGGGGTACAAACAGTCAGTGGTCTGAGGACTGTTTGGCTGCCTTTTTTCCAAAGCCATTGTACGATTGTGTCTTTACAGCTGAAGATCTGCATGATATGCTAGAGAGACTGCTGCGCAGAGGGGATACTAACACGTAACACTAAGCACGTTTTGCACGCACATTATTTCCCTTCAGAATGGAAAATGTCTGCGGTATCGAGCGTTTGTTTAGGGAGAAGTGACTGATGATGTGGTGCCTTAACACCAATAAACACTTTAATAATTTAGGTGTTTTTAGCAATGTTTTAAACGTTTAGTGCTTGAGTTTTTCACACAAAATACTTACAGGTCTATTTACATGCTCGTCTCTGTAAAAGAGACTGACTAGTGGACATCAAACAAGGATGCAAGGATTGCACTATTCAGGGTTTTTAATACAATTTTCTGCTGAAACAAAGAGGAATTGGATGAGCAATTGAGTGAAAGATTGCAATGAGCATGTGATGGAGTGAGCTGGTGTTAGTCACTGAATGCCAGAAGAGGAGTACGAGCGCTTCCGTCAGCTACTCTGAGACCCATGGGTGAAATGCATGGGGCAAAAAAAAAAAAAAGGGAATTAACAAGATGATTTCCTCTATGCTAACTGTCTTGGAGGGGAGTGAGTGCAAGAGGTTCCCAGGTGGCCTCTCAAACTGCTCAGAGTGTTGGCCATGAAATTTTTCCTGCTCTCTTGGAGCCCATCTCCGGGTAGCCAGTGGGTTCAGCAAACACCAGAGAAGATTCACCGCAGCCCACTGCAAAGGCAGAAGGTATCACAACTGCAGGGGTCTCGTGAGTCTTACCTTCCTAGTTGGCCCATGCTGCTTCCCACTGCACTTTTTGTTGGAAACTTTCAATTAAATGAATCCTGCCCTGGGCTTTGGCCTTCCAAGCTGGCTGACCCCTGTCTGAGGCCTCTCCTGTGCCAAAAGAGATGAAAAATTGGAGTGATTATGGATCCCACCACTTTGAAGTAGGAAAAGGCAAAAAATACTTTTTTCCCTAATTAATGCAAATTATGTTTTCTAAAGGGATGCTCTCATCCTGAAATCCCAAGCAGAGTAGCTTTGTCAGCACTGCAGGCTGTTTCTGAACCCAAAGGAGGGCAGTTTGGAGCATGCTGTTTCGTGCCACAGCAGTGTGCACCCCAAGAACGCAGAGCAGATCCCTCAAAAGGGGCCAAGTCGGCTGGGCTGTGCCAGTCCCACCAGGGAGTAGCTCCCCTGGCAGGCCTGCTCCTCACGCCTTTCCTCATTTTTCTCTTCTGGGTGTCACATTTCAAAACAAATGGGTATTTCTACTAAAATAATACACTTAGAACTAGTTAAAAAACGCCCATCTCCTTTGGTCAATAGGAAATACAAAAACCTGTTTTCTTCTACTCTAAATGTGATTTCACCTCTTTCCCCAACAGCTCAGTGAAGATGACAAATGGGGGAAAAGCCCAGGGTTGATAAAAAGCATCTAAACTTCTAGCTGCTGAGCAGCTCACTCGTGCAAGATTATCCTGTGCAGGAGAAACCATTTTATGGAAAAATAGCTGCATCTAATACCCAGTAACTGAGCTCAAACCAGCAATGCCAACTGTTTTGCAATTAAAAGACACTCATGGAGAAACAGCAGGAAGCAGAGGAACAGGGCACCAGGCTTTGCTTTTAAAACATCTTTGGCCCATGGTCCTTCTCTCCATAGTTAATTCTTTGTGGTTTTAGGGCTGTTTTCCCAATGAACAGATGCGGGAAGGGGACTTTCTTCTGCCTTGCCCCACACTGCAGATCCAGCTCCCAGCGAGGTCTAGGTCCTTCTGCCATGGGACTGGTGCTGCTCTGGTTTGAGGCTTTAAAGAAGAGAGGACGGCTACTGAAATGGCCTCCCTAATCAGAAACTGGAGCTCAGCTGCTGTGTCATGTCTTAACAAGTGGTTGCTTTTAAAGTGTAGTCCTGAAATTGCCAGCCAAAAACTCCTGGTGTGCCGGGCTTCAGCACATGGAAGCAGAAAGCATCGCACCTGCCAGTACAAAGAAAGCTGCTTTTTAACTCCTGAAGTCAGGCCCGTTGCTTGGTTAACGTTTCTGGCAGAGGTGAGATCGCTGATGGGGAAAGGCCGTTGTCAGTTTCCCGTCAGTCAGTGTCTGTGTTCAGTCTCGCCGCAGCTGTGGCTTCTAGCAAAGATCTCTCCCCGTGTGCTTCTCGACCTTCATCATGGGAAAAACAAGGAGCTGCTCTTCTGCACAATCTAGATGGCAGTGAATGTCTGATGTCTGCATGATGCACGTGAGCATTAATGATCTCTTGCAAGATGTAAATCATATCTTGGCGGGCCAGGTCCTGATACTGCCCTCGGAGGCAGGAGGCGGTGGCATGAGAGGCCGAGGGATTGCATGTACTGCCCTGCCGCCTGCGCCACGATGCTCTGGGTATGCTGATGAGCACAGTGGCCACGCACTGAGCTCAGGTGTGACCCAGATTAAGAATTCATATTTGCTCAGGGATGGATTTAGAAATCCCCCCAGGGAGGAGCATTCAAGGGGTGCAGGGGTCAGCCTGGATCCCCCCAAAGTCGGGATCAATCTCCCGCCAGCTGGGGCAGGGAAACACCTGACCCCTACAGGGAGGGTGACCCCGCAGCCACAGAATCACAGAATGTTAGGGATTGGAAGGGACCTCGAAAAATCATCTAGTCCAATCCCCCTGCCGGAGCAGGAACACCTAGATCAGATCGCACAGGAACGCATCCAGGCGGGCTTTGCATGTCTCCAGAGAAGGAGACTCCACAACCTCTCTGGGCAGCCTGTTCCAGTGCTCTGTCACTCTCACTGTAAAGAAGTTTTTTCTCATATTCAAGTGGAACCTCCTATGTTCCAGCTTGAACCCATTGCCCCTTGTCCTATCACTGGATGTCACAGAGAAGAGCCTGGCTCCATCCTCCGGACACTCACCCTTCACATATTTATAAACATTGATTAGGTCACCCCTCAGTCTCCTCTTTTCCAAGCTAAAGAGACCCAGCTCCCTCAGCCTTTCCTCATAAGGGAGATGCTCCATTCCCTTCATCATCTTCGTGGCTCTGCGCTGGACTCTCCCCAGCAGTTCCCTGTCCCTCTTGAACTGAGGGGCCCAGAACTGGACACAATATTCCAGATGCGGTCTCACCAGGGCAGAGTAGAGGGGGAGGAGAACCTCTCTCGACCTACTGACCGCCCCCCTTCTAATACACCCCAGGATGCCACTGGCTTTGGCCACGAGGGCACAGTGCTGGCTCATGGTCATCCTGCTGTCCACCAGGACCCCCAGGTCCCTCTCCCCTACACTACTCTCCAACAGCTCAGTACCCAACTTATACTGGTACCTGGAGTTGTTCTTGCCCAGATGCAAGACTCTACACTTGCTCTTGTTAAATTGCATGAAATTCCCCGCCCAAATCTCCAGCCTGTCTAGGTCTCGCTGGATGGAAGCACAGCCTTCTGGCATGTCAGCCACTCTTCCCAGTTTCGTATCATCAGCAAACTTGCTGAGGGTGCACTCTATTCCCTCATCCAAGTCGTTGATGAATATATTGAATAGCACTGGTCCCAATACTGAACCCTGGGGGACTCCACTAGATACAGGCCTCCAACTAGACTCCATCCCACTCACCACAACTCTCTGGCTTCTTTTCTCAGCCAGTTCACAATCCATCTCACTACCTGATCATCCAGATCGTCAGTTTAGCTGCGAGGATACTGCGGGAGACGGTGTCACATGCTTTACTGAAATTGAGATAGAATTAGGGTTTAGCTGATTTCTGAGCAGTTATGAATGAGAATGAGCCTATTGGGTGATAAAACAGCCCCAAGAGTCAGGACTAAGGAGCAGTTCATCATGTTAGGTTTTGGAGTGTTTATTATAGTTCAGAGGCTAGTCCCAGATTTTTCAGGCACATAACAAAGAATCCCGGGTGTCTGGTTGAGGGGCTGGGTGCACAGTGCTGACACAGCCCCCTCCCTCTGCCTGCCCTCTGCTCCCCAAATTAATGCCTTAGAAAAATGCAAAGCTTTTAATCTTTGCATGTGATTTGAAAATAATGGCAGTGCTTCAGCACGTTAGTTGTAAAAAATGCTCCAGGAGTGAGCTGTGTTCTGAAAGACCTGCTCCTCATTTATTTTCTTCTTTTTATAGGCTTATTCTTTTGGGGCATTTAATCTTCCAATCTATACACACAGGATCTATGCAACAGGAATATTATCCTATGAACATTCCTTGCAGCATATAGAAAGTAAATCTTGAGGTAGCTGACCTAGGTACGGTGACTGTCCCCTCCCTCTATTTTTTGAACTGTGATAGTCACGCAATAGCACATTTCAAGGTTAGTGTTCCAATATCGTGTAGCTTGCATGCTGTTTTCTGTTTAAAAAAAGTGTATTAGCTTCCTGCAACTCATGGCCTCTAGCTCAAGATAAGATTTTTTTTTTTTAACGTGTGCTCATTATTTGCATTTTAGGCAGAGTGGCTTACATAGAGGTGAATAATCACACAGCATTCCTTGGGCATCTCATGACACTCCAGAAAAGCACATGCTTTACTCTTAAGACTTGCACATCCCAGATTCCTTCAGCTCCAGGTCTCCAGCTCCACAGTCTCAGGGAGGTGGAAGGCTCTTTGCTTGCAGAGTGTGGCAGGGTGCAGGCACTGGTGAAGTGCGGCAGGAAAGGAGGAGACGGGGGCAGGCCAACACTCCTGTGGGCTTTTGGCCCCTGTGACACAGGTATACGTGAGATGGGAGAGTGGAAAATTTGCTTCGGTCTTCCCATGGTTACCAATTGTAAAGCAATCTCATTTCCTGGGGCGCCACTGACACAGAAGAAAATAACAAAACTGTGCGGCAAAATTGTCAGCGCTACAAGTTCCCCCATCAGCTGATGGTATAAGACAGATAATTCAGCTCTGTGAGATCCCCCTTCAGATATGGGGGTTTTGCAGCTCCCGCAGCTCCTGCAACATCCCCATTCCCCCGTGACCGTGCCTGCTGGTGTGCACCGCTCCAGCCGCAGCCCGTGGGGCTTCCAGTGCTGGGGTGGAAAAAGTCCCAGCCCGGTGGGAAGGGCAAAAATAGCCACTGGAGGAGCACTTTCCCACACAGGGGGTTGTTTGTGCACGCTAAAGGGGTGTGGAAGGGGTCAGCGCATGCCTGTGACCAGCAGAAAATGAGAGGTATTATTGCAGGAACAGTTTCCACAGCCTTTGGTGGGCGGAGGCTGATCGCCTCCCCGCACACGTTTGCCCAGCTTCCTATTGATGCTGAGCACCACCTTAAAAAAAAATAAAAGACAAAAGAGTTGATGCTAAAAATACAAAGTAGAAAAGAAGCTGGTAAGAATAACCGCTGCACGTGAGTCCTCCGGCACCTGCTTGGTTCGAGTCTCCTATTTTTCCTGTGCCTGAAAAAACCTCATGTGTAATGGTTCATGACAAATTGCATCGATGCCAAACACACAGCCCAACCCCTCAGTCTGGTGGTAAATCCCACCCCAGAGAGAGGACCCACCATAGGGGTCTCCTCTGCCACTCATGGGGTTTTGGTGGAGAGCTGTGCCCCAGGGAAAGCCCGAATCCCCACCGGGGCTCTCCGTGGACTTTCCACCATGTAAAAATAGATTTACCACAGACAGCTTACACTGTCAGCCACAGCATTGTTGAAGGTGGTGGCGGCACGTTAGGCCCACACATCGGTTCCCCAGTTAATCCAGCAGCTAATGGTATGACTAAGAAAAACCCCCACTGTTTAGATAACCTTGTTGTACGTAACTACTTCTTAAGTGAACTCAAGCCTGGCTTAATTCCAACTAAAAAGCAAGTGAAAGGTATGAGCTGGCTGAAAGGCAGCTTCCCAGATGGGCTCCTCAGAGCCACGTGCTGTCCAAACCCCTTGCCACACTTCCAGGGGTGCTCACACCACACGGCGATGATCCAGCTGCCCCGTATCAGCTGTCAGGGCTGAGCAAACCCACTGTGCCCTTTCAGATGGGAGCTGACACGTTTCTACTAGGCTCTACTCTCAAGTTTCTTCCATTTTTTTAACTTCTTCTGTGAATATCTAAGATCTTGCTTAAAAAAAAAATAAATTGGTGTGAGATTCCTCAGATAATTTACTTTTGTGGAAAAAGATTATTTCCCAGTTGGTGAAACTTGCACCGACTGCAACCACGTGGCTTCTAAGGCTCCCAATGGACTGATGTGGGCTTGAGGCAGGGAAAATCGCTGCCCATGCCAATGCCAAAACCCAGCTGGCTGAAAGCTGGGGGACATGAAGTATTGCTTTTTCTCTCTGGAGGAAACAGCAAATGCCCCAGAGCCCTCTGAGCATTGGGCAGGCACTGGGCAGCATGCGTGGCTGGACCACAAGCTACTGGCAGCATCCGTTTTTGGTCAAGCTGCTTGGTCCCAGGTTTGATTTTCTCCTCCAGCAAAACTAGAGACAAAGGCAGTGGGGACTGTTTATTTTGGAGTGATGAAGGCTGGGAGGGCAGAGAGTGCTGGGTTTTTCTGTAGATGTCTCACTCCTGTCAATCAGGAAGCCGTGACGCAGGTTATGGGTTGGGTTTGAGGTTTTGGAAACCTTTTAGAAAAGTCGATTTCCTCGCCCCATCATATTTCTGAAGTGTGAAGCCGTGGTGAAGGTTGGTGGCAAGCAGAGGGATGTCGGCCAAAACGCAGCTCCTTATCAGATGTAATGGGAGGATTTTCCTGGCTATTTGTTTAATCCTCTTTGTGGGATACACAGCACAAGGTAAAACGGGCAGTTGTTCTCTTGGTAATCCTCTTTCTGGGCTCTGCAGTGTAGGCCAAGTAGGCAGACTCCAAATTTTTCAAACTGACCTTCTTCTAGGGGTAATGAGATCTACTGAGAAAACTTGTTTTTTTGCTAACATTTCATTTTCTGGAGGGGGAATGGTAAGACAAGGTGCTTTTTGCTTGCTGGAGCATTTCTGTGTCCCTTTCCCAGAGCCCATAAGAAAAAGTCTTCATAAAATAAGCGGCTGTATGTGGGTATATTTTCAATGCATGTATTTAATTACATTTTTTTTTTAACTGGTGCTTTCATAGTGGTCCGGCCAGCTACTGTTATTCAGTTGTGTAGTTATAGACAGAGTATGTAACAGTTCCCATATCATAACTGCTACGGTCTGCTTTCTTGGGGGTTCAGAAAAGGAAACTAGTTGTAAGTATGAGGAAATTAAACGGTTTATTTGGTACAATATCGCAACATGCAGCACTAAAACAACTAAAAGGAAATGTTGATTCATGATGACATGTACCTTGGGGATTTGTTTCTTGTGAGGGAGAAGCACTTTTCAAGCATGTAGAGCATAATTTCTCCCCAAACCAAGGCTGTGATAACGGTAGGCTTTCATTATGTATCTACCACTCAGAGGCTGATCTTGGAAAGATTATGGCCTGCTTTTTTAATATTGCTTATTTCCAAATTATTGTTTATTTTGTTGCCACTGTTGTTATTAAAAACCTTCTTAATAATATGTTAAGAGAACAAAATTAGTATGAAAAAGGAATATGCTGTAAAAGAAGCAGGAAATGATACCCAGGAGATCTTTTTTCTCTTACAGATGAGAGTAGGAGGTAGCTGAAAGTCATCTAGTACGTTATGGAAATATACAGGGCAATAGAGAAGAGTAATTACGGAAAGATATTCCCAAGAAACTGAGAAGAAATAGATAAAATGCCAACAGGGGGAGAATGCGCCAGGAGGCTTTAGAACAAATTAATTATATGAGACAAAAAGGAAGGACAAAACGCCACTGTTTTTATCATTGCTTTGAGATTTTTTTTTTGGGGGGTATTTTTTGAAGACCTGCTTTTCAGTGACAGCCCTGATCAGGCACCTGGGGCAGCACCATAACTGAACTAAGTTACATAAACCGTAGGTTTATGTAACCCTGAGTCACGTCTAGGAGACACCAGAAGCGTCTCTCCTCCAGCAACGTGCCCCAAAACCCTATGTAATCCCCAAATCTGCTCCTGTGGCAGGTAGCTCTGGGCATGCCCTGCATTTCCAACCTCCCCACTAAAACTCATCCCATCGAACTGTAAAGGGCAGAGCTGAGACAGGAAAAGCCAAAGCGGGTTCAGCCCTGACCCCCTCTGGAGCCAACAGAGGGAGGGAGGGCACAGGAGCCAGCTCACTGCTGCGGTGGCTTGTCCCCTGGAAATCTCAAGATACTGCCACCAGCTTTGGGGAGAGCTGAAGGTAGCCCAGCCCGCAGGTCCCCTGGGGACATGTGCCCTGAGCTGGGGATGAGCCCTGCTGTGATGTCAGTGTGAGGTGGTGGTTCCCCATGGGTTTTCCATTTCTAATTCCCGTGGACTTCCCAGTGCTGCATGAGAGATGCACCCCATGTCTCTGATAGCAAAGATGTCACTTAGGATGTCAGTAGCCATTTAAAAAATGTCTTCAGGGTTAATTTAGTTTTCAGCAGTTGAGCAATCAGGGCCACACAAATTAATTTCTTCCGCTCCTTTAAGCTTTACTAGGTGCTCATAAAATTAATAGGTCCTGGTGAATAATGCCCTGATCTCGGTGGATAACACACAGCTGATTTGATCAGGTGCTCCAATGCAGAAGGCAAGGTACAAGAGAGTGAGGTGCCGACCCGACTCCTGGTCTGCTAACTGCATCGAAGAGAAGGGGCCCTGGTTTTACATGCCCACTGGTGGAGCCAACAGAATCCTTCCTCCCATGGCAGACCCGTCCCTGTAAGTTCTTGAGCTGCATACTCGTCATTAATACTGGCACCCCCAGAAATGTCCGGTGTTCTTGTCTCGATGGTCCTGCCACAGCTTGGCTCACCCATGAGAATGTGATGCTTTAGTGTGTTCCCTCAGAGATAATAAACAAAATAATAAACTTGGAGTAAACTAGCTGCCACTCTGCGTTTCAGGATGAAGAGATACCAGGAGCTGGGTGACATATTCCCGCTCTCGGATGAGGAGTCTGGCTCCGGGTTCGACACTGTGCTGGAAGCAGAGCCAGCCTCCGGGTCAGGGCTTGGTGACACCAACGGCTTCTCTGAGGTGAAGCTGCCTGCCTTCCTCACGGGCCCAGGAGGCGGCGAGCTGCAGCAAAAGCTCACGGAGGAGGATCTGCTCCTGTAGGGCAGGAGACGGCAGCCTCCTGGTGCTGATGGTGGCCTCCCTTGCCTCCTGCACCCCTTCCCCGGGGCCTGACCCCATGTGATGGCCACTGAGGGGTTTATAAACCAATGCCATATCAATAAAAACTTTGCCTTAAAATCTTCAGTGCTTTCACTCACTAAAAAAAAAATCTTGTTAACTGTGAGCTCACTCTTTGCTTTTATCGGCTAAGGCAGCCATCCCACTTGGGCGAACACAGGTTTGTGGTCCCTGTGTGGGCCTGTGTGGATGTTATCGCGCTCCAGAGGTAATTAATTAAAAACCTTCGGATGGTGGGGGCCGCCTGCACTTGTTCAAAACCTAGCTGCTCACGTAAAACCCGCCTGAGCGGCTGCCCCGCGCCTTTTTCCTCCCTATCCCCTAAAAAACCACCAAACCCCGGCATCGTGACCGTTAGATCCTGTCAGCGACACCCCTCACGGTGCGCTACCGCCTCCCGCCCGCTAGGCGGCGCCCTCCCGCAGCGCCGCGCATGCGTCCCCACAAGCCTCGACCCCACCCTCCCGCCCGCGGGGTTGGCCCTCGGCGGGGTGGTGGCGGGAGGGGAGGGCGGTGTGTGCATGGAAGGAGGGTGATCACGTGTGGGGGGGGGGAGTGGCATGTCGGGCTGTAAGGTCACATGACAGGGGCGGCTGGTGCTGGTGGTGTGCGGGGCGGGAGTCGGCCACGGAGGGGAACGCGCCATGGTGAGTGGGGGGCGGGGGTCCGGGTCCGCGCCGTTGCCCGTCAACCGCCGTTTTCTGGACTGGGCCGGGTCGCGCCTTCCTCCCTCCCTCCCTCCTTCCTCTCCTCCCTCCCCACCTGTGGCTCCGGGCTGTGCGTGAGGAGACCCGCCCCGCCGGCCGCGGGTTGCCCTGCAGCGCCGCCGCTTGTCCCTTCGATTTTCCCCAGCCCGGCGGCGGAGCCCTCGGTGACACCCCCCCGCAGCCCGCGGCCCCCCGCAGCCGCCGGCCTGGCCGCCCCCTCCCCGGGCTGCGTCACACGGCCGCGCCGCTCCCCGGCGCCCGCCTGGCCTCGAGCGGCGACCGGGCCTATGGCGGCCCCCGCGGCCGCTCCGCGCCGGGTGGGGGCCCCCCCGGGACGCGGGAGCTGCGGCCTTCCCGCGGGAACCGGGCTGGGGTCAGAGCTGGCGGAAAAGCAAAGGTTTGGGGTGGTTTGGTGTAATTTATGGGTGAAGGGTCGGGGTGCTCGTCCCCCATCCCCCATCCCCCCCTCCCCAGTACGGGGTTCGGTCCTGGGACTCGGCTGCCGTTTTCCCGAGACGGCTGCGGTGGGAGAGGCGCTGGGACAGTGCATGTGACAGTCCCGGAAACGCCGGGAGAGCTTTCAGCAGTGCCCTAGGGCAGCGATGGAAACGACAGCGGGCGTAGTGATCCTTCAGGGATGGGGAAATAGCGGCCACTTTGCTCTCGGCAGGTTTGGCCCAGGCGAAGTGCTTGGTGTGCTGCGATGTATGGATTTAAAAAAAAAAATATTGTAAAGAGTTATAGACATAGCGCGCTGTGGATTTCTGAAGTGTGTGGATTCCTTACGTGTCTCTCTGTTGGACATGTAAGTGCTTTCTAAGGCTCCGTGTGAAGTTAAGGCTGGGGTTTCTGCACCGTTTGTCAGCTGGTGGGAGTCCAAGTCCTCTAGTTCAGCTGTAACACATGAGGACTGGATGCAGATTGATTTTGGTCCTGATGTCACAGAATCTTTAGTGTCTTGTCTTTTGCATGAAATCAAGAACATAGCCCAGTATTTGGCCAGCTTCTGAAAACCTTAGCTGTCTGCTTTGATTTTCTTAAGCTGTAACATAGCTTAGAAGCTATATGATGGCTTCTTAAAATACCTCTTGTTTGCATAGTTTCCCAGCAGCAGTATCTTCGGTAGCCACTGGAGGAGATACCAGCTGTTGATTTTTTTATTCCATATGTTCTTGTCCTCTCTGGATGAGATCATGGCTAATCTCTGAAGGGTACAGTTGAAATATTCACACACAGTGTCTTGAGAAGTGATGTGTTAGAGTATTAGATCTGTCTGACTGCTTTAAACAGTGGTACAGCTTCCTAATTTGGACGGTACTGTGAGAGCATCTTGTGTAATGTTTACTTAAAGGTAATGGGCTTCCTTATTTGGGGGTGAAAAAGTGTAAGGCTAATCTGGAGAAATGCAGAATTTCTAAGGAAAAAAGTGTGGGCGTGCCCAAAAGTAACTTGTTTAACAGTTTAATGTAGTCTAAAGACCTGTAATTCTTGTTGAAATGTTCTTTTTTTCTCTCTCCACCTTCCCCAGGAGCCAACAATCAATAATGGTTCTAGTGTGCAGTCATTTAAATAAAAAAGTTTTATTTCTCATTTCAGCAATTAATGCAAATATGTTCTTGGCAGAGACTTGGAGGACCGTTCGGTCTTAGTTTGGCCACCTTGTTGATCATTTGCTTCTGCCTTCCTCGGAGTAGATATATGTGGAGTAGATATAAGTAGGTCTCAGTTAGTTATATGTGTTTTGTGGACTGAACTAGGGCCGCTTGCTGTCTGAACAAATACAAAGTCAGTTTAGTCTTGTGCAAATTACTGTTTTATAGCTCAAAATTCCACCAGGGCTTTGCTTGACTTATACGGGTAAGCAAAAAGTCACTCAGAGTTCCTACTGCTAGGCAGCAGCATTCAGGTCAAACTTTCTTCTGGACTTTTTATGATTAATGTTGTATTTCAAACTTCAGGTCCCCAGAATGTCCCAAATGCGTTCTTAACCAATTTTTGAGATTAAATTGGTGATGTAAGAATGAGTATTTAATCTAGTTGACGTGTATGTTCTCATAAAGAACATAGAAATTTCTCCAGAAAGAACTAAAAAGTCGCACTGAATTAGTGAAGTGCTGTGTGCTTTAGTACATCAAAGCAGATTAGTGCCCAGTTCTTAGGAGAAAATGTGTGCTTTTGCACTAATCCTGTTGAGTTTCCTGTAGAGCCGTTAACATATTTTGCAGTTTCTTGTAAGAAATGTTTGTGCGAGGTCAAAGGATGATCTTTCCTAGTCTCTTGTGTTCGGTGCTGGTCAAAAGTTGGTGCCTAGGGAATGCTGTTTGTTATAAGATGAGGACAAACACTCTGATGCCTGGAGCAGTACTGCGGGTAAACTTGCAACATCCCCGCTCTCTGATGGCAGATGCGTAGCCAGCATAGGTTGTACAAAGAACCACTGCCTCCTGAACCTGCTTGTGCTCACTTCATGTGATAAAAGAACTATGAGGCGTAGAAAGAGGCTGCAAATAAAAGTCCCTATTCTCCTTCACCAACCAGAGGAACACTTTAGGCCTTGTAATATATTACCTGTTGTTGCTTCTTTTCACCTTACTTTGCTCTGTTATTCCTCCTACTTCTGATCATCCTTGTTACTGCTGTTCATGCCGTAATTTATGTTGGTTTTACGTAGTTTTTTTGGTGCAGTACCTCAAATCCTAAACTAGACAGAATAAATTTGTTAAATTTTTTTTTGAAGTATGGTTTAAAAATGATTGATTTTTTTAAAATGAAGTCGGTGATTGGAAACTTTGTGGTGACAGAAGCCAAAGTTGTGGTTGCAATAGTAATGTCTTAAATATTTGTTAGTATTTTAGTGTAGTAGTAATAATGGTAATCACACTGTGTACTGTTTTATGAACATTTTGTAAGAGCTGTCACTGCTTGTTACTGACCTGATTTCAGCTGTTTGCTAGATGAACAGCTGTCTTTTGTCATTGCTATTTCTTGGGTCTTTAATACATAATGGTTTTGTAACTTCATGGGAGCACAAATGTTTTTCTCCAATGTACAGCTGCAAGTAAATAACACCTTTAACAGTGTCTACTGCATAGTAACTTACTGAATTCTTGTTCCAGAGTTTTCTTGAAGGCTTTTTCCGTCCTGTGTGTGAGATTGATGTTATTCTTAATGATGCTGAAACACGAAAACCAGCAGAAATCAAAACGGAAGATGGTAAAGTAGAAAAGCATTTTCTCTTCTATGATGGAGAATCTGTTTCAGGAAAGGTAATTTTTTTTAAGTAACTATTAATTACTGTGCTAATTTGGGCACATAGGAACATAAATGAAAAAGTGATAAGAGCTGCAGTTTCAGCTTGTGATGTTATTCAGAGAGGAAATTGTGTTTTCCTATATATGGTCTTTTTTACTGTAGTTGTTTAGGCAACTGATAAAACTGAAAGTTTTGAATAGTAGCTGTTTATTTGTTTGCAGTCATCTTCTAATTATGAATAAGCTTTTTGTGTAACTGTGTGCAACCCTATCTTTGCTTCTGACAAGAAAACTATTCTAAACTGGATCCCCCTGCTTCTCCTTCCCCTTGAACTCCAAAATCTACAACCCAATACGTGTAACTGATTTTGTAACCTGCTTTGCATACCTTGAAGGTAAGCCTCATGTTTTATATCCTGAAGTGGTTTCTGGGATTGCATCAGAGGAGCAATACATGAAGTTCAGCTGGCTGCTGAGTAAACAGGAGTTTTTCTTATTGGAGAAAAAAAAAAAGTTGAGATTGCCAGAGGAATTTCTCTGCCTTTAGTATTTACCTAGGAACTCCTCACCATCATTCTGGTTTTACTGGAGCCGTTCTCATTCTCTGAATATTTCTGCTATGAATCACTTTTCCTCCAAGAAACTTGGAGGAGTTTGGATTCTGAGATTGACTTCTAAATACCTGCTTTGATCTTGACCGACCTGTTGTCGGTGGGCGTCTTCCTGCTGTTAGGATGTCTTTCCATGTTTAGAGCTTGGTTCTCTAGAAAGATCCTTTCAGGGATGTGAAACTGTCACAAGATGAGCCTCAAACTCGAGAAACTGAGGGAACTAGCTTTTGTACGTTCACTGGCCTGAGGACTTCTTGCTTATCTCAGCAGCTCCTGAGAGGTACCTGCTGAGTTTTGACTAATGCAGGCACAAGTGGGATGAGGGGGTTTGGAAGACCAGTAATTTACTGGACAACTTCCATCTACCTCTCTCCTCCTTTTTGCCACAAAGAGGTGTACTTTCTACTTGGATATTGGTGGTGTACTTGATTTTAAGGTACAGGTATTTCTTTGGTGATTGCTACCTCATAAGGAAACATATGCTTAATGTTTGTGTGTTTCTGTAGGAAATAACCTCATGGAATCTTCTGTTGTGAGGAGAGGGCTGTTGGGAGAATCAAATTCATAAATGAAGATCTTGATAGTAGATTTCATTGTTTTTTCCATTGACTTCTCTAGCACAAATACTTAGCTATCTGCTGAGGAAGGTAATTAAGTTCACTTGACTTGAAAGCAATGCATCTCATGGCAGTTCTTTTTTGGATTTCCAAATGAGACTCTCAGAAGATGCTTTGAAGCTCTCTACTTTTAAAGATGGCAAGAGGGTCGTGACTAGCTGATGCAAACACTACTGAAGCTCTGGCTTCAATTCTTAATTTTGGACCTCAGAAGTTTCAAGCTGACTAATGTGATGGGTTAGCCCTTGACTGGGGGCCAAACCACACCCATCTGCTCACACAGTTCCCGCCCCACCTAATAATAGGGGAGAGAATTAAAGTGGTAAATGGAAAAGAGGACTCGTAGGTTGAGATACGGACAATTTAATAACTAAACTACAATAATATTGATAGTACTATACACAAATATACAATGTGAAACTGCCCCCCCGCCCACTCCCAGCCAGTGACCCCAGAGGAGGGAGGGAATGGGTGATACATAATGATACTGCCCCCCCGCACCTGATGACCAAAGGCTCAGCCTGTTGCCGGCTAACAATCCCCAGAACTACACTCATGATTCCCCCAAGTGGGGTGGTGCACCGCTCCCGGAGGCACTCATGGAACGGAGATAACGATTCAAGAGTCCGAAGCTGAGAGCTGACTGGAGTGGGGGTGAAAAGGACCACCTGGCCACAGCTAATGATCCCCCTGGAGAGGGAGGATCCCAAAACTCATGGAACGGAGATAACGATTCAAGTGTCCAAAGCTGAGAGCTGACCGGAGTGTGTGTGTGGGGGGAGGGGGAAAGGCCTTGGGAAAGCAAATGTTGACACCTGAAGTGAGATGATCTGGAGCCCAAGGGAAGCAAAAGAGAGCAATCTCCCGGAACGGTCCTCACTTATATACTGGGTATGACGTGTATGGTATGGAATAAATCATTGGTCAGTCTGGTTCTCAATCTTAACCTAACAGAAAATCCCAGGCTAGCAGCTGGAGTGTGTCTCTTTGCTTGTCTGCTGACCTTGGCAGCAGAACAAAATATCAGTTATCAGCTTTTCTCCTGAGCACAAATCCAAAACACAGCCTCTTGCTAGCTATTTATGAAGAAGAGAGAGAGAAAAAAATTAACTCTTTCTACTTAACCCAGGACAATTTCTTAAATTCAGTCTTATGGATGATCAGGTTTTTCTTAAATGCTTTAGTGGTGCCTTGGTAATGCTTAATTTCTTATTTGGCTGTTTGATTTGGTTTCCTTCCAGTTCACGTACCTTTGTTGAGAAGGTCACAGTTTTTATGGGCACGTAGTAATGTGTTTTCCTTTTTACTGAGATCATATATTACAGTGAAAGTGTTGAAAAATTCTAACTGGTGTTTTTTATTTTTGCCTTGGTAGGTGAACATTTCCTTTAAGCAGCATGGGAAGAGACTAGAGCACCAAGGAATTAGAATTGAATTTGTAGGACAAATTGGTGAGTTTAAGCTATAAAAGGGATTTTTAGGTGCATGTGGTTTATGGAACTTGGCACTTGTGACTGTCAGCAGTTTGGCTCAAACATTGCAATCTGATGGGGTTAGTGGATGAGTACCAAAGGAAGGTTATATCCTCCTCATTTTAATGCAAATGATGTACTAATTTGTGCTGGTCAGAAAGTCATTGGGAGGGAAGATGCTTACATGTGAGGGAGAACTGGCATGGTGAGTATTCTGCCTGTCTAAGACTGGTTAAGAGTTTGGTGAAGAACCACTAGAGATTTCTGAAAACTAAACTTGGGGTCCTTAATTCTGCTCTGCAGGAGAAGAGGCATAGAAAAGAAACAATGGGGCAGCCTATAGCAAAATACTTCTAAAAATTCTTTGGTGATTGGTTTTCTAAAATGTAGAGGACTTTTAGAGGACTGTTTACATTATTGTTCCCCCTAAAGGTAGTTCTTCAAGTTTCAGCTTCATACAATTGACTTAGATATTTCACAAATCCTGTATTTCTGATCAGTCAGTAGGCTCCAGCGCTCTGTGCCTGAAGTGTTATCTAGCAGGTATGCTTGAGTTCTCCCACCTGCTGCTTCATGCTTTGAGGCTTTGATCAAAGGGGCTGTAAAAGCAGATTTTTCAGAATAAAGCAGCAGTGTAATGGGAATGAGGCATTTAGAGGTGGGGAAAATAGAGCTCACATTTGTCAGCTGCATTTAGTCTGTTGTCTCCTAATAGGTATACAGGCTGTTTGTCATCTACTCTGATGCATACATTCTGTTATCTGAATGACTTTAATTTGATGAAACGTTTTCTAGAATTTTGTGTCTCTGGGACTTTCTGTTGTGCTACAGTTTAGAAGTTGTCAGTTACGCAGAAGTAGTTTAAGCTACTGCTTTTTGTACTTGTCCATATTTTCTTGCATCTTTTCAGTTTTTAATATAGTAATACAAAAAGCATCCCAGGAGTGTGATATATCTATGCGCTACTTGGAGACTAGGTCCAGCTTGCATGTCAAAGATGTATTTTAAACAAACTCTTCAGAGTAAAACTTTTCTGACTGGCACAAAAAGTATTGGATATGCAATAGTAAATAAACTTTGTGTTACATGAAGCTTGTCATAGCAAACAAAATGCAGCTTAGATAATTTGTAGTCATATTAGAAAATAAGCAGCTCCTAGTTAGTGTCAGTTTCAGTCAAACTGGCAATGACAAACTGTGGAGTTGGTGTGTTTATTTATTTTCCTCTGGAAAGCTTCAGTCTGTTAAAACCAACTACTGCTAGCCAGCTACTTAGCTGATCCTTTCAGTTGTGATTGTGGAGAAACTTGCTTCTTATACACTAAAGTATTTGTATTTTTTGTGGCAATGTTAAATTTGTCTACCTTTCTAAGTGTTATCTCATTGAGAATTGTGTGACTTAGATCTAGGGATGAATAGTAACTTGACAGTGGTCTGTCCTGGGGAACAGAGGACAGAAGATGCTGTTGCTGTGAAACTGGTGTGTTGATGATTGTGTGTTAACAACTTATTTCCAAATAACTGACTTAGACCAGTGGTCATAATAAGCCATTTGATTGTAGACCAGTAGTAATAATTAATAATTCTATAGGTGTTGTTAATCTGTGGGATACCAGTGAGGATCACTGGCCTGTCCTAAATGAGCCAGTCTTGATGCTGCGTAGATTTTTATCCCTTTGGCAGTAAATGCTAGAAGCCAAAATTGGACAATGCTAATTACAGAGAATGCAAGGCAAGAAGTACTTATTGAAGTTAGCTAAACTGTCATTTAAAAATTATGCCATCATAGTGAAGCTTCAAATATGTGTTCTGTTCATTGCAGTTACATCTTTGGGAATGCCTACTGTAGGCTGCTGAAGCTGAAGATAACTTTGAAAAACTGAATAAAATGTTTTGTCAAATATGTGTAACTTAAATCAAATTAACTGCTTCTGTTGTCATCTCCCACCTGCTCCTGACAAATTAGACAGTTTTTTGTTAGCTGAAAACAAACACTGAAACATGTTTTCCTTCGACTTCCTAACCTTTAGAGCTCTTCAATGACAAAAGCAATACTCATGAATTTGTAAACTTAGTGAAAGAACTGGCCTTACCCGGAGAACTGACCCAAAGCAGAAGCTATGACTTTGAGTTCATGCAGGTGGAGAAGCCATATGAATCCTACATTGGTGCCAACGTCAGACTGAGGTTTGTAACTATTAAGCCTTCTTTTTCCTTCTCTCCTGCAGCAAATTAATAATTTAGCAATTATATTGTCCCCTTCCCCTCTTCTTCCTTTTGGATTTTAAATCAGACATGGAACAGACAGTAGCTAGAGTGCCTTGATTGGAGCTGTTGGGATCGTGTTGTAATGTAGCCTTTTCTACTTTATTTGGAATGGCTCAGTGTTGCGTGTTTCGATCAAATCTACTGGTTCAATCAAGTGAAAACAGTCCATGTCTCTCCTTTAGGAAAACTCAAACACAACCAATCAACCCACTCACCACATTTTCACCTATAAGTGTTTTGTCGTGTGTTTTGGTGTCTTATTCTTTTCTGCTTACTCTTAAGAGAATGTACTCTTATTTTTTAAATAATACCTGTGCTTCAGAACATAAATGCTTTCTTTCTAGGTATTTTCTAAAAGTGACAATAGTGAGACGGCTGTCAGACTTGGTGAAAGAATATGATCTGATTGTTCACCAGCTTGCCACGTACCCCGATGTGAACAACTCCATTAAAATGGAAGTAGGCATTGAAGACTGTCTTCATATAGAGTTTGAATACAATAAGTCAAAGTAAGTGTAACTTGGAATGAAACACACTCAGATATCTTGGGATAAAAGGGTAGAGTACAAAATATTTGATGAACAACTTGGTATTTGGGGACTTAAAATATAAAGCAACATTTTCAGTGATTATGGCTTCCTTTACTAATAATGTGGTGATGGAAAGGTGTTAATTGCAGTTGCCTGGCTGAGATGCTCAGCTCAGTGGGGGAGCAAGCTCTGAGTAATTAAGAGGCCAGATAAAGTAACTGCCTGTATAACTTTTTTTCAAGAAGGTGTAAAAATTGTCTTTATTCTTTAATGAAAACCCCTATTCTGTTTTTTTTAAAGGTATCACTTAAAGGATGTGATTGTTGGAAAAATTTATTTCCTTTTAGTAAGAATAAAAATTCAGCACATGGAGTTGCAGCTGATCAAAAAGGAGATTACTGGAATTGGTAAGAGAAGCAAAGTCCAAAAGAATGGCAACTTGTATGCCAGTTGAGCGTTATGCAGAGTTGGAGAGTGAAGTCAATAGTTGCAGCTTTGGCTAAACTTGTGCTCTGTGTGCTTCTTTCTCACTGGTGTGTGACTACCATTTGCATTGTGCTTTGGTAATCATACTTAGTAGTTAACATTACCTGAGGTCTGTGGCATTGTTCTGGGATTGTGACTGTTGAGCTAGCTTCACAAATGGAATTCAGGCATAAATATGCACCAGCATAAGCAGCTGTGATAATAAACATGAAAAAGGTGCAAAATGCATCCTAAAGACCCCTTTGGCTACGCAGATAATGGTAAAGCTGGTAAAATGGGCTTGGTAAAGATTAGCATGATTCTCTCATATTTTCTCATATTCTAGAAATGTGTAATTTTCAGTTACACTAAAACTGATGAGATGGAAATATCAAGAGGCTTTGAAGCAGAAACAGCCTGGTTACTGCAGATCAGGCTTGCATGCCCTCAAAGGAGGAAGGCAGTAAGAGCTTGTGGTGCGTGACTTCATTCCTTAGTGGCTGGGGCCCTAATGAGCTGCTTTCGTGGAGAATGGGAAAACCTCCATAACAATCAAGGAAGGGCAGAAAGCTCTACTTTATTGGTGGCTATTGTGGGTAAATCAGATACTCTGGCTTCTTCATCATAGGTTCTGGAGAAAGTCAGCTGTTGTGCTAAGTGATAACCCTTCAGGTTTCTAGTCTGCTCATGGCCTAAAGTATCAGTTGCTAGCACTGCCCACCAAGCAGAGCTGTTTCACAAGTCCTACCCTGCGTGCTTGTCCCTTATTTTTAAAGACTGCATATCCAGGGCTCCTTCGAAGCACTGGCTACTGCATCTTCTGTGCAGGTGTGGGGAGCGGAGAGTAAGAAGCAGATGCTCTGCCTGGGAGAGGTTTTGCTTGCTTTAGCTGTGTGTAACTTATATGCAAGACAAAGGCAAAAAATATAGTGTTGTGTAATTTAAATGCTGCAGAGTAGAAATTGCTGTGATAAAGCTTTATGAATGTTTAAAACTGTAGTGTGTGTTCTCACAGTGAAAACTTGTTTCACCAGGACCCAGCACCACAACAGAGACTGAAACTATTGCAAAGTATGAAATAATGGATGGTGCACCAGTTAAAGGTAAATAACTGTGCTTGTTTCAAAGGGTAAGCATTTTGAGTTAAAACTGTATTTTAAAAAAATCTGGAGGAGAAAAGATTACTTGTATAAATTTTTATTGGAGAAACCATGCTTCTCCTTAGGTTGCTGAAAAGATAGTGGATTTTCCTATTCAAAGCAGACGTTTGTACTGACTTATGGCATTTCACTTGGGATACTAGTAATTCTTACCCTTATTTAGCAGTGGAAATTCTATGTCTGATCCATTTATCACTTCGGTTCAAACCTGATTCCATGGCGTAGGCAAGCTCTAGAGAGTTCAAGATACTCATCCTTTTGTCTTGCCTGTCTACCATGCTTCCACTGGGAAAGTGTTCCTACTTTTGTTTTCACGCTTGCCTCTGTGCTGAGTGTTATGTTTGTGATAGTTTTTGGTGTTTGTTTTTTCTTTAATCAGGACAGGTGCACAGAGTGCTTGGGGAAGCTGCCTTTATTTTGCACATCTTTTGAAACTGTATTAATCCAGTTTTAAGGAACTAATTGCAACTTTCTCTTTTAAGGCGAATCGATTCCTATACGACTGTTCTTAGCAGGCTATGACCCAACTCCAACAATGAGGGATGTGAACAAAAAATTTTCAGTGAGGTACTTCTTAAATCTAGTGCTTGTGGATGAAGAAGACAGACGATACTTCAAACAGCAGGTATGGTCAATAGGAATCTTGTTGCAGAATTCTGTGCTGTTGTACATGCCGCTTTGAATGTTCAGCACATTAGAAGCCACCTGTGCTTAATGTACAGCATAAGCATTTCTGCTGGTGAGTGCAGAAAAGCTAGAAAATCTTAGCTTGCAAAAAGAAGCCAAGGGGATGATGGATACTATTTCAGCAAGGATAGGATGCTCAGTGCTATAGAACAACCTTGCATTGTGACTATCCAGACAAAACACTTTGAGTAAAATGAGCTCTGGGTGCAATTGTTTGCTTGCTTTCTGAAACTGCTGCAGATAGATTTCCCCTTCCAGCATTAGCCTGGGTTCAAAATTGGAATAAGGGCTGGGACATTTGACTGGAAATGAAACAAAAGTTGAGGTCATGCTGAGGAAAGGAATAGAAAAAAGGGTCCCTGGAATGAAGCTATATGGATTAGATCAGAATCTTCCCTTTAAAGAATAGACAAGGCAGTATAATTGAACATGGAAAACAAAAGGTAACTGGAGCATACAGTGGCTACGATGGGCTTTGGATTATGAGAAAAGCCGTTTAATACTATCAAAGCTGGGAGTAGGTTTGTTCAGGAAGAGGCGACTGCTCAATATTGATAAAAGTGCTTTAGCAGTAACTAAATATGTACAATTAATTGTAATCTTTGTTACTTTTCATTTGTACTGTACTGTTCTGTAAGTATTGAGGAAAGTTTTTTGTGGTGTTTTTTTTTTTTTTTTTCCCCCCAAAAAAGTTTTTGCCTATCAGGAACTTAAGATATTTGATGCTGCTGGCTTAGTGGTAAATGGTGGTTTCGAAAGTGTTTCCTTTTCAAATAGGAAATAGTTTTATGGAGAAAAGCTCCTGAGAAGCTGAGGAAACAACGAACAAACTTTCACCAGCGATTTGAATCTCCAGAATCACAAGCATCTGCTGAGCAACCCGAAATGTGAACTGGTATAAGGTGAAAAACTTTGTGATGCTTCAGCAGGTTAAAGATGGCAGCAGCCTGTGGGAAAAGAAGGCCAAAATTCCCATTACAACTGTCTTCCTTCATCTTGCAGTGCTGCATTTACCATACTACTAAAGCATTCTTCAGTTAAACATTCAAGTATGTATATAAAATAAAGTGCTTTCTCAAACACTGGAACTTTCTTAAGCTAATATTTTATACTGCACATTTACTTTTATTTGATAATGTTATATGCGCTTGGATATGAATAAGCTTAAATCTAGTTATTTCCATGTATGGTAGGCCTGGTATATTTGATTTTTGCTGATCACCTATACAGTGTAGACTAAAGCTTCTCTTATGTTGTTTATGCATGCTTCTTTCCAAAGTTGCTTATTTGCATTTGTTTTTTTTGTTTTGGAGCTACAGTAAAACACAATTGACTAAATCACACTAAAAATCCAGGTTTATGGTTAATTTGTCCTAAGACTTCTAATTACTACTACTACTTAGACAGGGTTTAACTAAAACTGCACGTATATGCACTATGACTGATAACTGTGGAACCTCCAGACACCTTATCAAGGTTTCTAAGCAGCTTTGAGTCTGTCAGGAGCAAAAAATGTTAGGAAGCATCTTTGCCCTCTCTCTTCCAGTTCTCTTTCTACTATACTTCTCTAAGCCTTTCATGTGAACCACTCCTAACTTTTGGGGATTTGCTGCCCAGTAACTAGTGACTTACGTAGAGGTGTTGTGATGATTTCACCTTCAGGTGGTGAGCGGGCAAAGTATTTGAACATAATTATCTCATATTGATTAAATAAATGCTGTTAACATTGCTTACTTTCAAATACCTGAATCCATGTGGTTCCTGCTGGCTTCATGCTTCCCCTGTCTTCACAGTCTGTCTCCTCACTGTTCTGACAGGAGAGGGAAAACATCCTCAAATGACATCCTCCTCCTAGTTCATCTGGGCCAGTTATAGAGGGCAAACAAGCTCTTTTTGTGGTCTTCTGGAAAGGTATTTTGAAGCCAGGCAAGCCTGGCCCAGCAGATTGTTTGTCTTAATCATCTCGTATGCATTTAGTGTTTGAAGAAATAGCTTACAGGAGTTGGCTTTCATCTCTTCAGAACTGAGCATGTCGTCTGTTATCAGATGTGTGGTGTGGGCGTAAAGCGAAGCCTGCTGTGTGGAGGGCTACTGGCGCTTGTCGTTCACTTGGCCTTTAAACCAAGACTGCTCAACTCCGGTGCGAGTGTCATTGGTAACCTTACTTTATGAGTAAGTAAATAATTACATTTCTGTAAGAACTGTTTTACTACTGTGGCACTTTGATAAAGCAGAGACTCTGTGTACTTTCTGCTAGGATACTTCTACCGCAGATATCTTTGAATGAGAGCAAATTCAACTCACTCATGTAAGTGCCTGTTCAGAAATTAAAAGAGTAAAAGTAAAAAAGCCAAATATTTTCATGGTCACTTGCATGCTGTAATCTGGAAAGGATTCCAAGAGATTATGAAAACTTGATTGTATTTAACCAGCCTCAGATTGTGCAAACATGTGTAATGCACGGGAGCCGCCCCGAGCTGCTATTTAAACTATTAAAGAGCTGTATTCTCACTAACTGCCTCGCCTCTCTTCGTTGCCTCAGCCTGCGGCCGGCTCCCGCCTCACGGGAGGCAAGCGAGCTCTGCCGCCCTTTCCGTCTGATGGCGCCCCGCCCACTTCCGGCCCCGCTTGCGGCCGCCATGCGGGACGCTCTGCTCATGCGCGACAGAGGGCTGTCGCCACGCGATGACGCGTGAGCACCGCGCCGCAGCTGCTGCCCTTCGCTGCCGATGAAGCGGTGCGCGTGGCCACTGCTGCGCCTCCCGGCGCGCGCCGGCATCGTCCTCCGCCATGAGGGGGCCGCTGCCGCCCGCCTGCGCCCCGCCGCCGCCCCCGCCGTGTTCTCCTCCTTCTCCTCCTCGGTCGGCGGGGACGGCAGCTCCCGGGCCCCCGACACCTCTCTCTTCGTGCCCGTGCCGCTGAAGCCCGTCAGTAACGCGGCTGAAGAGGATGTGGGCGCCGAGCTCACGCGGCCCCTCGACAAGAGTGAGTGCGGGCGGCCCCGAGGCGGCGGCGGCGGGAAAGGGCGGCGCGGGCCTTGTCCGCCCTCTTCCAGCCAGGACCGGAGGCGTGCTGCCCCTCTGCCCCTAGCTCTGCGGGGCGGGGTCCCTCGGGTCGCGGCGGCTGGGCCCTGGTGAGGGCTGAGAGGAACTGGCGGGCTCCGCCGGGCGGACTTCTCAGCCCTGCGGGCAGGCCTTGTCTGACCTCCCCTGACGAGCCCGCCGGTCTGTCCGGGTTGTTTCTTGGGGGTTTATCTCTGGAGAGTAGAGGGGGCATTTCCTTGCGGCCTTTCTCACCCGTGTAGCTGCTTATGCCTGCGAAGGTGAAAGTGGGGTAAAAGCTGTCAGCGGAGGTAATGCCATTGCTAGTGATGTTTTTACAAGGCCCATTAGGCGTGCCCTGTATAGAGGAAAAATCTGTTGGCTTAGTTAGTTCCTCCTCTCCCTCCTGGGTGCAGTCAGGATAAAGGTGCTTGGTGTGGGGGCAGGTGTCGCAGCCAAACTGAAATCTTCTAGCATTCTGAAGCCATCGCTGTATCTGCACTTAGAAGTCATCGTTTTCTTAAATAGTGATGTCATAGACAGAAGAGCATTATCTGTGTAAGAATGTGCCCAGGTAATTGGGCAAGGCATTCAGTATTTCTAGCTATTGGCCATCATTTTTAGAAACTTAGGTTTAACTTTGAATTAGAACAGTTCAGATGTGTTTGTGTATTCTTGGGTTTGCACATCTTAATGTATGAGCAAGTAAACGTTAAGTGTAGGTTTCTATCTATTGCCTGGGAAAGCTCGTTCAAGAACTACCTGCTTCAGTGCCCTCTGTGAAGAGAGCTGCTGAGTGTCAGAAGCAGAAAATGAGTTTGAACTTGAATCTTGAAGTAAAATAACATATTTCTTTATGTTTTATGTTTCTCTTTTATCTGTCTCCTAGGTGTATGTCCTGTCACTTTACACATGAATTTTTTTACATTTAAGTGGGAACGGGGAAGAAATTCTGCTTTTGACTTTTACATGCTCTTCACTTCCGTTCTTTGATGTCTCTACATGTAATTATAGCTCAAGAACCATTGAGTGAATTGTAACTGCTTTTTCAGTGTTTCCTTTTCTTTAATTATAAACGATACATCCTGTTTTCTGCTCAGGAGTGGTCTTACTTTATCTAGCTGTGCCAGCATGCTATCTTTAAAGACTTGGTAAATAAGAAACAAGTTCTTGATCCTTTTGATGTTTGGTGATTCCAAAGCATTGAGGGTGTAGATCAAAATTTTTTTATATGTTCTCCTAATTAAGTGTTCTGATGGCATATTATTTGTATTAACTCCATGTATAGGAAGCATGGGAAAATGACCTTAATTTGTTCAGACACCTCAAGAAAAAGAGTACCTGTCCCTGACAGGTAAAAAACCTAGATAGGAGGAAAAATCCTGAACAGCTGTAATGCAAAAGATCTGATGTTTTCAGCCTTGTCTTTGGGTCTTATTAGCAGTGAATTCCTCAGGTGCCAATGAATAGTAATTGTGGCATCTTACTTTTACATTACTTGTCTCATTTATTAGATAAGCAGTTATTATGTTTTATTTCTTCAAAGGAACAACTGAAATGCTCTGGGAAAATAAGTGTACACTCCATTTGGTCTCTGCTAACTTGTTGAGAGAAAACAAATTGGCTAAAATTATTTGTGTTCCCACAGGTGAAAACTGAACAGCTTGAAGTTCTTTCATGCCAGACTTGCAAGGAATACCAGCTGGGTGACCAGTATGGTACTTGTCTGGCTTGCTGGCCTGTAGTGCTCTCTCTGTTGCTGTCAGTAATTTTGTATTTTGAAGCTCATCAGTAAGGAAACTGAATGAGACCTTGTTTAGCAAATATCATCAGTTCTTTTTTAGTGAAATAAATAATCTTACTCTGCTTCCCACCTCAGATTCTGACCTCACACAGTATTATGCATCTGTTATGTTATGCATCTGTGGAATTAATTCGTGGCTGCATGTTTTCTGTGACTTCATAGGGAGGGGATTCTTATGAGTGGTGACAAGTGCTTTCAATTTTGGTGTGTTATGTAGGTTACAGTTGGAAGGAGCTTTACTTTTGAGCTTTTCTGACAGATTATGGCAGAATATGTCTTTCTGTAGCCTTTCATTGCTTTTACATTAGTAACATTTCTGATACATTTGTCTGATGATGATGTCTTTGTTGTGAAAGGCCCGAATGCACAGTGTTATGGGAAACAATAGAACAATATAAAATTGCAGTATGATGGAATGATTTAAGATATAAGTGGGTGTTTGCTAAACCCCTTGTATGATTGCCTTATTGAACAAGCTGATTGTTGAGTGACTTGGTAACACATGAGGGTGGTGAGACACTGGCCCAGGCTGTCCAGAGAAGCTGTGGATGCCCCATCCCTGGAGGTGTTTAAGGCCAGGCTGGATGAGGCTTTGAGCAACCTGGGCTAGAAGGAGGTGTCCCTGCCTGTGGCAGGGGGATTGGAACTGGATGATCTTGAAGGTCCCTTCCAACCCAAACCATTCTCTGGTTCTGTGAGCACAGTATAGTGAAATATCCAAGGAGCAATTATGGGAAAAAAAAACAAGAAGAAAAAAACTTAGGTAGGAGGATGAAAGGGAATAAGAGGTATACTTGTGCGTGTAGTATCAAAAGAAAGGAGTGTGAAGAGCAATGAGAGAAGGTAAGGATGTCGTAAAGGTGAGTGATGCACTGTCAATACAGAGAAGGAAAGATTGGTAATTGCCTTCATGATCTTCAGTACCAGGCCTGAATGTTACAAGTCAGTGGGCAGCACAGATAAGGCCTTCTGGTGTGGAGGTGATCCATTATCTATTTTAAAATAAATGTAATCTACTGTTTGAAAGATCAGCACTTTGTGCCATGTGGCTTCACAGAATCCTTGATACGGTTGGTGATTTGGAGCCCTAATGCTCAGTTGTCATGTTGAATGGCAGTTCTGTGGCTTCAGTTGTCAGACCGTGGAGCTGTGCTTACTGGTGAGAAATATAAGCTAGGAAAGTAGAGGTATTGTCAGGAGGTGCCTGAACAAGGGGATTAAGTAGATGCACAAGGTCGTTTGGACTGGACAACAGAAGTCTAATAGTTCTGGAGGAATTTTAAAATAAAGCACTTCAGCTGCCCCAGTGGTAGCATACAGGCTTATATTGAGATGGGCTGCTGTCATCTTAGACACAAGAAAATGACTGAAAAGTCCTCCTGCAGATAGGCTGAAACAACTAAAATAATCTGATACATTGGAGGCTAACGGCATGATTTCTGAACTTAATCTCAGAGTCAGGCCATCTTTTTACACGGAACCTTAAAAAATGCTGCTGAGAATCAAAGTAATTGTGGGGTAAGATCTAAATAGTGTTCTAGAGTGACCATTCAACAAGGGTTGAGTGGTGAAAAGGGTAATGGTAGAGGCAGGACACATCTCCTGAGTATATATTCTGATTGCTAGCTGTTTCTGTAGAAATAGTACTATGTGCCATTAGATTAAGCTAATGTAGGCATGCCCAGTTGGACTACAATGCCAGCTTTATTTTGTTTTGATGTACCTCATTATTGAGACAGGTACTTGTGCTTAGGAAGGACCCTGACCTTGGATGTTGAGGGCTGTGATGGTCCCAATGTCATGTTGCCTTGGATAGTAACCAGTGTTCTGGCATTGACCTTTTCCTCTTGTAGTAAGGACAGTGAGTTGTGAATTTAGTGACATGGCTGATGATGTGATAACCATTATAATTTCTTACTGAAGCTCTGAAGAGAATTTACACCCCTGCTTTATTTTAGTGCAATTTTTTCCAATCTGTCTTTGGTTTCTGAGCCCTTGAACATTTTTTGCTGAGAATATGGATGTCTGTGTAGTAAACGTAAGCCTGCTGATAATCTTGCTTAGTTACCTTTGTGAACACATCAGCCTGTGACTTAATCTGTTAATAAACTGTAGTAACCATGCACGGGGTATGGGATGAAGCCACAGCTCTTCTGCTTCTGGTTTTGCCTGCAGTTGAACTTTGCCGTATTCTGGTCACCTGATGATTTTCATTGAGCAAAGTGGGTTATCTCTGTTCTAGAGTGTAGCTTTTTAGAAAGAGAGGCAGTCCTTCAATAATTTAAGATTGATGTCATGAGAAGTTTTCCATGTCAAGGCAGAGACTTCAAAGAATTATGGAGTTAGTTGCAGAGAGCAGAGCTTGGCAGTGGTGTGTTCAGTGACCTGTGCTGGCAAACCCATGTTTTTGCCCTTGTGATTTAACTAACATTTGATGAACTAAATTCAGAGTGTGCATTAGTAAATGCAGTTTTGTTGCAACTCTGAACTTCCCTTTTAGGGGAGGGAAAGGTTTTATTAATAGTTTTATAATAAGAGATTTTAGACAAACATATCTGAGTAATTTGTGATACATATGAATAAACTGTTCTCCCCTCCTTTATTTAACCTGAGAAATAGGAAAAATACAGCATTTAGTTTGCGTGATCTTTTCGGACTGTGTGTCTTGGAAGCAGTGTGGAGGTAAGAAGGTCTCTCAGGATGTTTAATAAAAGCTGTCGCTTAGTGGTTTAGGCACATTTACTTTGCATATTAAAACCTGCTGTACCCTGATAGGTGCTGATAAAAAGCAAATGAAAAATACTCCAAAACCTTAATTAGTTTGTTCCATAACAAGTTGGCTGCTGTTTTGCACCTGTATGCTTTCCTATAAAGTACCAGGGAGAGTGTGTCTCAAATACTGACCTCATCTTCATGTCAATTCTTACTCTGCTGTGTTTAAGTTTTTTATTTTCCATAGTGGGCTCCATCATAATTTGTGTTTAATCATAGGTTGGGAGAAATCATTTGAGTCTGCTCAGCATGGCAGAGATTCCCTCTCTGCGGTGTAAGGAGAGTGTGATCTGTGATCTTTGGGCCAGGAGAATGTGATGTAATTTGGAGCAAACTAAAAAAGAAGTTACTCTTTTTCTACAGGTGAAGTTCTAAAAAACTTAAATAAGTTCTACAAAAGAAAAGAAATCCAAAGACTAGGAGCAGAAAATGGATTAGATGGTAAGAAAATGTTCTAAGATTTTTTTTTTAATGTGAAATCTGTTTTTATTCAGATATGATATTAGGTAGATCTGATCTTTTAGGGGTCTCACAATACTGCTTGTTTAGGTTGTCTCTGTCACTCGGTTCAAATAACCTTTATATTTACTTGTAGTATTTCTTATTAACTTACAGGTTTTTTATGGACTGCTTCATTGTCTTGTGTGTGTACAAATATGGTTTTGTGATCCCAGCCAGTCGCATTCACTTTGTTCCTCTTTTTTTGTTTTGTTTTGTTTTAATTTTTTTTTGTTGTTTTTTTTTTTTGTTGCAGCTCGCCTGTTTCACCAAGCATTTATAAGCTTTAGGAAGTATATAATGGAATCCAGTTCTGTGAGTGCTGATTTGCATATTATTCTCAATGATATATGCTGTGGTGCAGGCAAGTATCTGGAGTGATATAAAATAAAATAGACATAGTTGTTCTTTTTGACCTGTATGCTTACCTACATACCTGTGGACCCCCCTGCTGTGCTGTAAAAGATGTTAAAAATCACTGTGTCCGTGTCAGAAACGTTTGTGCCCATCCTATGGAGCATTCCCTCCTTAAATCTTCCGAAGTGTAAACAGAAGAGGTGGAGGTCCTAGCAAGAAGCAGCCTGTTTTATAGCATCTGTTCATTGCTGAAATGAAAATAGTACTGTTTCGTTTATGCCGCTCTTAAAAATTCAGTAGTCACTAGGGGGCACTTTGGCAGCTTTCTCCTGGCCACGTGGTTTTAAGTGCTTGGGAATGATGCACCTCTCTGGCTCTGCTCTGTTACTGTGCGGCACTAACAGAAGTGGGTGGTGTTTGCTTGCTTAGTGCATTGTGTGTTGTAGTCAACGGCACTTAACTAAGAGGTGATGGTAGCTGGTAACAGCAGAAAAAGCCTTCTCCACAGTTTGAACTGCATAACGTTGACGTAGTATGTGTAATGGTAATTTAGAGGTTACAGTGGTCGTTAGTTTTGTCTTGAAATGTAAATCTGTAGATTTTAAATGTATACCATCTTAGAAAATTTAAAGTGTCTTTTTATGTTACTCGCGATAAAATCTTTCACGTATTCCTCACTTCCACTCCTTATTTAGTTATATATGAGAATTGTTTATGTATGCTTTAAAACACAAACATATAGGAGTCCAAAGGTTTGTTTAATTTCTCAGTTTTTAAGTTTAGTTGAGTTTTGCTTGTCCAAATATGATAATTCAAAATAGTACAGTTTTTAAGTTAAATTTTTCACAATTACTTTGTCTTATTGAATACTAATTCTCAATTTAAAAAAAAAACCAAACAAAACTCTGCTTTTTAATGTGTGCGTGTGTTTGATAATAACAGGTTTTTAGATCCAGATAGTTCTTTGAAATCCTATGAGAGCTGGACAATTGGAGTGTGACCTGAAGTGAGACCGTTAGGGCCATGTGTCTATTCTGCAAACATTCAAAAGAGTGGATCTTGATGTCTTTTCTGAGTTGATTTTTCTTTTTGTTTTCTCAGCTAGGGATTGGAGACTCACAATTTTGAACTAGCATCCCAAGCCTTAGTAGCTTAGGGAAGCTGCAAACTCTTCTGTTTTTCTCTGCTAATTTTATTCCAAGGCAGCACATGAATGTGTAATATGTTAGTTTAACTTTCTGTCACTGACGTAGTTACTGAATTTTGCAGAGAGCCAGAAGTTGAAAGAATTACGTAAGCTTGTGGTGGAAGTAGTAGAAAAATTTTTTTAAAGTTTATTATGAAGATATACACCTTCAGACCAGCATGCAAACTTTCTTGAAAGGATTTGTCTTCTAGGTCACGTGGATGATCTCTTCCCATTTTTCCTGAGGCATGCAAAGCAGATCTTTCCGATGCTGGACTGTATGGATGATTTGCGCAAAATCAGTGATTTAAGATTGCCGCCCAACTGGTCAGTGTGTTTAAGTGGCTGCAGTGTTTTCTTAGTGTCATAAAATTTCACAGTCCGTGGACTTAAGCTTCATGGTACATAGTTGCACTATATTTTCAGTTCCATTTCTCTGTTTTTTATAATAATTTGTGTCAGGAACTCTTATCTTTGTTACAAGATATATTGTATTGTAATCAGTTAAAAGGAAGATTGTATCAGCTATGAAAGTAGCTGAGGTGGTATTGCCTTTCCAGAAAGCTGTCTTCTGGCTGTATCTGGTTGTGAGGTAGCATGCCAGAACATTAAAATGTTAGTATACCCAAGGAGACAGACTGCAGTAGAGAGAATTGTTTTGAACACCATGTGTGAATTCCTCCCTAAATCTTGAAAGCATTGTGTGATTTAGAACTTGAATTTATAACACATAGTAACCTCTTTATACTGTCTCTGTTTAAGAACTTGATCTTTTTGCTTTCAACACACATTAAAAAAATCTAGTGACAAGTAAATGTCTAAGCTAATTTGAAACTTGCTCTGAATCAGTTTCCAGAACACCATATAAATGTTAAACAGATCTGCTTTTTTTGTATATGTTTTAGGTATCCAGATGCCAGGGCTCTTCAGAGGAAGATAATATTCCATGCTGGTCCTACAAACAGTGGAAAAACTTACCATGCTATCCAGAGATTTTTGTCAGCAAAATCTGGAATATACTGCGGTCCGCTAAAACTTCTGGCTCATGAGATCTTCCAAAAGAGTAACGATGCTGTCAGTATGTTGTATTACTTACCACATCCTTAGTATTGGAGAAGTCTCACAAATGCATGTTTGTAAAATATTGTAGTTGCTCAAGGTAATCCATGAAGCAGTGTGCTTGAATAGGTGCTTTGCTTTGCGGTAGTGTCGGTTCATGTGTATTTCTGCTGTAGGCATGCAGAATGGGACATAATTTCTGCAAATGGAACATCACTTTCCCCAAAGCATGTGCTTTGCAATCACCCCTGTAATGTGCCTCCGTTTTCCTGTAATTTTTCTGTCCCTGAGTTTAGCCTGATTCTACTATTAGTTTTTTCAGTGTGGAGACCGTGGCTTCTTTTGCTCATGACTTTTATTGTAGCTTCTATGCAAGAAATTACCCTTGCTTAACTCCCCTCAACTTTATGCTTCAATATTTAAATATGTTTCACTCAACCATCTAATAAAAAGTTCTACAGCTTCAGATGTGTTGAGTTAAAGAGCGGTGCCCTATATCAGGTCCCTAGAGGAAGCTTTCATTAGTACTTTTTAAAATTGCTTCCAGCATCTTTTTGAAGGTTCCTCACCAGTGTGTTTCCAGCTGCAAAGAACCACACCAGTTCTGAAGCATTACAATTACACATCACATGTTAATGCAGCGTAGTGGGCATATACAGTAGTGTTTACCAAATAATCTTGTGATTTCTCTTTTTTTGATAAGTCTGTGATTTAGAATTTGTAATTTCTAGTATTGGCTTATTAGAGCAACACGTAAGAAAGACTGGCTTGTCCTAGGATATGTCTGTAACGTGTATACTGCATAGTGAATGTGGATACCATGTAATGATGTTCTGTGTTAGTAGAGTTACTCGCACTGTTTTTCCCCTGTGTGAGAGAAATGTGTGAGAAGTTTGCGCTTGGATCATACATATAGCCCTTGAGGCTTAAGCAGGGCTTCCTGCATGGCTCTACAGGTGGCTGTAGGTGTGGAAGAAGCAGACATCTGCCTGAGACGCAGTGAGTGTAGAGCTGACAGGAAGTGGTGGCCTCTGTTGTCTCTCACAGCTAGTCCTCATGAACTCTTGCTGTGTGAGTATAAGGCAGCACGTGAGATATCCAACAGGGCAGTCGCTGAATGAACTGGAGGAGGTTAGAGTGTGCAAGGCTCCTTTGCTACTGGGCCTTGATTTATGAGCCCCTTGTACTACAGCTCTTCTGACAGTTCTTGTTGCAGCTCTGAAATGCTCAGAGGAGGAGTAGAAAGGGCATCTAAATGCAGATACTCCCTCTTCAATATACCCTTCAGTCTGATAGGGCTTAAATGCAGGGCACAAGTCTCAAAAGGCTGAGTAGTTATTTTCTGGATAAGCTTCCATGTTATTGTCTTAGAAGCTACTTTAAGAAACTTTTTTCTCTTTTGGAAAGGGCATTCTGTTATATTAAAGAAACTTACCGTGAGTTTTCTGAATTCTTGTAGAATGTGCCATGTGACTTGGTGACAGGAGAAGAACATGTGTATGCCAATGAAGATGCCAGACAAGCTCCTCATATTGCTTGTACCATTGAAATGTGCAGCACTAATACGCCTTGTATGTATACATAGTTGTTTCAGTTGTATCTGCGGTATCTTTATGTGTATTATTGCTTGGACTCTGAAAAGGAAGAGTTCAAGTACTTCACTCTTATTTGAATGATTTCTGAACTACATTAGAACAGTTAATAAAACCTGGATCATCTTAGCTTTTTGGTGGTAAAGGATTAACTTGATTTGAGCAACTTTTTTTGGAAAGCGTTTGAGTTCCTTCCTGTGTTGTATTGCTGTTCTAGATGCTCTTTCTTGGTGCATCATATTTTCTTCTTTGTTTGTTTTAAGATGAAGTTGCTGTGATCGATGAAGTTCAGATGATCAGAGATCCTGCCAGAGGTTGGGCTTGGACAAGAGCCCTTCTAGGTAGGCTTGTTTGTGTTGACAATGAACTAGTTTAATGTGACTATACATGGCACATTAAATTTAAGCTTAGCAGTCAGTATATTCATAGGCGGTTACAAAATATGATGCAAAATAAAAGCGAGTATTGTTTCTTCATATGTCTTCTCACAGCAAGTTACAAAGATAATCTGCCTCAAAGTCTATGTGTTGTTACACTGTGCTGTCCTTTTACGTTATTTTCTAGAACTATGCTTTTTTTTTGTTCAATTAAAACAACACAATATTTCAGAGATTTCATTACAAAGAGATAATGCTAAATGTATGGCAACATGGCAAACGTTAAATATTTTATAGCGTTAATTTCAAATGGCTCATTTATAGAGCTACACTGATTTGTTAAATTCTTAGAAGAATGCTGCTTTTGATAATTTTAGAATTTTTCAGGAGGAATTTTTGAAATTTGTTTTTCCTCACATTTTGAATAGAAGCCTGGAATCTAATCCCCCCCCTTCCCTTTACTGCCTCTGGTGCGAAGTTTAACAGAATGGTTTGTCAGACTTCCTCTGCTTCCTGTTTTTTTCCCTTTTTCTATTCTGACTGCATTAGAGACATATTCATAGTTTTAGAAGGTTATGCAGAAAACAAAGCTCTTAATTTCTGCTGTGATTTGGGACTTAGAAAAACATTAGAAATAAATAAAACGTACTCAAAGCTTTACTCCATTTGTTCAGTGGTTGAGGGTACCTATTGTTTTGGCTCAGAGGGTGCAACAAGGTATTAGCTTCTTTGATTTCCGAGCATCACTTGCTGATATGAGATCAAGAGCTGCTCTAGGGAAGTACAGTATTGTGTTAAGCAAGCAAATGTAATTTTTGGTAGCTTGAAAGTCAGCTAAAGATACTGTTGTCTATAAATATGTAACATTTTGCATTTAATTTCGTTGGATCTCTCTCAGGACTCTGTGCAGAAGAAATCCATGTTTGTGGAGAACCTGCTGCTATTGACTTGGTGACAGAGCTCATGTACACTACAGGGGAGGAAGTTGAAGTAAGCTTTTTAATTCTGTAAACTTATGGACAGAGCATCAGGTTCTCCTTGCTGGCAAACAAGCAAAAATTTAGTGTCTTTGGGGGTATCCCTGATGAAGGTTATTCTTGCAGGAGTTCTTGTTAAGATGTTTCTCAGTTCCTGTAAACCAAAGGAGATGTTGCAAAGCTGGTTTGTTTGTTTTTTTTTTTTTTTTAATAATGGTGTTTTGCTTAAAGAAGTTAAGTGCTTTGCTGCGTTCCTCTCAGGGAATGCTGCAGCTGCTTAGGGGCTTTCTTTACAGTTCTGTTCTTCTTGGAGGGCATAGAGCCCCCAAGTTTGCTGAGGTTATTGGGTCTGTTGATAGTTATTCTCCAAATGATGAGGAAAGGAGTTAAAGAGGCTAACACCTCCAGAAGAAGGTGATTGAAAGATCTCTGAAACCCAACTTTAGTGTCATAAATATTTTTTTTCCTTGTGAAGATTCCTTTGTGAAGAGTACTTAAAAATGTAAAATCTGGTCCTAAGAAAGTCCAGCCTGTGTGATTCCCTGGTGAATTAGCTGTAGCTTTATATGGGTGGAGTGTGTAATTCTGAAAGGGAATCGGTTACATCGTTCAGATGACTGATTGAAAACAGATTCTCATTTCTTGATAGAATTGCTACATAGCCTGTATACTTCTTTTCTTTCTTACATGTGGAAATATAGAGGAGTTCTGTTTCTTGAAAAGGCAGTATAGTTCTTAGCTTGGGAAGTGCTGCAGATATGCAAGTGCCTAAGGTGTCTGTCATCTTTTCCCCAGTAATTATCCCTTCAGGACTGTGAGAGGTCCCTCAGTGTTACAATCAATTGTGACAATAACTGTGCTGGCTGATATTTCACAGGAATTTTTTATTTAAAAAACATTTGACGACTTCTTTGACTCTAGGTCCGAAACTACAAGAGACTCACTTCTCTTACTGTGCTGGATTATGCCTTAGAATCTTTAGATAACCTCCGCCCTGGGGACTGCATTGTCTGTTTCAGCAAGAATGACATTTATTCTGTCAGTCGACAGATTGAAGCCAGAGGATTAGAATGTGCTGTCATATATGGCAGTCTGCCACCAGGTAAGGCATTCTTCCTTTTATTTTTAAGGGAATATTTTGCTTCTTGTTGCTTTCTTAGAAGAAACTTAAAATGAAGCAGTTCAGGTTTTCCTAGTTTTGCATCTCTATACAGTTAGAGAAAGTAATCAACTTCCATTGAGTGGTGTTTTAGTCTTGTGATTAGACCTTTATTATGTACTTGATTAAATCTATCTGAAGATCAATATTAAATGAGGTCTATCCACAAGTCTGGGAATGATTTAAGTCGTTCCTGCCCTTTTCCCTTTTTTCCCCTCAGCCTATTATGAAGGCATCGGGCTTAGTGATATATTGTTTTGTAAGAAGAGTTTGCTATGTGAAGTGTTTTGTCATTTTTTTTAGGAACAAAACTTGAACAGGCAAAGAAATTCAATGATCCTAATGATCCATGTAAAATTTTAGTTGCTACAGATGCAATTGGAATGGGGCTCAATTTGTAAGTACTTGGAGCAGGTTATGATATTATGATATGATTTTTTTTTCAGGTGTGATATACCTGCACTAATTTCCTCACTTGTTTCTCCCCAGTTTGACTAATTTGGCTAGGTATCTGCTGTGTCTAGATAACACAGTACATACATTTTAAGTCTGAAGTAGTGATCAAATTAGTTGGGTAGAACTAAGCTTTAATGTTAAAACTGATTCTAAGAATTAAATGGCTCACTTGACCTAATTCTGTGTGATAGCAGGCACTGATAAGATCCTTTAGATTCACTGGAATCAGATGTGCTAGGTTGTCAGAGTATTGGTCTTGCATTTCTGAAATGCAGAGCAAGTTCAGTCCAGTTTCAGATGTATTTTGTTGCTGAAGACAATGCAGTCGCATTGCTGTAAACTGTGGAGGCAGATGATGGTGAATGGATTGGGGCCCTGTTAGAACACAATTGATGTGTGTAGGGATGATGATTCTCCTGCATCTAACCAGTAGTCTTGTGCTGCCCTTTTGAATATGCTGTGTCTGTAAGTAGTATCTCTGGTCCCTTAATTTTTAGAGGGCAAGAAGGCTCAAAAAACCCCAAGGCTTTCATTCTTCTATAGGAAGTTGTATATCGGAAATAATTTGCAAAAAAGGATTCCTCTTTGTTCTTGTCCAAATATTTCAGGTCGATAAAAAGAATAATTTTTAACTCTATAGTAAAGCCAACTATCAATGAGAAGGGAGAAAAGGAAATAGACTCCATTACAACTTCTCAGGCTCTACAAATCGCAGGCAGAGCTGGGCGTTATGGCTCATCCTTCAAACAAGGAGAAGTCACTACAATGCATCGTGATGACCTTATACGGCTGAAGGAAATTTTGAATGAGCCTGTACCCCCTGTGAAGGTGAGAGGCTCAGTACCCAGTTTGTACAGATGTGCTCTAGAGCTATTTTACTGTGTTGCCGTCCCAAATTATTTTACCTTGTGTCTGTTAACAAGTTAGTAATAAAAATGGATTGTGTCATGTCGGAGTGGCTTTGAATATATGTCCCATTTGGAGGCTTAACAATATTTTATTTATAGTAAAGCTGCTCTTTTAAGGATTGAAAGCTCAAACATAAATGTTCTTACGTTCCAGGTAAGTGTGTTAATAAACTGAACTCTGTAGGTGCTTTGGTTTCTTGCATTTTCTATTTCTAGATTTTGTTTCTGATGCACTAACTTAACAGTACTGAAAATTAATGGAAATTTTTCTCTTTATTTTCCCTTTAGGCAGCTGGCCTTCATCCTACTCCTGAGCAGATAGAAATGTTTGCTTATCATCTCCCTGATGCCACTCTATCCAACCTAATTGTAAGAATGATCAAAATGTTAGCTTCTGCTTTAAAAATTAGGCATTGTGTATAGTCACTGCTTTTGTAGAAACATGCACTTCAGGAACCTAACAGACAGCCTTGTGTGTATCTTTTATTAATTGGATTCTTCCGACTACCACAGCAGTGACTGAAAACACATCTAGAATGCTTAACTTTTCTGTGTTATGATAAACTTGAAAGCTGTTGAAGTGTGTAAATATGTTTACACTTGTTGAAGAGTCTGCAACAACCTTTTCATTTCACTTTTCCTGTATTTTAAATGTAGACTTTCTGTTCTGAGGCTGAAAATATTAGAGATTGAAACTTGGATAAATTTATGTGAAAAAACCCTGGGAAACTGGGCTGGTCATGTCAGATTTCTGTACATCTGATAGCTACCTAATTTTTTTTCCTGGCTCTGTGGACTTTATGTTAAAATGGTGTCTGCTTAACTTTGAGAAAACAAATTTACTTGGTCTCATAACTAGCTGAATAGTAAAATTTTTGGAAGTGCCTAAACCTTTTAAAGTAGAAATTAAGCTTCCAATACTGTATTTAAAAAATAGTATCATAGTTTTTAGTACCCTGAGAAATTCTTGTCAGATTTCATGGATTTAAATGTGTATTATTGTCCTCTGCTGATGTGCTGTTATATAGCAAAGTGTATGATTTCTAACCTCAAGGTAAAAGATTATACTTGGAGACCTCCTGGAAGAGTTATGCTGGTAGGGTAACAGCACATCTCTAAAATGTTACTATTAAGAATTTCTGGGCTAGCATAGAAGTATTAAGATTTAAAAAAAGTTACTATTGATCTCTTAAGTATTCAGTCACATATTTAATTAAGAAGCTTAGTGTTTTTTAAAAGATTTAAAAAAATCTTTCAAGGATTTACACTAGAGAAATCATTTTGGAGGCCCATAAAAATTCCCCTTGCTGTGTGCAGTGGCATCTCCTGTTTTTCCAAACCTTGGATATGTTTCAGATATTCTTTGAACTTCTCTATTGCAATACCATATTTATCTTGTGATTTCTTTCTTCCTAAAATAGATCTGTTCCTGACATTGGACTAAAAATACCTCAGTTATTGAATTTTATGCTGTAAAGTTAGCTTTTTGGGTCATGCTAAGTGACAAACCTGGAATAAGTTCTAAACATAGTATTACCTGGTTCCTGTGATGGTGTTCTTTGTAACTAAAGTGTACACTTCCAGAAGACTGTGTTTGTTACTTAGGAGGCTAATTTGAAATCCTTAAATAAAGCATAGTCTGTTATATCTTCTCCTCTGATCCTGTGTTAGAGAATTTAATGAAAATCCTATTAAAAGAGTAGAGAGAACTCCTTTTTTATTACTGTAGTCAAATTTGATATTTTTAACTGTTCTTTCAGTATAACTAGCCTTTGAAACACTAAATAATTTTTGGTTTGGTAATACAAAGTTTAACAGCCTTCTCTTGTTGTCTAACATCCTCTTAATTTGGTTATATTTTCACAGGATATTTTTGTGAGTCTCTCACAAGTTGATGGGCTTTACTTTGTCTGCAATATTGATGACTTTAAATTTCTAGCAGATATGATTCAGCACATTCCACTAAATTTACGATCACGATATGTCTTCTGCACTTCACCCTTGAACAGAAAAGAGCCTTTTGTGTGTACCACATTGTTGAAGGTCAGTTATTTTTTTTCCTCCAAAAAGAGTGATACATATAATGGAGCAAGCGGGTCTTGGTGCTTTGAGACTGTATCTAGCTGCTATATTTATTGTGGGTTTTGTCATTAGTTTGAGAGCGTTCTTAAAAAGCTTATAGGTAGTAGTACAAAATAGCTGGAGAGATATATATATATTTTAGTTGCATTCTTCACCATTTTCATTGGCTGAAGCTTTTGACTTCAGGGAACTGATTCTCATTTTGTGGTGTAAATTAAAATTTTGATAGCTTTTCTGCTGTTTGCCTCAGAGAATCCTACTGCTTGCCGTGCAGGTAATCTTTGAACTGGAAGAGACCAGAATTGTACTATGTAGTCACTAGTGCACTATTCAGTTTTGCACTGCATGTCTCTAAAAGTAGTCCTTAAAAACCAAGATACCACTGCTTCAGGTGTTAGTTTGTCAGCAAAAGAAAAGAATGTGGGATTAAGTGTGATTGCTGATGTTATAATACAGTTATGTGGAATTAAAACCCCAGAAAATACAGTGCTGTAAGTTGTTCTCAGAATTACATCATGTCACTTTTCAGGCCTGGACGAACTGTTTTCCACTGTGTCCCCAGAGTGGTTATTTTGAGGAATTTGTAGTTAGCTGATTTCAGTTTTTCAGGATAAATAATTCTGTTTGGGATTGTTTGTCAGTATCGCCTTCGTCCCCTTTTAGAGACTGCATTAAACATTTTAAATAAAATAATATAAAAATGCAACTGATGTGGTGCCTTCAGGTCACAGATATTAGACCTGTGCTTTTCAAAAATGGTTAATGATGTTCTTTAAAAATTGAGTGATTGATTTAAAGAGTTGAAAAAAAAAAAGTGCCTCGTTACAAAAATGCTGAGCATTCAGATCCCAAGTAATGAAGGTGCAGAGGGGTGTAACGTGGTGTGAATGCCTGTGTGAATTTAAACCCCACTCCTTGTCAAAAAAACCCCCGAAACGTCTGGTAACAGCCAGTTAGGAAGCAGTTATTCAAAATCATCAATGCTCCTGAAAACTTAAAATTTAAATCTTATTTGGCTTGTTTATCTGTTAGTAAAAAAGCTGAGTTTTATCTAGGTTTCAAAAGGGTTGATTTCTAGTGCAGATTACTCTGTTTTGGTTGTGAGTAGTGTGTTTCCTAAGTCAGGGAACACATTAAATGTTTTCTGAACCTTGGAGATTCTGTAACAAGATAACAGAATAGGAGCAGGAGAAGAAAAAAAAGACAGTCCATCTGCTTTGCTAGATGAAATCATATGCCTTCAGTGTTAGCTTTTCTGGATAGCTCTATAGTTTTGTTGCTTAACTCTGTGCATGTCCCGTGGAGAAATTGTGTTAATGAGGCCCTGGAAAGGAGAGGTGACTCCTATGTTGAGTAATTTAGTAAAAGAATGTGTGGCATTTGGGCTTTGTAAAACAAAGGAGGTATTTTCTGGAGCATTCTATGTATACAGCCTCAAGGGAATTTAACTCCTTTGGGATTTCTTCTTTCCTGACTAACTGAGGGCTTCACTGAATCTACTTGTTTTTCAGTTTGCAAGACAGTTCAGTAGAAATGAGCCTCTGACATTTGACTGGCTCTGTCGGCACACCAAATGGCCTTTAGCTGCTCCAAAGAACATCAAAGAACTTGTACACCTTGAAGCTGTTCATGATGTTTTTGACCTCTATCTGTGGTTAAGGTATTGTCTTTGTGCTTGAAAATTATTTTTAATTTTTCCTAACATTTATGACTTATAGTCCTAGATAAGCAGTGTCTTCAAGCCCTTGTGTATGTGGTGCAGTATGGGCTCCTTTGGCCCTTTAGAGGATCTTTACAAATGCAAATGTTGTGGGAGCAAGTAATGAGTTCTGCAGAAAACAGTTTGTGACTGACAGAAAGTTAGAAACAAAATGATCCTGGATTGGAGCAGCTGAAATGCCACTTAAAATACAGAGGCCTTCCCATGCAACAAGTAATATATTTTTTTTACTTTACATAGTATGTATCTAATTTTTGTCCCATTCTGCAGTGAAACCTTTAGTGAAAAGGTTTAATTGTGTGTTGTTTTGCCTCTCTTCAGTTACCGCTTCATGGATATGTTCCCTGATGCTGTCCTTGTAAGGGATATTCAGAAAAAACTAGATGACATTATACAAGTTGGTGTCTGTAACATCACAAAGTTGATCCGAGCTTCACAATCTGCAACTGCTCCTGGCACAGCAGAAGTTGTGTCGGAAGACTTTCCTCTTTCAAGGACTAAGAGGGATACCAGGGTGGTTTCAGACCGTCGTGGTACAAAATCCACAGAGGCACTCTCTGTTGCTCCGGAGGTTCCAGGAGAAAGAGGAGCAAAGAACTTGAAAGCGTATCGGTCTGCTACAAGGCAGGAGGATCTGAAAAGCTATGGACGTGGATCTCTTGCCAACAGATTGCTGCGTGAAGGACTTCTAACACAAGAAATGCTGAGACAGCTGGAGAGCGAGTGGCAGGATCAGCACAGGAATACTAGATATGGCCTTGGTTCAAAAAGAGATGATCAGAATAGTTCAAAGGAAACAGGGAAAAAGAAAAAATAGAACCATGTCCTAATTCTGTTTAGTTTTTATTCATAAAATAAAGTACTATTTTAATAATGTCTTTTGGGCATTTCTTGTTTACACTGCTGCAGCTCCTTGATGTTTTTTCTTCTCCTGTGACCTGTTATGTGAAGCACTCAGAGAAATGGACTCTTAAAAGCTCAGAGGCTGTAAGTTTGCTTTTACCAGTCAGCTGTACACTTTTTCAATCATGGTATTCAGCGTAAGTGTATGATCTACTGCTGTGTGAAAATTCGAACTTCATGTCTTCTTGCAAGATATCTTCACATCATTAATAAATGTCAACTATTACACTAGTCATGAATTAGCTACTCATTCCATCTCTTCCCAAAGGGCAGAGTTTAACAGATAACAAGTAATGAACAACCTGGCAGGAAATTGGGTCAGAATGGTGATAGGAATCATGTGCCTCTAACCTTTGTGTCCTGTAAAAATGTGGAAGGAGGTGAAAAGCATTTGTGAATAATGCGTTGGGGAATTATGAAATTCTGGGCACAGGAATTTTTGAGTGAATTCCAGTTCTGTCATCTGAGAGGTAGTTACTGAAACAAAGCAAAATCTGTCCTTGCTCTTTAAATCATATTCTTCCTCGTAGGAAACACTAATCACTCTGATTCAAGCAAAGTTGGGGAGGAGAAAAAAAAAGTTTGGTTACGATTTTTGCAGGGAAGGAGGACATGTTAGAAGCACAGGTAGAATTTATTTACTTTTGAGAAATTCAGATGTGTGTTTCTCCTTTTCTAATTCAGTTTCATACAGATTGTTTTGTTGCACTTCATAAATGTTTTTTTTCTTTACACACCAGTTTCTTTGCAATATCTAAATTTTTAGGGGAGACATAAAATATTTACTTAAGCTCACCTGATGGTTTAAGTAACAGCTTGTGGGCTGATACTTGTGCCAGTAGTATTTCTACATACTCATTTTATTGGAAAAGTTAGGTGCTTGGCACCTGGAGGAAGGTTTAATTTGTTGCAACTGAGTTCTTAGGGAAAAGGACTTTTTTTTTTTTCATGATGCAGTGTCACTGAATAATGTTTAAGGCACAGCAGCACCAGGCTATGCCTCTTTCATACACACGCCAATGCTCTGTCTGATGACAGTGGGGAAATGTGTTCTAAAGGTTGGTCTTGGAAGCATAAGCTATAACAAATGTTTTTAGCATGAGCAGCTTTATGGTATGCTTTTGAGTTCCTAGTAGGGATACTGGAGCATGTAAAGAATCAGATGCTGAAACTGCTGTATATTCACTGAAATGGATTTCAGCACTAGGACATGTTGCTCTGGCTGCCTGAGGAGAGTAATGCTGCAGCAACCGTATTTCTGGGGTTGGTATAAGTCTGCAGATCTTGCTTGTGTTAGTGTTGAGATACTTGTAAAAGCAAAGTTGACTTTCACTGTGTGAAATACCTGGCTTTCTAAAATGATCAACCGCATATTTCTTCAGGTTGTAAGTTTGCTCTGAATTCCCTTTCCTTCCTCTTGGTATCAATCCCTTAAGCTGCTCTTGAGAAACAAGTCTGCAGCAGTTTGAGTAATGTTTTTAGCAGCTTTTTTTAGTGTACCTCATGTACTCTTTCCCCATTATTTACTAAAAAGCAAGCCGTGCGTAAATGTCCATGTGATCTGCTGATTTCAGTAACAGACTGGTGGGGAGGGAAAGTTTTAGGTCCTTCCCCTGCAAAGCGCCATCTTTCTTTCCTCCCCCAAGAAAAACCAAGCAGCTATGTATGTGTGGCAATGGCCGTGTCAATGTCGTGAATTTTCTGCTTTGCGGATGAATAATTCTGCTTTACTTTCCCAGAGTCCTGAGTGCCTCGGCTTAACAGCAGCATGACTTGCACAGAATACGAGCTTGCAATTAACCCTTACAAATGTATTCAATTTGATACTGTTCAAATAGCTTGTATGATGTGGATTATGTGTTTGAGTGGTATCAATTGCCTCCTTGTGTCCTTTGAAGTGCAACAGACTCAAGGGAAGTTGTAGCTGCTCAAGCCTGTAAAAGGGTTTTGACAGTGTCCATTTATTCACTTGTCTCTGGAACTGCAAATTCTGTGCTGAATCTGCAAACCACTGTTTAAAACCACAGTTGTGCTAGGATGACTCCGCTGTTTTCTCTCCGCCAATGTGTATGGGATTGGCTTGTAGGAGACCCACATTGCTGCTGTACTTCGCTTCTAGTCTGTTTTGATAAATTTTGTCTGTTAATTTTATGCTAAGCTGCATTCTAGTGTATATTTTTGAGCAAGGAAAGAGTGACTGGGACTTTGGGGTATAAGCCAGCCTTGTGTTTGAGCAGCAAGCCTTGCAATAAGGAAGCTAAAGGACGATAAGCATTCTTTTTTGTATTTTGCTGAGATTAGCACTTGGCTTAACCCATTGCTTGTTTCCATAGTGACTCCATAGTAACTGTTTTAAGAGCTCTGAAGTTTATTCAGGCGTTTCCAGGCTGACTTTTAATGAAAGTTTTCTTTGAGCTAATGGTGTGGCTGTCATTGACTCCCAGTAGAATGGCTGCCAAATTGGTCCTATGTGGTACAATCCGGACTAGTGTGGTGGAAAGCCATGCCAACTGCACATTTTTAACGTGCCCTGTGCAAACAAGCCCTTGGGGGAGGATTGAGTGGCCTCTTGCTCCTCTTTATGGGGCTGTGCTGAAATTTTTTCTTTTTAAGTAACACCAACAGCATTGTTCACTTGATCTGGGAATCACTTTTGCAAAACTGTTTTATTTGAGGTGTTCACCTTTCCAGATTAATTTCGGGCATTCAGTTTACAGATGTTTGGAAGTTTATTGATTTCACTTTTTTTGGTGTTTATTTGCGTACATTTGCTACAAATGTAAAATGCTGATTGTAACAGCACTACTCGGTAAAAACCTTATTTCTCTTACACCAGCATGGTCTCTCCTGTCTGTGCTGTCTCCATCTCTTCTAAATAATGTCTGTTCTTGGAGTGGATTTTCCAGTCCTCTCAGGTGTTCTGTCTTACTTTGCAGCCTGACGTTGCCCTTGGAGTGACATATGCAGGATGAATGGGGGGACCCCTTTCTGTTCTGAGTTTTGATGAACTTGTGGCAATATGATGGGGAGCAAAACTGGTGCTGCTGGGAGGGGAAATGTGTTCTAAGGGTTGGTCTTGGAAGCATAAGCTATAACAAAGAAGGATTTCTTCTAATGACTTGTACCAAACTCGGCAGACAGTGTTGCCACTGCTTCTGATACCTCACCAAAGATAGATTTGTTTCTTCAGCAATAAAATGATTATTAATATGGAACCTCTTTCTGGAGGTAACTGGTGCACGTGTAGTTGATGTACTCAAACATGTATCTGAGTTTCCCAGTTGTAGCTATGAGCTCCTTTTCTCTGCAGGACTTTGACTGCAAGGCTGTGGGAGGCGGATGGGCTATGTGATGAGCAGCAGCCTCTTGAGGATTCTTTATTGTGCCTGGAGACAGGGTTTGGAGAGAGCACTGCAGGAGAAGAGAGAGAGGGGTATTATAACATTGAAGCGTTGTTGGGCCTTGCAAAGGGGAAAGGGAGGGTTTGTAGCTAGCTTTTATTTAGTGTAGCCGTAATAAAGGGAAAAAACAACATTGCCTCAAGCCTCCAAGCTGCATGCAATTGGAGCTGATCTGTTGACTTGGTATTGGATTGTTTCCCCTGCACTGGCCAGAATATGTACGGAAAATGATTGTAACATATTTGGGTGTTGGGCCCTTAGCGCACTGAACTGCTGTCTGCATGGAAATGAGATAATGTCTTGTCTTTTCTTGCCCAAAGCTAGGATGCGCCAGGGATGAGTAAACAAGTTACGCAGTGATTCTGACATGTCAGGTATTTAAGAGTTTGCTGCCAGTTTAGTAATGTTTAGATCTTTGAGACCCTTTTCCAGTGGCATCCATTAGAGAGAGAAAGAAAAGAGAGAATGAAAAATAAATCTACTGTATTACAGACACAATGAGTTCTGGATCAAAGTGGGATGGGTTTGAAAGGTGATGTTTTCAATTTTGCTGGCCAGAGGGGTTGTGACTCGGATGGCATGGGTAAACAATGAGGAAAGAGACAGTCACTCTGGGAGTCAGTGTCTGACTTAATGAGCCAGCAGTTATTAAAAGGTGAATACAGGAGAAGTGAACCGTGCTTTTTGGCTGGTAGCATGTCTTTTTTTTTCTTCTTTCTTTTTTCCCTTTCTCTGGAAGATCAAAGGCCTAATTTTAGAACAAGCCCTATTTAAGGTCTGTTTAGCCACTCTGTCTGCTTTACTCTTGTTCTAGAATAGTGGAAAATAAATAGAGCTGGCAGGATCTCCCAGTGTCCAGAGCTCATCCCTGATGCAAGGCAGGAGAGAAAAACAAACGAAGAAAAGACCTCACCCTTTCCTGTCAGAGGTTCTGTACAATTTGTCTCTGCAGGGGGAATTCCCTTCCCCTCCCTCAGCTCTTTCAGTCTTTCCTCATGATCAGAAGCTGAATAAATGTGGCCTGTGACTGCTCCTGATGTTCAGCAGAGCTGTCTCCTCCTGATCCATGCCTTCTTGACGTGCTGTAGCTGCCACGACTGGGCAGAGTCTGGTGCTGAGTACAGAGTTGAGTGTTGTTTTGTGTGTCTGGATTATACTCCTGTTCATGCAGCCCGACATGATGATCAATTGTACTTTTTCTGCAATAGCATGAGATTATTTGGTCCACTTTAGGCTATGAATTGATACAGTCTGAGATCCTTTTCTGATAACTGGCTGCTACTGCCCTGCTCTAGACAATCTTTTACTTCTGCTCAGTAGTTCTTTGTGTTTCCTTCCATTACATGGCCCCCTCCCCCTTTTTTCCCCTCTTCTCCCCCTTCCCTGAGGCTGTTTTTCTAATTTATCAAAATAATTTTTAATTGTAATCTTGTTCTGGAAAATTTTGAGCGCAATTGTCTGACAGTGCAGCTGAAATACTGAATCTGGGGAAACACGCTGAGTGTAAGTGTAGTTTGAGAGTGAGCCTCTAATTACCCCGTGAGAATGCCTTTTTTTTTTCTTTTTCTTTTTTGTTTCTTTCCTTTGTGTCAACATTTCACCCAGATTCCTTTAGATGATGTTTCCATAGTCCATATCACTTGATACAATGACAAAATCCTGGGAACACTTGCATATTCAGAATGAACTTTTGAGAGTAATAGTTAAAGGCTGTGTCAAGTTCAGCTCTCATGAGGTGTAAGGAAGCCTAGCTTGCTGCAGGCACTCTGTGCTGCCAGTTAAAGGCATTTATCAAGTGAGGCACTCTGATATCAACACTGCTGGCTGCCAGGTAAATCTGTCCCCTCCCCGTGTTTTGCAACACCAAGGATCTGCATTGGTCTGAAACTTTGTCTTCAGGAGGGGTGAAAGGAGATTAATCTGCACAAAACCTCTCTGCTGGAAATTGCTCAAGAGGTATTTCAAGGGGGGCAGGGGTCTGTGTGTCTCTTTGCTCCTTTACACGGCTGAAGCTTAATTGGAAAAAAGCTGCTGATAAGGGTACACTGTGGAACTAGAGCGGAGTTAATTCAGGCAGAAGAGCTTGTCTTGCAAGTGGGAGTGTTGAGCAGAGGGAAGAAAACTCCTAAAATCCTCTCCTAACTTTCCTGATTCCCTCTACCACGCTGTGCTGGTGGGAGCTTCTCAGCCCCCTGGGAATGAAGCGGGGCAAAGCAGGGCAGGCTGCGTAGCAACTACACTGCGAGGTTGTAACAATTCCCAAGTGGGGCAGTAACAAAATCGATTTTTCTCCCCTTCGGCTTGGCAGCTCTCCAGGTGCCTGCTCTGGCACAATGAAGTGTGTAGCTGGGGAGGGAGGGACTTTCGGTTGATGGGAGGGGGTGATACAAAGAGACAGAAGTTTAATCATTGAACTGATCACACTGGATGGATTTATTTCTGGACTCAGTTTCCCAGGAACTCCACTATCACACTCTGGGGGAAATGCCTCAGCTGAAGTTTTTCTAGCTCCAGCTTCGTGAATAAAGACCTGTCGCTTTGGAGTTACTCACAGCAGCTCTGTCACTGCTGACTCATCTGCTTCAAGAAGATGTTTGCCGTCCACTTGATAGCTTTCCATTTCACAAAGCTAAAAGAAGATCAAATAAAAAAGGTATGTAAGATGTAGTGTTAGCTGATTCCTATTTTGAAAACTTTGTTACTCAGATACTGTGGGTTCTGCAGTGTGTAATGCAGACTAGATAATGGCATTATCTACTAAAGCCATACGGCCAAATAGGATAGGAAGTGTTTGGACCCTAAACCATCTGATGAGCATGAAAATAGGTCTGGTTGGTGCTTTTCCCTGCACAGTTACAAGGTGTCTTCCAGTAATGGAGTAAATGATCTTCAGTAAGGAAAAGTGGTGCTTAAACTTTATCTGATGTGGTGTGGTGTAGTCCAGAGGGCAGAAAGGAACCTCTTGCTGAATTGGTTTGTGAGTGTAGCATGAAGGATGGGATTTCTAAAGCTGGGTACGTATCAGAGTCACTCCCATTGTAGCAGCGGTAGGAAAAACTCCTGGGGTCTTTGGGCCAGGTCTTCTGGGACTTGAGACAGTTCCAACTAGTTTTGGCATGGAAGAAGTGACTGCGCCCCCTCTCTGGTTATCCAAACCTGGCTGATGACTCTGATCTTTGTAGATAAGACCTTTAATTGTGGTCTGAAAAGCTCAAGATGGCCCAGGTTGGAAACCATCAGTACTGTGAGTGAGCTGCCTAATGATTGCTCTTCCATAATGTGCTTTCATGGCTATGCTGGGAGAGGTTTTTTGCTCTTCATCTTAAGACCGCCTGCAATCTGTAAGCTTCTTGGATCAGAGGTCCTCTGGTTTCTAGACTCTGGTTTCTAGACATGTCCCCTGCCGGTCCTCTGTTCTCCTGGCATCTCCACTGAGTGCTTTCTGGTGGTTCTTGTTGCCATGCTCTGTTCTCTTGTTTTCCAGCCAGCTGGAGGCGGGGCTGTTTTCAGATGCGTGGCTGTGCGGGAGATCAGAGGTCCTGCTGGATAGATCTGCCTGCACTGCTGAGCTCATCGGCAAAGCAAGAAATGCTGGCTTGTCTTCTCTGTGTCCTTGCTTAAACAAGGAGTGATTTCTTAAGAAAAGGGGCTTCTTCCACTAATTCTGCCTTGAAGAGAAGCGTGCCAAGAGAGGTTGTAGCATCTCGACAGTCAGATGTCTCTGACTCTGTCTCTTAGTCATAGCCCTTTTATCCCCAGAGTTTAATATGATCAGAAGGAAGCCCTGATGCTCTTTCCTCGTATGAGGATCTGATCTAAGATCTTTCATCTGGAAGATCATTTCTTCCTACTTTTTACCAAGAAAGGGAAAGACCTTCTGGAGCTTTGCTTGGGTGGAGTGGCCTCTTTGGAGAAACATCAAGAGTGTAGCTAAGGGAGGACTTCTGTGAAGTGAGGACAGTGGAGAGGGATTCTGTCAAAGCCATTTGAAAAATGAAATCTTTCAGCTAGGTCAAAACTAGCGCTGGTGAAGGGAAGAAGTCACATGCTCTTTAGATTTCTCTTTTAAGAAGCCCAGGGTAGGCTGTGTGGAGCAAAGCTGATCTCTCCCTCATTAGAAAAACTGATTACCTTCTCACCTCTCCCTCCCCAGGCTTTTTTACTCTCTGATGGCAAGAACAAGAGCCTACCTGCCGTGAAAACAGTGCTGTTTTCATAATTGAGGCAAAACTTAAAACCAAGGGTTGTCCTTGTGTGGTGGGAGGCAGAAAGCAAGACAGAGATTGGTGTTGCGCAGCCTGTCCGTTCCTGTGTGTATAAGTAAGTGGTATGTGAGCAGGCCCTTGCTCTTGGCTGTAAATCAGACTAGAGAGTCAGGAGGCTTTCCTGAGCTCTGCCTTATCAAGTTCTTTGGAGAGGACTGTCTCCTCCTATGGTTGTAGGTAAACAGGGTGGGGAATGGAATTTCTGTGGGGATGAGGGAGCCTATTGCGTGTTCTCTGCAAACAGAGTAATTTTTATTACTGTTTAGTTTTTTTTCCACAGAGGCTTCTGTCACAAGGTTATTGGGGTCTGTGTGAGAGTGCATGAGTGCTGTATGTCTCCAGTTAGTGAGTTTTCCTTTTATTTTTTTGTTTGTTTGTTTGTTTGTTTTTCCTTCTGGTCTGCATCTTGTAGTTTAAGGCTTTCTTCTCTGCCTATGCTTTGGTGTTAGGTGAGAGTTAGAGTTACTTTCAGAATCCTGGCTCTTTCAGGTGGGTCATTGCTGACCATCAGTTTAAAATGGGACTGTGAATAGGTATTTAGTTTGTGCCTCATTAATGTAGGTGGCCAGTCCAAATTACAGAAGAGGCCAATTTATCTACAACGGCATTCTCCATTGTTTAAACAATGCTACCTTTTTGTCAGTGGGACTTGTTTTTTGCGTGTTTTCCCAACCCTTCAGACTTCCCTCTGTGAATGGAATGGATGAAAGGCTCTGAACAGATAAAGCAGTTTAATAATGTAGTTTATGGTGCAAAAGCTGAGTGTCTGTGCCAGTGAAGTGTTGGAAGCTGTGCCACCTCTCTCTCTGACTCTCTGCCTCTGCCCTGAGTCGCATGTTGTGGGGAGTAGGGTGTTAACACAGATTACCTTCTAGGGGACATCCAGCTGTTTGGAGCACAGAAGTGTTATGCCTGAATCATGTTTGTTCATACAGCACCAAAGTCTGTCTCCCTGGTGGAAAACAACTTGGATGCTGGCAGATTGTTTTTTTGCAGCGTTAATCCCTTGTTGTATCCAGCTGTGCAGTTTTTAGGCCACCTTACTTACACCCATGTATCCTGCCCTGCAGGTAAATGTTGTCCAAGCAGAGTGTGGTCCTGAAGAAGAAAACCTTAAATTTTGCCCCAGTGAAGCTGTACAGAAACACTGGTGGCTTCTCTACCAGTTTATGAGTGTCTATTACTTCCCAGATGCTTTTGATTCCCTGAATATTTGACTGGCTTTTATTTATTTTTATTTATTGTATGCTGTGAGTTATGGACCCTTAAAAAAGGATATGGATTGCACCCAAAAATGTGTTTTAGATGTAATCCTAGAATCACAAGAGAATGGAGGGCAGATCTGGGGTGAGAAACAGGCTTTGAGCTCCAGCCTGACATGCCAACAAAGTTAATTGTCTGTGGAGCAAAGCAGTGGCTGAATAGATGTTTTCAGGTTGTGGCTGACATGCTTGGGTACTCTTGGCATTTTGTACACCTGACTCAGAGCGTTCAGATTCTCACTGGGTTGAGTGAGAACAGTTCTAGTTCATTACATGTGTAGGTGGAAAGGATGGTGTAAAAACAGCTTGTCAGGGTCTCAAGCAAGTCTCCTGGGCTTATGTATGTTGGTAAGTTACTGAGCCATCAGAAAAGATGGCTAGTGTTCTGGCAGTAATTCACCAAGGCTGCACTAAACATTTTCAAAACAAAGTTTTTTGTAAGAGTAAATGCTCTGATGATGTCCTGGAGATTGTTTGCACTGACAATCCCCATGTCCATCAGGTGGGTCAGAATGAGCGAAGTAATTCTTATGCAGCATAATGCAGAGGTACTGCTGGAACTGGAGTTCAGGATTTTCAGATCCTTCACGCATGGCTAGAAAACTAGAACAAGTGGCTAGGAAGTTCCTGCATTTTCTCTGCTTGCAAGAAGTCTCCCAAATACGCAGGACAGTCCTTCTGTAGTGTGAAAGCAGTGCTCATCCCAGCCAGCTGCTGAGTGCTGAGGAGCCTCCGTGCCTCTTGAGTAACACCTTTCATCTTTCCAGGTTGACAGGTACCTGTATCACATGCGTCTCTCTGACGATGTCTTGCTGGATGTGATGGCTCGCTTCCAGGCTGAGATGGTGAAGGGCTTGGGAAGAGACACAAACCCCACAGCAACAGTAAAAATGCTGCCATCATTTGTGCGCTCACTTCCCGATGGCTCAGGTGAGTCCCCGCTGCTCCATCACAGCAGTGCTACTTTAGGAAGATAAGGGGTTGCTGCCAGCACTCACAGACCACACAGCAAAGACACAGTTACTGCCTGTCTCATGTGTATTGAGGAGACAACAGCTTGGGGGAGTGCTGTCAGAGAGTTTTTTCCCTGCACGAGGTGGATTTTGACCTAGTGCTGCTTGTTTGAGGAAAGGACGTAGTAAGTGCTCAGAAAACAGCTTCGTTCATCTACATATTTGGCTGTACCTATCAGGCCTCGCTGCAGGAGCTGTGGCTGGACACGGCAAGGGCAGCCTCTACAGCCCAGACCCTGCAGTGCAGTGTGCTGCAGGTGTGATGCAGGCAGTGCTGTAGCACTGGTGTTTTTGGAGCTGCGGGGAATGCAGGATGCTGGGATGCTGCAAAGTGGTAGCAATGTTGCGTTCTCCGAGCTGTGATTCCTGGCTTCTGACAGCAGAGTCTGTACTGCTTTCTCTGTTGCTTCAAAAAGTGATCCCCTTCTGCCCTTCTTTGCCTTCTGCACTGGGAAAACCTGCTTCTGGATGGGGTCTACTGGGAAACAGCCTGCGCTGCTGCTGCAGCTAGATCCTTGTTTCCAGTTGCCCCTGAGACTTAAACAAGAGGGAGAGAGTGCAGTGGTGTCCTCTGGAAGGATGTGTGGTGAGGCAGGATCTAAAAGCCTGTCTTGTTTGGAGAAGTGTGCGTATCCAAAATACCTCTTCTGTCTCAGCTGTCTCCCAGCAATGCAGGCTGACAGAAAATGATGTTTTTCCCAGGTTTAACCAAGTCTCCGAATGTGTACAGGACTCTGTCTGGCCTAGGTCCGGACTCAGTGTGTAACAGCTGTTCATGCAGAAAACTTAAGAAAAATGTTTGCTTTGTACCTGATTTCCATAGGACTTTATTCCCTCTGAAAGTAATTTTCCTACAATTAAATGAGAAATAACAGCTTTAATGGCATAAAGGGAACATTTGGAGGCTAGTCCTTTGAGATGAGGGATGTCTGAGAGAAATTATGTACAATTCCCTCAATCTGCCCTCTTGGAACTGGGCACTCTTCCTTTTCATCAAAGAAGAAATATTAGCTTAACCCTTGCTATCTCTGTGACCGTCACTGGTTCTGAGGTCTTACATGACACTGACCCTGTCCTGAAATAGCAGGGAGCACTTGAGGTCAGGAGGCTTGGAAAATTGCATGTAGTCTCGTCACTGTTGCAAGACTTCATGTTCCTCAAGGCCAACTTTGGACAATCCTCTCCTGGCCTGTGTGGCCTTTCTGCTGTGTCAAGGACATGCTGCAGAGTCAAGTTGGGCTGTGTCTTATTGACACACCACCTATTTTAAGTATCGCATTGATTTTTCTGTTTTTGCTCTCTTGCGAAATCCTTCTTGGTAACTTTGTTTCCAGACAAAACTTCCAGCAGGTTTAAACACCTCAAACTTGGCTGGGTTTTCCCATTTGCAGTAGCAACGAACTTTCAGATTTTTTCGGTGCCCTCAGTGTTGCCACCTGAAATAACCCATATGGGTCATTGTCAGTTTTTAATCATTTAGGGATTAATGGTCTGACTAATGTCACAGTTTACTGAGTAGCCCAGTTTGCCTCCTCACCTTTGTGATGCCTGACCATGGTATTACAGGTAGAATTTCCTGCTTCCTTCCCTTTCAGGGACAGATTTGATAAAATTTAGTCAGGTGTTTGGACTGTGGAACAAAGATCATGCAAGGCTACGCACATGATACTGCATTCTCTTGTGGGGAAGGGCCTTTTCCTGTGCGTGGGTAGAACAGATAATTGCTTTATTGTGTAGCAGTGAGGCCAGACTGTCCTTCCATCTGAGAAGAACGTGTTTGAGCTAAGAGCGAGCTGCATGCTCTGGTTGGCTTCGTAGCGCCTTTGGGCCTCTCCTGCTGAAAAGCTTATTCCTCTTTAGCTTGAAAATATGCTGCTGTGGAAGGAGAAGTGTGAGCAAAACCAGACTGCTAAATAAAAAGGAAAGTAGCTACAGCACAGCAAGCTAACAGGAGGGACCTGGTACCCTTGCTTAGGATTGCCAGCTGTCAGCCTCCCTGCTGGTACTCTTGCCGTAGTGAGGCCAGGGCCCTGGGCTGTGGCCTTCAGTGTGGCATCTGGGCCACGCTTCCTGGCCATCGCTGGTGACGGTTGCCCACTTGTGTTGCAGAGAAGGGTGACTTCCTTGCTGCTGACCTGGGTGGCTCCCAGTTTCGTGCCCACCGGGTGAAGGTATTCGATGACGGGAAGCAGAGCATCCAGGTGGAGAGCAAGTTTTACCCTACCCCCAAGGAGGTCATACAGGGGAATGGAGCCGAGGTAGGGCATGCAGGGTCTTCTGGGGTGGTGCTGTGCTTGAGCACATCCCTGCTGGATACAGCCCGATTCTGTCCTCTTCTTTTTCTCACAGCTCTTTGATTATGTTGCTGACTGTCTTAGAGATTTCATCGAGACCAAAAACCAGAAGGAGAAATTACCTCTTGGCTTTACATTTTCTTTTCCATGCAAACAGACCAAATTGGATGAGGTAAGACGCAAAAAGAAGTATTATTGACAAGCCTAGCTCCTTGCAGAACTCGGAGAATCTATTGCATGGGAGTGTTACCCTGTGGCCTTTTTGTGTTTATATAGCTCTCTGAAGAAGGCATGGGTGACTATTAGCATTAAACTAGACTTGACTTACTATTCAAACGCTCATTTCTTGTCTCAAGGCAACATGGTCTTTAAGCTAAAGCTATTCTTTTACTTAACCAGTACCCAATTCCATAGTAACTATGTGCCCTTGTATGAAGACTGTTAGACTTTAAAACACGTACTTTTGTGTCCTGAAGCATGTTTCTTTTTTAATCACTCTCACTCATTTCTTTTTTACTATGCTAAATAGGAAAGACCCATAGCTGAGCTATTCAAGAGGCTTCATGGGGAAATGAAGGGCTGGTTGCAATTATTTTGTAGGTTCTTATTTTAGCCGGTCTTTTATTTCTATGGATCTGTGTTTTGGGTCCCAATCCTGCAAATGCTTTGTGTTTAGTGCTACTACTTTGTGATGAGCATCAGGAAAGCCACATGTGCTTTAAACTAAGCGCAGGGCGATGCATTTGCAGGATTGGGACTTATTACTGTACCTGTTCATTTATGTTTGTACTGGCAGGCACCCCAAGGTGAGATGTTCTGCTGTGACTTATTTTGGCCTGCATTTTAATATGTAGAGAGACATAGCGGGCTTCTCTGTGGGCTTTGGTCTTGGCTGTCTTTGTGGCAGGTTTGTATGCTGAAGTTGGAGCTCTTGGGTCACTGGACTGTTACTTTGCAGGGGGTTCTTCTTGCCTGGACAAAGCACTTCAAAGTCCGAGGAGTTCAGGACACGGATGTGGTCAGCTCTCTGTGCAAGGCCCTCCAGAAGCATAAGGCAAGTTTTGTACCTGCAGGAGGTGAACTTGGGTGGCCTTAGGCTGTCCTCCGGGGAGGTCAGCTCTTGGTGTGTGGGTTGTTTTGGGAGTTGTCAGATGTCCTTCAAGGACAGCCAGTAACAAATGTCCAGCATGGCTGTATATCTAGTAGATCTGTCTCTTCCTTGGAGCGGAAGCCATGGAAGGGGACATGCAGCTGCAACTCAGGCTGCCCCAGGTCAGTCTAAAAGTGATGGCACCTGCACACTGATGAACTGGGCTGGCCATGACAGTGGAACAGTATGGCTCCACTGTCCGAGCTAAAGGGAGTCTGTTGTGAACCTATTCATGCTGTGTTTCATAGCCTGGCTTGTGGGATGAAGGTTGGGAGGGGGAAGATAACATCTCAGACTGGCATACCTTACTCTACCAGGATTTGCATCTCTGCTTCAATCTGCAGGATGGAGTGATTGATGGTAATAAGGTCAGCAGTAAGAAATTATTAAATCTGCCCTTGTACGAGTGTATATTTTTGAATAACATTGTTTTAATATTTTGGAAAACCTTGTTTTTCATGTTCAATGCTATTGGTAACACCATCTAAGAAATACAAAACATCTTTCTCTATCTTGACTGTTCGTGTTAAAGAGAAAATGCCTCTTTTCTCACATGGTAAAAATCCCACCTTCATTTTGGTTCACTTCCTTCTCTGCATCAGTCTTACTGTAATTAGCAGGATCAAAGGACCTGAGGCTTCTTGGGTGAAGTCTGTCCCCCTGCTAGTGTTGGCATCTGAGTTACAAGAATCCTTTGGTGGTACTTTATCGGTTATCTCAGTGTGAAAGAAGAACTGCATGGCTCCAATGGAAGGGCTTTTTACTTGGGTGTGATATTGGTGCATAGCCTTGTGTTGAATAGTTGCATTTATGTATGTGTATTTCCTGTCCCATTTGGTGGGATCTGCTCAGGGGTAGGATGATGATGTGGTGCTTAGGGACATGGTTTAGTGAGATAGGTGGTGTGCGTTGATGGTTGGACTTGATGATCCTTGAGGTCTTTTCCAACCTTAACGATTCTATGATATCCTAGCATGAGCGAGCTACCAGCATGCAGTGTGTAAGGACATACGTGAGTGCTAGCAAGTCACAAAATTAAAACCAGTAAGACGTTGCTTTTCTGGCAAATGGGATTAGATTGGGGAAAAAACAAATCATGCAACCCAAGATGCTGTCTGGCTGAGCACATGGAAATTTTGAAATGTTCGTTACTTTGCAGGATTGTGGGGATAGTATTCAGTGTGTCTTTCAGCTGAAGAGGTTTCTTGAGCAAGGCCTTCAAGGAACAACCCTGGAGTATGTCTGCATGCTGTTCGTTTAACACACAGGAGGCTTTCTAAGTTTTTTTTTTTTTTCTGTTAATCACCCATCTTTGTGCTATTAGGACTTAGACGTCAATGTTTTGGCACTGGTCAATGACACTGTGGGAACCATGATGACCTGTGGATATGATGACCAGCACTGTGAAGTTGGACTCATAATTGGTAATTTTTTCTGTTTGCTAAGTGGTTGGTTTTTTGCCTTTTTTTTCCCCCTCTCATTTGTTTAATCCTACCAAATCTGGACTAGAAGAGAGTGTCCCAGTACAGGAAAGAGCAGGAAGAAAATGGAAAAAACAATGGTCAGATTTTTAAGCCTGGCTGCCTTCTGTAAAGCAGCTGTTTTTATGCTGATCACATTGCCATCAAATACCACAGTCCCCATTTTGTCTGGGTTCAGTTGTGACCGGCATACTAAACTTTTCTGATGACTCCATAGAAAATTACTGCTTGTCCAGAGAAGGCTGAATTCCTCTCACATCTGGTAATTAGGACCAGCTACAGTTTCCACAATGTTTCCACTTTGTGCACAGTGGTGGCTCTTTTAAGGTACGTAGAAGGCACATATTTGAAAAAGAAAAAATGTTTTTACCCAAATCAGCCTTAGATTAATTTCTAATACTTTCACTCACTGTGAAATTATTATTTAGCAAGTGCAGGCGGCTTGATATTAGCATCCTGTACCTCAGGGTTCTGTATTCATATTTTCTTCCAAAGACAATATATTGACTTATTCCCAAACATGTGGACTTAAACAAAAAGCAAACCTGGGTCAAACAGGTGATTTATTCACACTGGCTCCATCACTCACAGGGACTGGCACCAACGCATGCTACATGGAGGAAATGAGGCACATCGATCTGGTGGAAGGTGATGAAGGGAGGATGTGCATTAACACAGAGTGGGGTGCCTTTGGAGATGATGGTGCTTTGGATGACCTCCGCACGGAATTTGATCGGGAGCTTGATCTGGGATCTCTTAATCCTGGAAAACAATTGTAAGTGATTCCCTGGCTGATTTACGTTGGCTATCAGAGTTCTAAGAGTGCATTTCCAGCACATACCAGGAGCCCCTTTGGAACAGGAATCAGGTTGAGTGAACCTGAATTGAGTTGATCCTGGTCCTGTCCTATCCTACCTTTACCTTCTGAGAAGGGTGGGTACCTTTCACACCTCCCTGCCTCACAGGCCAAGGGATTGCTGCTGCAGTTGCTAATGTGTTGTTAAAAATAGGTGGTTGCTCTGGTGAGATGCTGTGGAGGGGTAAAGAAGGAGGAGGGAGGTAAACAAATGGCTATTTAAAGCGTAGTTCGTCAAAACTGCTGCTACTGGCTGAACTGCTTGCAAGTCTTGAAAATTATCTTTAATTACTCATTTATCCCAGGACCTCAGGATGGCATCCCATGTACAACTTAGATCCCAAACCCCTTTTTTACATGTTTAAGTGTGATCAGCCTGCATAAGAACATAAAATGCTCAGACTTGCATTTTTTGTAGATCTGGCTAACTGGTGAACACCTGTAATCCTTCCCTCTGTCTCATTCCAGGTTTGAGAAGATGATCAGCAGCCTGTATTTGGGGGAACTTGTAAGACTCATTCTCCTAAAAATGACGAAGGAAGGTCTACTCTTCAATGGGAAAGTGTCAACAGCTTTGCTTACAAAGGGCAAGATTGAAATGAAACACGTGTCTGCAATGGAAAAGTAAGAACCTGCAATGTGCTGTTTGAGAGTGGCTGTTAGACTTTCACAAGCACAGCAATGATAATTAACATGTAATTATAAGCTGTGAGTACTGGGAGCAATCCTGAACTGTTCAACTTGATTTTGCTTTTGCCTAGGAGAAAAGTTGATCCTTCTCTAAGTAGGAGTTGGTGGAAGATAAAGTGTTAGCAAAGTACCACAGTATCAAGTGTATTGTTAACTATCACATATGCAGGTTGTTTAAATAACCTCTCTGAAGAACCGAGTACATGGGATATTTGTTGCAGTTTTCAGCTTCTGTGGTGTGGGAATACTGGGGTTGTGGAGATGTGCTATAGGTGCTGGATCAGCTAATGGATGGCTGCATGTTCTGGTGTTTTGAAGAGGAATCCTTGTCCTCATTGTTACTTCAGGAATAATTTTCTTTATTGTATTGAGTGAAGCTGTACATCTGTTCCTGTGCTTTCCTTCTGTGGCCTAAATATTTTATCCTGTTCTCTTCTTCACTAGCTAATTGGTATGCCTCACCAAAAACCCCAGGAAGCAGCCTCTTAAAAGTCTGATCTCTTCCCTGGGTACTTTTGGGAATAGTGTGGGAAAGGCATTGGTTTATGGGAACCAATTATGATGCTGCCTGATAGATTGTGCCTTGGTTTTCTCTTTTTTGAGCCAAGATGCAGATATTGATTTATGTGTTGCCTTAATATCCTTGCATTAGATGATGTATTCTTTTGTTCCGGGGTAGATATAAGGAAGGTCTGAGCAACACAAAAGAGATCCTTACAGAGCTGAACCTGTTTCCCTCTGAAGAGGACTGCATCGCTGTTCAGCATGTCTGCACCATCGTTTCCTTCCGCTCAGCCAACCTCTGTGCTGCTGCCTTAGCAGCCATACTGACCCGACTGAGAGAAAATAAAAAACTGTTAAGGATGCGAACCACTGTTGGGATTGATGGGGGACTCTATAAAACCCACCCCCAGTAAGTAACTAAAGAGGATTAGGTCATTGCTGGCATCATCTTGGTGTTGCAAAGAGATTCCATCTGCATGTTTGTGTGGCTTTTCAGGGACCTGCTGGTTGTGCTGCAGGGTTGTGGTGGGATATGGTGGAGTGTGGAGGATCAGGCTGGCTCAGTTATTGCCAAGCTGTCTCAGGAGCTTTAGGACTTGGAGTGAGGTGGGAACAACATGACACAAGGTCTAGTGGTGTCTGGGGAAGATAATTGATTCCTCAAATGACTCCTGGGCTTCCAGGGCACTTGTGCTTCACTGTGGGTTTTTTCTTTTCTTTCGTTCTTTCCCTGCATCCCCCCGTCACCAGTTTTTGAACCTGTGCTTTCCTAAAGTGGAAACTCCCACACATTTCTCCCAAACTGGATGGAAGTCTTATTCCAGGCAGAGATTCTCATCCTCTGTTTGTGATTGTGACTCTCCACTATTGCCTAGCTCTTCTCCAGTGTCCCTCTCCCTTGGCACTTGTTTAGAAGTATCTTCACATTCCTGTAAGCATACTGGTTCTGCAGAAGAGCCAGAAGTCAGGATCATTATACCCATCTCCTAGACCAGTTTCTGACTTTGTGCTTCAGCACTTCTGCTGTTGGGTGTGTGCATGTATTGGCAGTGTATGTGAAATAAAGCATGTGTGAAGTTCCTGTGAGAATCTAAAGAAACTCTTTGTTTCTGTAGATATGCCAAACGTCTGCACAAGGTGGTGAGAAGGCTGGTCCCGAACTGTGATGTTCGGTTCCTCCTCTCTGTGAGCGGCAGTGGGAAGGGGGCTGCCATGGTCACAGCAGTGGCGCACAGGCTGGCCGCTCAGCGCAAGAAAATTGATGCTGCACTTGCACCGTTTCTGCTGTCCCCGGAGACCCTCAGAGAGGTTAAGCACAAAATGAGGACTGAGCTGGAATACGGGTTAAAGCGAGAGACGCAAGCCAGTGCCACAGTAAAGATGTTACCCACATATGTCTGTGGAACACCCGATGGAACAGGTGAAATAATTTCCTGATCACCTGAAGGTGGTTCAGGAAAGTTGCTTGTCTGTTTTCTGGGAGGAATATGCCAATTGTTCTGGCAGATGTCAGGGTGATTTATGTTGGCGAACTGTTATCTGGGTGGCCCTTCAGCCTCGTCCTAGTGGTCCGATGAGATAAATGCCACAGGGAGCAGTGTGCTGTCATTGGCACGTATCAAGTATCTTGGGGATGTGTAGCAGAGTATGCCATTCTGAGTGGCAAACTTGCTATGAGAAACACCAAACTTAAATACTTTTCTCTTACAGAGAAAGGAAAGTTCCTTGCCCTTGATCTTGGAGGGACAAATTTCAGGGTTCTACTGGTCAAAATCAGAAGTGGGAGAAGAAGATCAGTGCAAATGTATAACAAAATCTTTGCCATTCCTTTGGAGATCATGCAAGGGACGGGGGAAGAGGTAACTTCCAATGAATGTTTAACTCACCCAGCCAAGGCCTGTTGCACGGGATTACCGTTGAGATTTATATGATTTTTCTTTCTTTCCAGCTCTTTGACCATATTGTCCAGTGTATAGCAGACTTTCTGGAGTATATGGGGATTAAAGGTGCTCGACTTCCTCTGGGCTTCACCTTCTCCTTCCCATGCAGGCAAGCCAGCATTGACAAGGTAAGAACTGCAACACAGAATGTCAAATGGCAGCTGTGCATCGGCTTGGTAAATGATGTCATTTTGGGTGAGGGTGACTTGTTGGTTTGGAGATTGCCAGCAAAAAGCTATTCTTTTAAGTGTTTTCTTCCAAGCAGGACTTCACAAGGTTGAACAGATATATATGTGTGTATATATATATATGCATGCAAATTAGTCTTTGGAGAGAATATTTAATCTGTTTTATGGGCATGGGGATTTTATTACTCTGCAAATTAGCTGTGTTTCATGAGAAAGTTGTTATCCTATGTGCATGTGGGAGGTAAAATTTTCACTTCTTGTATCTGATAAGAGATGGATATTACTTACTTTGATTCTATAAAGATTAAGCCCTTATGATAGTGAAATGACTACATCTTTTTAATAGCCCAGGAATCTCTTATGCTGCCTTAACTCTTCAATGGCAAGAGAATACAGGTACCTCCTTCTGCTTGCTCAGCTCCAGTCTCAGGCTGCTTTCCTAACTGTGCTGCTCAGCTCTGCCTGTATAATTTCTGTACTACATTAGTTTCTTTTTGTTGAGTGTCAGTGGGCAGAACTGAGCTTTCTTTTTCAGCTTGGAAGGGTGGATACATATCTTCACCTTTCCAGATCTGATGTAAGAAAAAAATAGAATAAAGGAAATGAAATTCAGGAAAAAATAATTCTCAGTTAGTCTGATGCATTTCCAAAGCATTCTGATGCATTTCTGCTGCTTAATTCTCATCATATATGTAGGATATTGAGGAGATGAGAGACTGCTATTTTATTGAATATTTTCATGTCCTGGTGGGTTTCACAATAGCTTCTAAGTCTATAATTTAGTCTGCTCTGTCTCAGTTTTCACATCGCTGTTGAGAGTATAGCAGTAGTGCTTGTCTGTTTGTAGGAACACCACTAATATGCCTTCCAAACCTACAGCATAGTATTTAGGTCTTGACAGTGATGAGGAAACAAGTTCCACAGTAGTGGTGGCAAACTGTGTGATACACATCTGTGTCAGGGTTCCACAGTATGTTGCCCTGTGTGTTCCGTCTTTTACTGTTGCTAGAGCTTGAGGCTTTTCTTAAGAGCAGCTTTTTCTCCCAGTTGCCCTCTTTTTTTCTTGTTTGGACAGACAGTCCAGAGCCAGTTACTACGTGGAAGGCTAATTACTTCATGTAACCTGGAAATCTACTTCTGTCAGACCAGGTCACTGTCCAAAAAGAAACAAATTAGTGTGGCCTGGAGTAGTGGGATCATACCAAGTGTACTTCAGTAAATGAGCCAAAAATTAACAGTATATGTTCATTAATGTTTGTTGGGTGTCTAATTATTTACAGCAGAAGTATTTTTTATAGTCTTTCCCCCACAGGTAATGCAATGGCTGTGGGCACAGGACGTGACATGAGAAGGCTTTCCAAAAGAGAGTGTTAGAAGGCACTGAGTTAGCAATGTCTTGACAAATAGCTGAATAAAGCTGGAGTCACTACCATCAGCATTTGAGTAACAAAGATACATGTGCACACACTCTGCACTAGGCACTCACAATAACCCGTCCAGGGAAATACATGATTTAAAAAGAAAAAACAAGGGGTGGGGGAGGGGTTAGAGACAAGAAAGGACTGATGCTTGGAACATAGTCTTCTCTCTATCTTCACTTATGATTTTCTTCCTCTTCTGTTTCAGGGAACGCTTGTGGGATGGACAAAAGGTTTCAAAGCAACAGACTGTGAGGGGGAAGATGTTGTTGATATGCTGAGAGAGGCCATCAGGAGAAGAAATGTGAGCTGTTCTTTTCTGCTCTTTTTTGGTATATTTAATGCACCCTCCTGCTTCCTCTGGGCCCCCACTACTGATTGTGACTTGTGTTTTAGGAGTTCGACTTGGACATTGTAGCAGTGGTGAATGACACTGTTGGGACAATGATGACGTGTGGCTATGAGGATCCAAACTGCGAGATTGGCCTTATCGCAGGTACAGTAATATTGAAGTGATATAAGAGGAGAGCATGTATACAGCTGCTAGGCTTCACACCATGTTTTGCAATTTGACCTTTTATTTGAGTTTTATATGTGGTGTTACTAGTCAGTTGCGGCTCTTGGCAGATTTGTATGGTATTCAGCAGAGAACATAACAACACCTGTAGCAGATGTGATCCTGACTCTGATGGACTTTTGATCAAATCTCTGATGGTGCTTAACAAGTGTATGCATGGTAGAAGAATGGGAACAGCAGATAGAACACGAATCCTTGTTTTGATAAGTGTATTGATATTTCCTATGCAGCCAGGTCATAGGCCTTGGAACAAGAAAATATTTTTAAAAATATGAATTAATTATTTTTGGGCTTTCTAGATGATTCCCCCAGTAGGTCCCCCCAAGTTTTTGGACAGAAATACATCTAAGCGTGTAAGATCTGAAGCCCCAGTTGGAAAACACTCTTCTGTCTGGCTAAGTACAGGTATCTCATTTTGTCTGGAGAATTGGAACATATATTAGTTAATGTAACCTATGGTGCAAGTGATGAGGCCCTCTTCCCCAAATAATTTCAGACTTGGTAGCTGCTTGACTGGCTGCTAGGCTCTTGGCAGTGTTTGCCTTTGGGAGCGTGCTGTCATGCAAGATGATTCGTGGTGTGTTACAATCAGACTGACAGAGATGATTGATCAGTGCTTGCCAATGACTGCCAAAGCCATTTCTGACCTGTAACAGAGGGTCTTCATTCCTCTATGCTAGGAATTTTCTGCTTAGGACCCATTTTACTTGGTAACATTTTGTTGTGATAAATTACAGCACCCTTAGTGTTACTGGCTAGCACTTGCTTCTGTAAGATATGGAGAGATCTTTGAAATTTGGAATCTGGAGGAGAGAAATTTTAATGCTGCAATCGTCTTCCATATGTTTTAGCTGCTACTTCACTTTTCTGGCTGAAGCCTTGTCATTTCTTTCCTCCTAGGAACAGGCAGCAATGTGTGCTACATGGAGGACATGAAAAACATAGAGATAGTGGAAGGGAATGAAGGAAAAATGTGCATTAATACAGAATGGGGAGGATTTGGTGACAACGGCTGCATTGATGACATCAGAACAACATATGATAAAGAAGTAGATGAAGGCTCACTAAACCCTGGGAAACAGAGGTAAATGTGATGGTCCTGATGCTAAGAGCCTGATGAAGTTGGTCTTCAAGACACACTGGCTGCTTCTTAAAATGTGTTTAATGAATGAATAATCAGAAAGGAAATGTTAACATTACATTTAATTTGTTGCGTGGTAGGTAATGCAGATATCCAGAAAAAAAACAAAGAGGTACTGTTGTTTCTGGTTGTTTCTGTTACCACAACACTCTTTTCACATTAGGGTAGCTACCAAACAGTGCAGCTCTTCAGTTTTCCCTGCAAAGTGTAGGCCTTGCTGTGTTCCTCCTCTTGGAGTGTTTTTTCAAAGGTAAAATACATCTTGTGCAAGAGGATAAACTGAACTTGACTGTTCTTCATTTGATAAAGACAGTGTTGATGGAATATGGCTCACTGGGGAATGCATGGAGGCGACAGGGAAATGTTTTGCTTCAGTGTGGACTCTGGCTTTAACTCTATGTTCAGTTTAATACTGCAAGTGTTTTTTCCAATTCTGTTACCTTTTAACATAGGTAAATAAGTTGTAATTAATGTTTGCTCTTGAAGTCACTGCAACAGATTTTTGATAGTTGAAAGATGGAGTTCAATGGCTATTGCTCTGCATGGTTTTACTGCTTTTTTGAGAGTTGATAGGGCGTGTTAAACAGAGCTAACATGCCACCTCTTTAAAAGCATACTTTTTTTCTTTTGTAACATAACAGGTATGAAAAAATGACCAGTGGAATGTACCTAGGTGAAATAGTAAGGCAAATTTTGATTGACTTAACCAAACAAGGACTGCTGTTCAGAGGACAGATTTCGGAATCACTCAGAAAAAGAGGCATATTTGAAACGAAATTCCTGTCTCAGATTGAGAGGTAAAGTTGTTAAATTTACATGTTTTAAATCTTTAAGGTCTTCTGGAACCTGGAGAAAACAATCTCCTGCAAGTGTGTGGAGCCCTTTCCTTCATGAAGTCAAATACCATTTTCTTCTTTGCACACCTCCCACCCTCCCCCATCCCCAGAATAAAAGCCAAAAACGAGGAATGGGGGAGTTCCAGAATGATTCTGTAGTTGTATTAATTATAATTTACTGTCCACACAGCTGTGTTATCTTGAATGCCTTAAGCATCAAGCATGATAATACTTGGAGTGTTTTTTGTAGGACTTAAAATAGTACTTACGTAGAAAACAAAAAGTCAGTGATATTGAAACACTTTCTGCTGTTGAAAACTGTGGAAGGTAGAGTCTCAACCTTGAGATCAAAAATAATAAAGTTACATGGCTGATCTGGCTTACCTCCCTCCTGACTTTCAGAGTTAGGTGAATAACTACTGTTTGTGCCTTCTGAAAATGCAGTCTAACATAGCAAAGGGCATGCCAGGAGCAAGTTTTCAATCTGAATTCGGACTGGAATCTACCTTAGAACAACTGGAGGCTGTTAGAGTTGGAGAAGTGGTCCCATTTGCTTTGAATCATGGCAGAGTCTCACCTGTAAGACTTTAATTTGTGTGCCTGCTGAAACTTCCCCTAAATGCCTTCCTGCTGCATGTGTTTTCCTCTGCACAGTGACCGGCTTGCCCTCCTCCAAGTCCGGCGAATTCTGCAGCAGCTCGGCCTGGACAGCACATGTGACGACAGCATCGTTGTGAAAGAGGTGTGTGGAGCTGTTTCAAAGAGAGCAGCCCAGCTTTGTGGGGCAGGACTGGCCGCTATTGTGGAGAAGAAGAGGGAAAACCAGGGTGTGGACCACTTGCAAATCACTGTTGGAGTAGATGGGACTTTGTACAAGCTCCATCCACAGTGAGTACCTTGTTACCGCTTCCCTTTGCTGTTTGCTTATTTCCACTGTGAAAACACACCGAGCTGTACTAGCTTTCTGCCAGGATGATAAAAATGGGAGAGGGGATAAAGATCTAACATATTTCCTTACATCCTGACATTTCCCTTGGCTAGACAAAGGATCGGAAATTGCAGAGTCAAGTCCAATTATCGCTGGGAGGCTCTTCTCTCTGTGCTGTTGAGTGGACTTGTGCTTCTAACATTTATTTTCCAATTATTTGGGGGATTTCTGCAATATCTGGGTGTCCCAGATGGAAAGCTGTGTTGAGTTTTTGGAGTTGGGTCAATATTTTGTGAGCAAGGCCTAGAAGTAGATGCATTAACTTCTGAGTTGGGAGAAGAGAGCCTTGATCTCTAAAGGTAAGGGGGGTGTCTGGCATCATGCTGAACAAAATTAAAGTGGAGAAATAGAAGTTGAAATCTACTTGTATAGAGAAACTTGTCTCTTTCATGAATAGGACGAAAAAGAAACAGAAAGGGATGCTGTGGAGAACCAGTGGAAGATGCTGACTGAGGTTATGGTTCCTTGCTAATAGATAAATGTAAGGATCCTGAACCAGAAAGCAGCTGCTAGAATGTTTTGTTCTCTCTCTTTCTTTTCAGTTTTTCTAGGGTCCTGCGGGAAACAGTGAAGGAACTGGCACCTCGGTGTGATGTGACTTTCATGCTCTCTGAAGATGGAAGTGGGAAGGGCGCTGCCCTCATTACCGCAGTAGCAAAAAGATTGCATAATATTGGACAGAAGTGAAAATGAGAGGTCAAGTCATTTCAGCACTGCCAGGCGTGTACACTAGAGATTTGCTGAGCAGTGATTCAAGGTACCTTTTCCAGACACCAGTACACAGGTACCTGTTTTTAGGGAGCACCTGGGTTTGAAGCAACCAGGATTGTGGATTTTTGTCGTTTGATAGCTTGGATCAGGTTTTTCTGCTCCCCACTGGCATTATGTCTTGGCATACTGCAGTCTACTCAGTTCTGTACTTCCTGCAATGCATCTATAATGCACATGGGAGAGTGAAAACCAAACAACCAACCAAAACAAACAAATCAACCCCAAATGTGTCTTTTTACAATGGCTTAGTTAAACTACTGCACCACAACTGAATTTATCACCAGTTTCTTAGGATTTTTTTGTGTTTTAGTTTTGACTTGGCCTGGCTGAAGGAAGACTAAGATCATGGTGTCACACTTATCTAAGTGGACGTGTTTGTTCGATGCTTCACAGGTTTTACAATAAATCTGCAAGTAAAATAAATTAATAAGCTTTGGTCAGTGAAACTCCTATAGCACTGCTGCACTGGTTGCAAGTGTGTTGTGTTGTAAAACTTCACTGAGGACAGAAGGCATGTTTAATGAATGAATGTAAAGGAAAAAAAAAATACAGTTCCACAAAATATCCACTTGTATTAAAATATATTAGTGCATTTGGGTGCACATAAGCCTAAACCAATGCTGGATGGATTCTGACTGTGATTGATTCTTTCAATACTTGGAGAAAGAGAGGATGTAGAAGCAGCTACAGGGTCTGCTATGTCTATGTCAGAGCTACCTAGAGAGTATTAAATCTGTTCATCTTTAGGCCGCCAAAATAGCTGTGTAGGGGGGAAAAAAAAAAGCATCTGAATTTCTGAAATTCTTCTCTTTTTTTTCCTTCAGTTATCTCCTTGCCTGTTTATGGGAGGACAGTTTCCGTTTTGTAGGAGTTGATCCTTGTTTTTCATTTTCTGTTGCCTGCTGCTCTGCCTGCCTGTAGTCTGTTGTAAATAAATCTGTGGTGCTGTGAGCCCTTGCTTCTCTGTCTAGTGTCTCTTCTGATTTGTGGGAAGAACATGCAGCAAGTGGGAGCTTTCTTTAAACCTATCTGTAACTGTGCTCGGCAGCACTGCAGTTATGATGAAGGTGGCTTATGGATAGGGCCTGTCAAATTGCAAACAAATTTACCTGTTTCTCAACACTGATAAAGCAACATCTTATTTGTCAGTAGCATGTCAAAGGCATGCACGCACCACAAAAATAAGCCGTGCCCTTCTGTGACCAAATGTCCCTTGCCTGATTTACCCATCTCAGAATAAACTGAAACAATAATATGGTACAAAGAAGCAGTAAATCTGTAGCCTGCTATCCTCTGTTCTCAGGTATTCCTGTATCTCCTTTAATCCTCTCTTCTTAGGTATTTGCTTCCTTTCAGGCTGGCAGCAGAAAGTGGGGCCAAGAAATGTGCTGTAAGCCTAGTTAGGTCAAAAGTAACTGTAGTGCAGGGGGATAAGCGTTTGGGTTTATGTAATAATCTGTAACAAGGCTGATGGGTTTAAATTTAGCAATGGCAAATCCAAAATTTGAAGCTACAGACCTTTCCTGTTTTGCAGTTGTTAAAAGAAACATGTCAACAGTTCTGTGTCTGTGTCGGAGTCACTGGATGGGTAAAAAGTAGTACTTGAAAATAATTTTCACTTCCAAAGGAATTCCTCATGGTGCTGAGCTCACTATACTGAGCAATTGGGAAGAGACAGGTTGTGAACTCATATCACGTTTAATGTTTACCTCCTTTTGTCAATAAACTTAATATTTTACTTTTTAAAATATATTTCAGAATCCACAGAGCTGCAGAAACCAAAGCTGGCTATGTAGTGGGGACAGAGTTACTAGGAATGGATGTTTTTTCCTGGTGATGAACAGGCTAAATTTGGAGGGGCTGGGTATAGAAGAAGACATCTATGAGGGGCCTAGAACAGCTCTTCTGCATTGGCTGTTTCTCACCTTGGCACTCTGAAATCTTGTACAGCCTGTGTAGTTTTGGGTCCTTTTGGGGGAGTGGATTGTGCTAATCTGTGAAAGTGCATCTGTGGATAAAGTATGTCCCTGTGTAGCTGGAATGAGGCAATGTGGACTTGCCCCAGGTCAGCCGTGTGAATATGGTGCAGACTGTCTTTTGCACTTTTATTCTGAATTCTGTTCTTCACAATTGGAATGCAAATCAATAACAAAATAAGGTAAGCCCCTTGCATGGATGTTTGCTTTCAATTTAGAAAGAAATCTAATATTGCTTTGATTTTTCTTTTTATCTTTTTTGGAAATTAAATATTTGCACAAAATCAGTTTACACCTCAGCTGCAGTTATTCCTTTTCTACAGTAGATTAGGCTCACACAATAATTTTTTTTTCCATCTGCAGTTTTTTTTTTTTCCCAGTGAGTCTGTGGGTGTTGTGGAATCTGATCACATGAACCTGAAGGTGCTCACAAAGTGCTTGGCAAGCTACAGCTCTCGTCGAGGTCCCGAAGGCCCAGGACACAAATGCTCTTGCCTTTTCTGCAGGCTGCTGGCTGGCTGGCTCTGAAGCCCGGCTGCTCCTACATGGCACTGATACACATCTGCTGGGCAGGGACATGGCATCCAAGATGGGAAGGCTGCTGCTTTCTGAAAGGGAATGAGCAAAAATTCATTGGGCAGCCCTGGAGAAGGGAAGCATTGGCTACTGTGGGATTTTATTGGGGGTACAAACTTCACTCATAGTTTCCCAGGACATGGAAACTCAAGGACTGTTGCAAACTTACAGTCTCACTTGTATAGATTTTAAGCCACTGAACCAAAATCCTTCTCTGCACATTGTATGTGGTGATTCAGTTTAAAGCTCTAGCTTAAAATAAAAGTAGAGGCCTTCCATTAAATGTAACACATCATACCCTATGCATACAATTCATCACATAAAGTTGTTAGTCAAAATAAAATTAGATTCTTCTGGTTTCACATCTTAGATGTGCTTTTCTGCTGCTCTTGGGGTGACTTTGTGGTGCTTCATTTTTGTGTGTTTTGTGGGTCTTCCCTCCAGTTGATATGTTTAGTACTTGAATTTACTGAATTTGTTTTGATGCTTCTTGAGGTTGTGAACGAAAGTCCTTTTCCAGATCTAAGTCATACATTTGATTTGGAAAGGTGAAAGATCTTTAAATCACAGGTGTGATAGAAGTCTTACTTTGTGCTAAGGTTTGTGCTTTTCAGAAACTGTTAGTAGATAGTTGCAGTTACCCTTTCCTCTGCAGGGAAAAGATGATCCTAGACATGTTGGTTTGCCTGCTTAAAGAGACATTTTGGTGGCTATAGATTTGGACAGTGCTGGTGCTTGACTCGTAATCCAGAGAAAATGCAGTAGCAGCTCGGTGGTGACATATTCCCTTTGTCACTCTGCCAAAGTTCAAGAGTAAGTATAGGATCATGTGTAAATCCTTCAGAAATCCTGATTAGCATAATCTCCCATCTTGGGAAGTCAATATTATGTAGGATTAGCAGATTAGTGTAAAGGAGTTTGGGACTGACATGTAGGTAATGCCAAAGCGAAAGTATTGTTCTGGTTTGTTTCTTTGTGCTTGGTGAAATGAGCTGGCTTTTGTTTGGGGGTCTCGGACACAATGTCACCGTAGCAGTAGGTGGAGAGGGAGGGAGGCAGGGAGCAAGGGAGACTCGGTGGATGATATCCAGCTATAAGTAAACTTACAGTTTCTCTAGAAAGGACCTCCTCTGCCTTGGACTGTTGTTCAGGGCTTATCCGGAGCATTTCTCATACTTGTTGAGTGGGTAGCTTGTCAAGTGCTACATACGTATCTATATATCTATATCTACCTATATATATCTTAATAATAAAAAAAGACCTATTCCTATACGTGAGTATGGACAGCCTGTTGGGGTGAGAGTGGGAAGGGCAATCATGTCGGGTTTGTCCCAGAACTGCATCCACTCCGTAAAGCTGATGTAAAGCAAGATATACAAACATCAAAAGTTTTAATTAATGTTTTCCCCTCTCTTATTAATCCTATCGCATTGCAGGTGCAAACTGAAGCTGCTGTAAACATGATGGGTCATGTCTGTCTGAGAGGGGAATGCCAAAATAATTTTGATCTTGTTGCATGCTTTTTAACGTGCCCCAGATACCAGCCCCTTCCCTACACAGCCTTACGCTCTGTGTCTGAGGGCCTTGTGCAGCCCAGGCAGTTCCAGGGGCAACAAAAGCTGCGTACTGCGAAGAGAACATAGATTTGGCTACAAGAAAATGGAGAAAGGGGTCCAGATGGGAGGTCTCCTGTGCAAAAGTTGAAGACTCAAATGCTGGGGAAGCTCAGTAAGCAGGAGCTTGCTGGAAGGAGTGAAAGAAGGTCCTTTCACCTGTGAGTTTTCCTGAGCGGTTATAAAAAAACCCTAAAAATCCCTAACACAAAAAAACCCCAAACCCAAAATTCTTATCTTTATTTAGAAAAGCATAAGTAAAAGACAAACCAAAGCTATATTTAAAAGAAAAAAAAAAAGGTGAGGGAAGACTGAGACTGTTTCACTGTCGCTATGTTTTCTTTTTTCCTTTTCTTGGGAAGGATAAAGGCTGTTTGGAGAAGAGGGGAGAGATATATGAGGAGTATGGCACATCAACAGTCAAAGCTTCCCTCTAACTTGTTGTTGCATAGCAGAACAACTTTAAATTAAGTCATAATAGCAGGGAAAAGGTATGACAGCAATGCAAGGTGTGATATATTAAAAGCAGTGAATTACAAGGACTGTTCAAGGATGTAACTGAGTTAACTGGTTCAGTTTTTATTTTTCTGTGGGCAGGATAAAAGGAGAGGGAGGCAATGGGGTTGCTACCTTCCTGGCTTCCTTTTTCCTTGGACTTGGAGGTAAGACGTAGCTCCCAGCCTTAGACATTTCAGAAATACTAGGGTTCAGTTCTCAAAGCCACCACTGTTGATTCAATTTACTTTTCTGGAGGGCTGTTTTTGTTGTTCTTAGTTTTGCTGCTTTCTGTGCACCTGGGAAGTCGCTGTTCCTGTTGGCTTTGGATGTGCCAGATTATCCAGTGGTGCTGAGCCATATGTAAACAGCCATATGGCTGTGGGACTGGGACTGCTGCTTGGGAGGCCATTGTAGAGGACCGTCCTCATTGTGTCAGGCTGCATTCCCTCCTGGGAGTGAAAAAAGGCTGTCCTCTGCTGCCACAGAGAGTTGGAGAGGACGAGACCAGTGAGGGTGAGTTTAGCACAGGCAGTCCCTCGAGGAGGGGGAAAGTCACCTTATGGGGTGAGCTGGGATCCTGGGGCAGCAGCCATCTCTGGCTGTGGCTGCATGCAAGTGTAAATAAATCACAGTTAGGATGAGGAGAGCAGTTATTGGAATGGAAGTGGTTAATGGAGCAGATTAGCTGGTGACTGACAACTTGGTCGTAGAGGGGAGCTCTCTGCAGGAAGAGAAAATGGATGGCAGAAGGGCAGAGAGGGGAAAGTCTGTGGGGGTCTGAGCAGGTAAACAAGGAAGATGCTTTCCCAGCAGGTGTGTCCTGAATACTTGAAAGTGGAAAGTTATGGATGCTGATTTGGGAGCTGCAGCTGATGCTGGAAGCGAATGGGGATAAATACTGGCATGAGAAAGAGGGGGAAAAAAAAAAAAAAAAGTTGAAATGCCTGAAGGGCACATCTGCTGTGGTTAGCGATTCTGCAGGAAATGCACTGAAACCAGAGAGAGAGAGGAGAAAGCCGGACATAAACACGGCTCCCTGCGAAGCCAAATGAAAGCCACGGGCCTGAGAAGCGCCTGCAATAGCACGCCGAGGATTTGGCTTTCTTTTCTGGGCTCTCCAATGAAGCAGCTGTGTTTAATGTGGGCCCAAGTCCGGCCATGCTGAATTATTTTTAAAGGTCTTTTGAGTTCTTAACTAGGGAACTCTGCTCTGGAGACTCTTCTGTTGCTTTCAAGTGTGTGTTTTCAGAGCAAGGGAGCAGCTCTGGAGGTCTAAAGCCCAGTCTATTAGTCTGAAATTTGAATAATTGCATGGTCATTAAATTTTGCACAAAAAGGAATTGACTCTAAAAGCAGCTGATATGTTATCACAATTAGAGCAATAGCAATGCCTTCTTTCATCACAATGAAGTTACATTGTTAGAGAGCATAATTGACATTTTTTATTGAAAGATTAAGAAGAATTTGTGTACAGCTTGCAAACAAAGAGGTTTTAATTCAGCAAACTGCAGCAGGAATAAGCAGTAAGTGGCATTTTCATCTGCTGGCCGGCTAGCGCTTTAGCTGCAGAATGCTGTGGAGAGAGAAGTATGAAGGAATTTGCAGCTCAATATCTGCCCAGTAAAGCGTGCACCACGCTGGCAAATGCCAGAAAGCTGACGGGGAGAGACCTTGAGTGCAAAGAAACAAAGGGCTATAGTTAATATTAGCACCTTTTGGGAAGACGTTATGGTTTTTGGAGATCAGCTTCATGCCGCCTGTTGTGCAAAGGTCAAGGCATGGCGTTTCTGAGGATGGTTTTGCCATGGAGCCCTCAGGATAACACCTGTCAACTCAACTGGGTGCTAAAGTAGGTATGTGAGTTATTTTTGTTTCTCTGGGTTTGTTGCTTCATGGTCTAATAGACTCAGGAGCTAAGTGGTACTGGCATTTCAAAGTGGCATGTTGTGATTGGAAGGGGGTGGTGTGCAAGTGTTTGCAAAGCAGATCCAAATGAAGCACCATTGTCACCCGACTGCAGAGAGGCTCTCTTGCTCTTGGAATATATTTGGGATCCTGTTTGTGCCTGGTGGTTGTGTCTTCCTGTCCAGACTGCTCTCCAGATAAGGCTAAGGGTATGTGAAAAATTCACTTTTATTTTTAAGCAAATTCCTCTTTTGCAGTTGGAAATTGTTTGGTTTTATTGTCCCAGCTTGGGTCAAAGTTTAAGGAGTCCAAGTCGAACCCTGTTGTTCTGAACGTGCAGTGCTGCAGAAAGAGGGGAAAAATCTACTTTAGGGTACTTGGGGTGCTGATGGTGCTGATAAAACTCTGCAAGGAGGGTGCTCATCCCGCCACCCAGGACAGCATCTACTAAACCACGTGCAGTGACAGTGCTGTGCAAGGGGAAGGGAGGGGTGGCCAGACTGATACTGAAAAGCATGAGACCTGCATCCCTGCAGATTCATTTTGGAGGCCTGAACCAGTAGCATTTTCAAGGGCAGGTGAAAAAAGAGCAGAGGGTGTTTTCTGGGTCTCAGATGTTCTCTGATAGCCACAGACTCTTGTTGCTGTTATCTGTCCAGAACATGGTTATAGATAAAATTTGTAATTAAAACGTTTGTATTGAAGTCAAATGTCAGAGCAGAAATATCCATAATGCTGCTGGGAGACAGAGGAGCCCTGAGTGAGTCCAGAGGTCTGTCGATGCTGGGTCAGGTCTCAGATGGGACTGGTGAACTGGTGGCAGCTGTCAAAGGAGCTAGCAGAAGACAAGCTGTAGTGGCCTAAGATATTAAGGCTTTTGTGAAGATACTTTTGCTTTGCCAAAAGTTATGTTCCTCAAGGAAGGAAGGGTGAAGGATCGGGTTATGCATTGCTGCAGTGAGTACTGAGGACTGCTGCTGAAATCTGGTGCCAGAGCTGCTGCCCATAGAGCTGGGTCACCCATTTAAAGCACTGAGAAAAATTTCTTGGTTTAGATCTAAAAAAATGTGATTCTCCATCACCCGTCTCTTGTAGCCACCCTGTGAAGCCAGACTCTTAGGTTTGCTACCAGGAATGGATCAGAGGGATGGAGAAACCTATTTAATTAAAATAAGAATTTTCTTTCTGACACATGTGAATTTTTGAAAATTGTTCATTCCCCCTCTACTTTTTTTGTGTATGAAAATCTAAGAATGAAAATAGGGATCTAGAATCTCTTCTAGATTTGTATTTGACCTGGTGTGGTGGTTTGACCATGGCCAGCTGCCTGATGCCCACCCAGCCACTCTCGCTCCCCTTCCTCAGCAGGATGGGGGAGAAACAGGAGGAAGAACTTTGTGGGTGGAGACAAGGATGGGAGATCACTCACCGGTCACCAACACAGGCAAAAGAGACTCTGGGGAAAATTAATTAAAAATAGATTTGGGTAGTGAGAAACAAAGACAAAATTAAAACAATACCTTCCTCTGTGTAGAAGGGTTACCAGGGTGCGCCAGTATCCACCAGTATGGATATCTGCCCCACCATAGTCTCCCTATGGGCTGCAGGGGGGTCCAGCCCAGGGCAGCCCCGGGCCTCCTCACAGTGACCCCTCAGCCCTGCTACCAGCCCTGTGTGTGGGCATGCCATACACCTGTGAGAGACCCAAGAGAGACAGAGTGACTTGAGGGAACAAATGTTGGGATGGGTTGAGAGCAGGACCCTGAAGAGGCCATGTGGATGCCCTAGGACTTGGCCAGCGCTTGCCTTGTTGGGTTTTTGACCCTACTCTAATGGGTACACAAAAATGCATCATGACAACAGCTGTAAAATCACAGAAACCAAAATTTTGCTTGGAGGTGCCAGGTCTCCAGTCTCTGGTGAGACAGGTTTGGACTTTGACCAAAAAAGGTATCACCAAATAATCACAGAGCAGCTCAAAATCTGTGGTTGTTCCTGGATGATACTCAGCCGCAAGTCCAGCATCTGTGACCATCTTCCTGATTTTTAGTATGAACATTTTGTGTTTTTAAAGCCTAGTGGGGTCTCCTAATTAGGATAACACATGGTAAGCAGGACTCAGGTGTTTTATCGCACATTTGCTTGCTAAGCCCTCTTTCCCTGTGTGCGGTGGGAATACTATGGCACTGCTGTACCTTAGAGCCATGCAAGGGCTGGTGCTTTGCCAACACATTCCCCATTTCCACTGTTATTCTGGGTCACACTTGTGGTCCGTAGCCCATATGACCCCAGTTTCCCATCTCTCGGGTTGATGCTAGCCGTGGGTCTACGTCTGCTGTATCCCAGCTGCTGGATGGGTTTTTAAGAGACCATCTGTGTGTGGGGCTTGGGGTTTTCGTAGGCATCCTGAGGTTGGGAGGGGAGATGTGAAAACCTACAGTTCTGCCTCATTTCTTATTGACAGCCCCCTGTGATGACAACGCAACATGGCTAGAGGTGCTCCTGCTATGGCCACATGGACGGAGCCGAATGCCCTGGATGTGACCGGCTACTGCTGCGCCCCATTGTGCAATGTAAGTACCTGCTTTGCATCCCTGCTGGGCTAAAGGGTGGGCGTCATTAACTTTTGAACTGGGGAGTCTCTTACGCTGGATCTTGCTGGAAAAGGAGCATAACCTAATGCCTCTGCAATGAACGCCTGCATCCCTGTGGGTTTGGGACTCGCGATGCAGACTGAGTTTTGCTAGCATCAAATGCTGGATCAAGGAGGAAGGTGTATATTAGTGGAAACTGGTCTCTTAGCCTGGGTTGAGAGGTATCACCTTGTTTTGTTTTAGTGGACGGTGAAAAGAGAGGGGCAGATCCTGTTCTCTATGCTGAAAGTACAAAGCTCTGACGGCTTTACTGCTCGCATAGCAAAGATGCACTATAGTTAAAAGGCAGTGATTTGAACTCTGCCATTCAGACCTTCGTGGGATAGTGCATACCAGTGCACAGAAACCAGCAGTTTGCTGGAGGTTAACCGCTTTTTGCAAGGATGAAGGATTAACTTTGTTTTTGTAAGTCTTCCCACACAGTGGGTGTTTTCGAGCTAAACTGTGACAAGCGAATTCTATAGTCTGTGAGGAGCTGAAAGCAGACTTAGGAAAGCTGTCTCTATATAGTGCAGTAAATTAGGCTGTATTTTCCTTCATTTAAGTAATTGTAACTGCCTAACCACTTAAGTGAATTACTGGTTATGCAGTCATCCTCTAACTGGTGTTGAACTGCCTCTTCTGAAGATAAAAGATTTGAATCAAACAACTGCAAATACTTTAAACTTACTATTTAGCCCTCAAAGGCTCAGCTCAGTGAATGGTGCTAAACTTGTCTAAAGGGACTTTATCAAATTAATAAAGTAGTTTGCCCTCTCCCTCAAGCAACTCCAGCAAAACAGGGCAGAATCCTTTGCTAGCCTTTGTGCCTAAAATACACCTGGGTATTGTGGCAGTGCTCAAGAGGCAGAGGACGAAGTATGTGGGATGATTTCTTGTGTTATCCCCAACACTGCCTAGACTCTGCGCCCTCGGGGACCCAGTGAGGACAGCGCTGGGGCTGGGCACACACCTGTGTGTGCTGTGGCCCTGCCAGCTGCTGCAGCGTGTGATGACAGTGGTGTGTGTACAGCAGTGATGCTGCCTGACAGTCCCTGTGCACGGCCAGGCACGGAAAATGCTGTTAGCCTTTTAATTAAATTGTTTGAATTTAATGACAAACTATAATTTTGATAATGGATAAAGTCTATTTATTTGTATATCACATATGTATAAAAGAAATACAAAATGAAGCTATAAATTAAAAAGAAAAACCAGCTGTTAGCCAGTCGTTAGCACTGGCAGTCCTTTGTTGCCAGAGGGCTGCAGAGGGATGTCCTGCTTTCCTGGGGCCGGAGGTGGTCATCCTCTCTCTGACCACTCTTGCTGGAGCACGGCCCAGCCATCTTGCACAGGCCCTGGCTGCAGGCCCTGCCGGCGTTTGGGTGCAGGTAAAACCCGTGGCATTTTCTTGTTTCTTAATGGGGGAACGTGAGATAAAGCATTGTGGCTGGCTATATGGTAGTGCCTGCTTGCTGCGCCTCCTGGCAAGGTGAAACTGCATAGTGCATTTAACCTCTTTCGGCTGAATTGCTTATCAGATCGATAGCTCGCCTGCTTTTAGATTTTCTTAGTTGCATCTGCACCATGCTCAGCACAGATGCACAGTGATTCGTTCTGTGCAAACACACACTTTCCTACCCTGGAATGGGAGCTGCAGAGGCTGCTTTAAAATGCTACTGTTAGTCAGGGGTGCTGTCATGAACTGGGAACTTACTCTTCTTAAGTACAGTGAAAGGAAAAGGCAGTGTGGATGAAAGTGGATTGGTCATTTTTCAGACACTTACAATAACAGTCACAACTAAATCTTCATTGTTTCCTTACAAAAGTAGAAAGCATCTAGCAACTGAGCACATCAAAACTATGTGATGGACGTGATTAAAAATAAAATCCCCCTGTTATATAGGGACCAATCTGAACACAGACTTGTACAGAGCAGTAAGCATCTACTGAAGAAATAGGCAAAGTGGGGAAAAAAAAAAACCCCACCCTGGAAAACGGATGCACTGAATTACTTCAGTCAGTGGAAACACTTCGGTACAGTTAAACCTGGAAAATAAGATTAGGGTGCAGTCAAAAGAGCTGCAAGTCATTGGGTGTCACGTTCAGCCTCCAGTAATTTCTCTTAAAGGACAGTGGCTTTCAAAATAGCCTGCTGCATGCCTGGCAGCGTACTTTAGGTGCTGGTAATTAATTGGCTGCTGAATTGATCTCTTCCAGTAAAGCAGAAGGGAAGGCGCAGGGCTGGATGGTAAGGAGGTACGAGAGCCTCGCAGAGGCAGCTCAGAGCTGGTTGGTTGTGCTGAGCAGCCTGTGCACAGCTCTTCCCAGGCTCCTCCAAAAAAACACCTGTGTGCCCACTGCTGGCCTGGCAATGGAGAGAGGGCTTGCAAATGGTTTGGGTTTCCATGGGGATATTTGGCGGCTCTTCCAGCTTGCTTGTAGGAGAAAAGCTCATTCAGCAGTCACAGCATCAAAGCTGATCATGAGCTCTTGCTTATCCTTGCAAGAAGTTTAATGGTACTAAATGTTTAAACACTGCAGCTGTTTTGCCTTGGATGGGCTGTTACTTTTTCTGTAGTGGCTTTTAGGTTGTGGAGTTCATTTTTTCCTGGATGCCATGCTCAGCAACTGAAGGCAAGCCAAGTTATTTGCAATACTTGTTTAACTACCCCTTAGTTGCTTTTGACTTTGTCACATGAAGCACCTCCTGCTTAAGCGTATTCTTTAATTTATTTGGAGGTTTGCAGTGTGTGTGGGTTTTATTTTCCTTGCACAGAACCAAGAGGGCTTCAGAGTTGTGATGTTTTGAACTTATTTATTGCTCTTTGTAGCTTAAAGGAAACTCGAGGCAGTTGCTCCTGGTGAGTTTTGAAATATGCTGTAATAAAAATGATCAGTGGAGACAAAAGCCACCTTAATGATTTGTGACATTTTCAATTAGCTTCTAATTCACAATTTTGGCAGATGAAGAAAATAAACTTGTCTTAAAGATAAGACCATTCTTATTCATAACCACTTTGAATATTTTGGTCTTCCCAAAGTCTTAGCTGGCTGATTCAAATTCCTTGAGAGCTGAAGGGGGTGGCTTGAATTGCTTTCATTTGGTCAAAGATTAGTTGAAAACAATTTGAACTTTTGTCCAGGTGTTTTCACTGAGTGAGTAATCATTCCTGCAGCAAGGTAACTGGGGGAGTATGGTGCATTGAGGTGGTGTTTAGGTGTCTGAGCTGGAGGGGATAGAGAGCAGGGTTTGTAAACCTCGTGTAGAGGCAAGTCCACGAACACAGAGCCTGTGGGGATTGAGCAGTGCCAGGCTGTGTTCATACAGCAGCAAGAGGCAAATGTAAATGCACACATGCAGAAAGCAACTTTCTACTTCTAAATTTTGATGACAGGTGCTAGTGCAGGGTGGCTTTTCGGTGAGGACATCTCTGACAGGCAGGACTCCATTGGCCGTACTGGGGAAGCAGGAACAGGAGTGTTTTTTGGTGTGGGGTGAAAGATCTGTCATCCCTTGGGAGCAGTGGCTGATGGCATGCCGGGTCTTGGTGTCCCAACTAAGGTGGGAAGCTTCAGGGTTTGTGCTTGTTAATGGGACGGGGTTTGGTGACGTATCTCCAGTAGGATAACTGTGTACATCAGCGCAGGAGTTTTTGCCATCTCTGGAATAACTTACCTAACTTTAGCTGCTGTGTTCTATAGAGACAAATTGAGGCTGGAGTGAGTGTGAAAAAGAGCTGCTAAACCAGCCTGGGCTTTTTGGGGAAAGGAGGCCAGAAAAGAGCTAGGTCTGTCTTAACTCGCAAAGCAAAAACTGAGGATGTATACAGTTGCTTTCCCCTGTATTTACAGAAAGCAAACATCCGAGAGTGAGGAGAGCAATTTCAGCTGAAGGACAAGGTCTAGTAGCTGACAGATGGATAGAAAACAGGAGTAAGCCTAGGCTGAGAATTAGAGGTCGTTTATAACCGTCAGAAGAGGAGGAGAGTCACTGAACAGCGAATTACATCTGAGTGAGAGCTTGGTCAGCCTGTGTAAGGGATTGGCTGATGCTGCCAGACACTGTCCGGATGCTGCTGCTCAGCCCTATGTTTCTGTGCCACCCGTGAGCTCCAGCTATGCCTGGTCACAGGGTGATTGATGCTGCTGTGACTGCAGCAAGGTGGCCTGCCTGCACTGGGAGTGCTGGCATGTTTGCTCCTTAGGTTGCCAAACAAACGAGCAGGAGTAACACATGCAGATCAGCGAAACGCTTGATGAAAATCTTGCTGAGAAAGAGCTTAAAGCTAATGAGAAGGAAATCCTGCCTGCCCTGCCTGCAGCGACTGGGGCAGTCTGAAGGAGGATGCGTCTGCCAAAGCAGCTCATGATTTTGGCCAGTGCAACAACCATTTAATTAAAGTAGCACTGTAGAGGAAGCCGGAAACTCAAGAAACAGGTTTTTAAGCACTTGGACTTTGGTAGACAATCTCTATGCAAATCACACCTCCATCATCACTGCTGTTTGCATGGGTGTGTGCTCCTGTCCCAGAGGACGGATGGGATGTAGGCAGTAACCTTGTGGGCTGCTCATGCATGTCACCTTGGCATCTGCGTTCGGCCTTTGGCTTTTGCAGGGGTGTTGTGTCTCTTTGCTTATGTGGATGTGGGGCCCTCAGAGGCTCCACAGTGGTGGGTGCCTCCTTGGGGTGCTGGGGAAGGCACCCCAGCATGGAAAAAACATGGGGAGGTCCTGTCCATCAGTGGAGATTTTGATGTCGGAATATGAGCATGGGATCCTCATAAGTACAATTGCAGAAGCATTTATCCACCTTTTGGGGTGACCCTGCAAGCCTCCCAGCAGCTCCCCCACACGCAGAGGCTCCGGGCTGGGTTGTGCTGGCTCTGGAGGGGGCATCAGATGAGCGGTGGTCATCGAAGTTCCCACAGCTCTGCTAATTTCTCCAAGATTTCTCAGTACAGAAGCTCTTCTGGAAACATCCTTGGTTTAGGGATTGTGTGTGTGGTTTTTTTTTTTGCAGTTTACTCTTCCCGTAACACCTTTCGTTAAGGGATTTTTTAATTGTGTTTTTGCAGTTTGCTTTTCCCCATACTACAGCAGAGCTCAAGGACCGGCGAGAAGCCTTCATCAGTGTCCCCAAGGCTGCTGTAAAAGACCCTTTGCGGTAGGTCAGGGCATCACCCTCCTCCTCCTCCTCCGCCCGCCATAAACCCCCCCCAGGTGGGCTCGGTGCCGGAGCGGGGTGCAGGCGGGGCCGGGGCGGCACCGGGAGGAGGAGGAGGAGGAGGAGGAAGGGGAGGTGCTGCGGGCAGCGCGGCCATCCCCGGGCGCCGCCGCATCGCTCCGTGCGCGGAGCCGCCCGCTGCAGCAGCCGGCAGGATGATCGCCGCCCAGCTCCTGGCCTACTACTTCACGGAGCTGAAGGAGGATCAGGTCAAAAAGGTAGATGGAAAATCCCCCCTGCCTCCCTCATGGCCAGATCGCTTTTAAATTTTTTTTTCTGTTTTTTTTTTTTGTTGTTGTTGTTGATTTGTCCCCATAGCGACACCACTATAGAAGAACGGGGAATAAACCCGGTTTTAAGCCCAGCCAAATGCCCTCCCAAAGCGTCTCCGTTGGAGAGTGGAGAGAGGTTTGGGTGTGGAGGCTGCCGGGTGTGGGTGATGCCGGACAGGCCGCGGAAACCCAGCTGGGTGAAGCAGGGCAGGAGTTGGGGCCACATCGTGGAGCTTTTGGTGATGAGGGTGGTGGTGGTGGTGGTTGTCCTCCCAGGCTTTTCGTGGAGATGTTCCCTTCTTCCCCATGGTGCCTGTGGGCATCTGTCACTCCATCTGAGGGGTGACGAAGACGAAGAGCAGGTAGTTTTTGAATGATGTGTCACTGCAGCTTCGAAATTTACAGGAAGTGGTTGTCAGTTGTAGTTAAAAAAGAAGTGTTTCTCTGGGTTTCTTTTCTTTCAGCATTAGGCGACTTGTTGTGTGTTTGGTATAGCCCGGGATTTAGGACTGCCACAAGGAAATGGGTGCAGAACGGAGGATAAAAAAAAATATGGCAGCTAGGACCCAGCTGAGCACATTGCAGAGCTGCAGGAAGCAGAGAGCCTGGGGCTAGGGATGTGGGGACACAAACTGGGAAAATAATTGCAAATATCATGGAGCCCTGCCACAGAGCCAGGCTGACATCAGGAAGCAGAGGCTTCCCCTCTGCCACCTTCTCCAGCGGTGCTGCGTGACCCACCTAGGCACATGGCTGAGCACCTGCTGATCCCGAAAATATTTTTGGTGAAGCCTCAGTGACAGCACTGGCAGGGCTGGTTTGTAGTGGTCTTTGGACTTGTCCTGGTGGGAGAAGAGGATTTATCTTTTCCCTTTGGGCTTCTGGCTGTGCCTGGGGAGACCTCAGCTCCTGTGTGTGGGTGACCCACCTGCCCCACTCAGGACATGCTCACCTGTGCCCACTCCTCTGTTGGATAAAACCCAAGACAGCACCCCATATTTTCCACATCTCCTTCCATAGGTCTTTTCCTTTTTCTGCCCAGGGGTTCTCGCGAGGAGCTGGAGGCTGCGCACAGGCCGCAGCTTTCTACACCTTCTGGCCCTGCATGCGTGGCTCTCCCATGTCCCCAGACCCCTTATTTTCCTTTTCCCGGGGGATTTGTAAGTGCTGCTGCTGGCGCCAAGCGTGTATGCCAGGGTAAGGCCTTCTCTGTCTCGCTGTGCCTGTTATATTTAGAAACCCAAGATAAGCACGAGGGCGCGCACTGGCTGAGGAGCAGCAGAAGGGCTGCATGGGGAAAGGGCAGTGGTAGCATGCAGGCAGGGGGAAAACTCTGTGGTGTTCCTGGGGGGTTATTTATTGCAGGCTGGTTTGGCACTGTGAGGCTGCTATTGTCTGACAGCACAGGAAATCGTTTGGCGTGGGAGCTGTAAAGCATTCTGATGGATCAATCTGGTTTTGTCTGAAAAAGAAAATTAAAAAAATGCAATCCAGTTAAGAAAAGCAGGCTACTGGTTTTGGAGGATGTAGGATGTCTTTTCCTGTTTATATCCTCTTGGAATGGATATTGAGCCCCCTCACTTTTGTCTGGGTTTCTGTGGCAGTCAGAGGCTCTGCCCCACTGTTCTGCTGCCCCACTGTTCTGCTGCCCCACAGTCCCTGGGACCAGTGAGCTCCACTCCCTGATATACTGTGGGGCAAAGGGGTCTGTGCTCTATGTCAGCATGCCGCTTACGGGAATACGTGCCGGCATGGCTTCATTTCAGGTCCCTCCCTCTCCTCTCTGCTTCCGGAAGAGCAGCACTTGCTGCTGGTACGTGCTTGCAGCCGGGGGCTGCTGACCAAGGCGTTGCCCCTGCTCACGGGGCTCCTGGCCGTGGTGGCTGGTTCTCTGCCTCGCTGGTCTGTGGCAACGGTCGGCTCAGCGTTTGGTGGCACAGGTGTCAGGTCACCTTGAGGATGCTGCTGTAGGTCACAGGAGGGGTGTGAAAGGGTTAAAAGTACTGGTGAGGTGAATTGAGGAATGGCTTTATTACAGGGGTCTCCACTGCTCTGAGGCTGAGCATCCGTCTCCCCTTGTGACTCCGTTTCCTCCTTTTTTGGAGGTTCCCGTCCCTGTGTGGTGTTAATGCTGTGTGTGTGTCTGTGGTGGGATCCCTGCTGAGAGGGACAGATGGGGCTGGTGGTTTCAGGCCCTCAGGAGAACCTGTGTCTAAGATCTAGTGTGCGCTGCTTCCATACCGATTTTGCTGAATTTTAGACACACTTTCAGAGTTACTTTTTTTCTACTTTGCTGTTTCTGGAACACTTTTCAAGATGGGTCGTGGCGAGTGGGAGGAATAGGCAGGGTGGATGTGTAGTATGGAAGATGTGGGTGGTTCATCGTGCGCTGGCATCCCCTGCAAGGGGGCATTTTGCTGTGCAGCCACAGGTACATGCACTTGTACATGACCCTGCTGTGCAGAAGCAAGCTGGTGATGTATGATGCCCTGTACCATGTAAATAGGCATGTGGTTTTTACTCCAAGCAGGATAAATTATCCAGATGTTTTTGAAAACATCTTCTCCCTGAATGTTTGTGATCCTTTAGGAGCAGCAGATTAAGCTCAGCATCCTTGCTGTGGCAGCCCGAACGGAGGCCTCAGTTTCTCTGAAAGGCTGATTTCCATCCACAGGGGCAAGGGCACAACCAGGTGCCACTGGTCTGGGCATAGGGGAGCTTTTGTAAAACTGCTTGTGTTTCCAACAGGTTTATACCTGCAGGAGCTGGCCAGAGCAAAGGGACCCTCTAGGTTCTGCCTGGCTTCTTTCTCTCTCTCAGGGAACAATTCCTTTTTGCTGTGTTATATGACAAGAGGAGAAGAAAATCTTGCAGTCCCAGAGTGACATTTAAATGTCATTTCACCTTGAAAAGAATGTGATGGAATGGGGTGTAAAATGTAGCAACTAGCATCAAAAAAAGCCCTGTAGCGGTGACCTGCCAGTATAAACACTCTTTAGTAACCAACCTAATAAATCATAAGTAAGCACAAACAGTTTCAGAATGTCTGAAGAACTTGTTTTAACACGTCTTGCCTCCTGATGAATCTTCCTGATGCTGAAAGGAGCATGGAGTACAATTAACTCTGCAGAAAAAAATGTTAATGTGCTTGAAGAGATTTCTTGCAAAGACTGTTTCAGTAAAATAGGTGCTAATGATTTCTGAAATTGTTGCAGGAGTGCTCTGTTCTTGGATACCACTGACTGTTGTCAGTGTACAGGGAATGAGGCATGCATTTAAGGAATGGCCTTTAGTGCTGCCTGTTTCATTATGCACTTATTCACAACTTTTCCTAGGGGCTGCTAAGATGGCTGGATTTTCAGGAACTTCTTTTCCCCAGGTAGAAAAAGTGTCTTTCCTATGTGAACAAGCAAAAAATACATGCATATTGTTCAGATTATGAAATCTTATTTTAAAAAAATTGCTCACAGATTTTGGCCAACTGGGTGGTTTTTTTGTTTGTTTGTTTTGGTTTTGGTTTTGGTTTTTTTTTTTAAGAAAGAGGAAGAAAAAGAAAGGGATTGAGCTCTTGGAGGGCTTCCATAGTGGCCTTCTGGGAAGATGCCCTTCCTGGGTGGGTGGCTCTGAGGTGGCAGCTAAATAAAGTAGCGTTTTGCTGCTTCTTGCCCACACAGCTGCCTGCCTGAAATTGCTCCTGCTCTCCACCATCTCCCAGGAAGGGCTGGCACTCGTCTGCCACGGAGCCACAGCCACGGGAGTGGGGCTGTGCGTCTTGCTGGCAGTGCCCGTCCCTGTCCCTGCTGGCCTCTCCACTGCTTCCCTTTGGATAAGGCTGAGATTTGCTTTCTGATCAGCTTTTATTGCAGGCAGAGCAAGGAGTTATTAAATCTCCATCCCATAATCCAGCCTGCAGCTCCCCCCCCGAGTTATTTATAGCTATTTGCTTAGGGTTTTTCCTCCAAGGGCTGCCGTGCCTGTGCTGCCAGTGCAGGAGAGCAGCACTTTTTCCCTTGCAGCTGAGCTGGCAGAATGACTAACCCTTTTCCTGCCTGGGAAAAAATCCCTGCTGCTTTTTTTTTTTTTTTTTTTTTTTTTTAAATTTGTTTAGTTTTGGAAATTGTAATACACAGGAGTGATTTTGTTCCAAACTAGGTTTAGTCCCCATTCCCCCCCCCCGCCCCATAAGCCTTAGCGGTGAAGATGGCCTCGATGCAATGTGATGCTACGTGATGCATCGTCGGAGGGTCCAGCCCAATTATGTAAGGGCGCTCACGGCCCTCATTGGTTTTTCGCAGGAGGACAAAAAGAGCCCTCCCTCCGGTTTTCCCTTGCTGCTGAGGGTAGAATAGGGGCAGAAGGGGGGAGAATGCGCTTGCCTGGTCCTGACCTGCAAATGTCAAAACCTGTATTTACAACAGGGCTTTTGTTGGGAGGGAATTCTTCAGCTCTGTTTTTGGGAGGAGGATGCTGAAGCAGGGGTGTTTTAATTGCAGAGTGAAGTCTGACGGTGTGAATGGCGTGTTAGTGTAGCTTTTGCTGGGAGATTTGGGGAATCAGGCCTCTGAGCAGCAGTGTGGGCTGCTTTCTTAAGAGGGGTTGTTCCCCCCCGCCCTTTAAAAGGGAATGACATTCTCTGACATCACAGTTTGACAGTTTCTGATTAAAAAAAAAAACCTATGGCAGGGTTTGCCGTGGAGGAGAGCCTTTCTTCCCCAGCCCGGCACCAGCCTCTGCATCCATCCCTACAGTCTGGGGCTGCAGAGAGGGTGCACCCTGTCCAGGTTTTTGTTCTCCGAGTGAAATAACACCAGTGGCCAGCAGTGGTTGTCACTGTGACAGGGTTGTTAGCCCAGTTGGGCCGCACAGGACACAGCTGGGATGTGGGGGGGCTGCCCTGGGGTCTCACATTTGTCCTCTGCCATGGAGACCCTGGGCTCAGCTCTTCTGTTCAGCTATATGCCTGCACCGTCGCTTCACCGGTTCCTGGAGAAAACTCACGGTTTTCATTTTGTTGCACTGTAACTTCCCTATAGTGTCTATATGATGGCTGTTGTGCTCTTCCTCTGTGAATGATGGCACTGTGCGCTTTGTAGCTTATGCAGCGTGTTTCAGGCTTGCCTGGCCCCTGCCCCAGCCCTGCAGTTTGGGATCAGAGCGGGTAGCTGCACACAGCAGCACCATCCATCCATGCCCTCCTCCTTCATCTCTGTAAGTGCTTGGTCATGGTGGGAGGACGTCTGGCTCGGGGAGATACACTATCTTGGGTGCAGACCTCAGCTACATGCAGACAGAAGTACCTTCTGCAGGAGCAATTAAATTGGTGCTGGTTTTATGGTCAGTTTAGGATTTAATTATATTTTGATTGCCTGCATTTCCTTTGTGAATGGCATTGTTCATCGCTTCCCGTCTCAAAGTCCACAGTACATAGAGTGCTTGTATGCATACGTTTCACATGGAGTATTTTATTGGTGTTGGTCCTGCTAGGATGTAATGGCAGCTGAGAGATGAGTTGATCTGAAGGCTTCTAGGGCAGCAAAGGAGGCACAGGTGGCCTTGGTGCAGAGATGGCCTTAGGTTTAAAATGAGGTAGCTTTTTTGATTTTGCCAAGGACAGAAAACACAGGCAGGGTTTTATTTTCTTGGTCCTGCTAAGCTGGAAGCAAAAGTGATCCCAAAGGTGTGGCTTCAGTCTGAGCTGTTTGCAGAACCAAATTTCCAAGGCAGATAATGGAACAAGGCAAGAATAGACTGGTAGCTGAAGTAGGAGGGGTGGGACATGTGCATTTAGAAAGAACTCCCCAAGGCCAAATTGTGTTTTCGAGGCTTCAAAGCATCTCTCGTTCTTCCTGAAGATGGGTGTAGTATTATGGAAAGCAAAACTGTTTGAAAACTGGAACTGCCTCCTTTTTCCAGGGAGGTAAAGGAAGTTCCTGTCTTGGAAAGCCACAAGGGAGACATCAACAACTTCTAATTTGATGTTTTATCTTGAGGAGGAAGATACTACCTGCCCACAGCCAAGTTCTGCCTCTCCTGGCCCTCTGGCTGTGTTAGCTTTGGAGTCTGTAGTAGACCTTTCCATAGGGAAAATGTTCTGTACACAGAAATAACTTCTCAGCCTGGGAGGTAGCCCTGAAACCACTGTGGCAAGTCCTTCGCAATGAATGGCTTTAAATGCAAGGCACCACTTGGACTGCAGTGACACCCACATCATCCCAGCTGGGCTGATGGGATTTTTAGCTTCAGCTGTTCAACTCACAGTCAGGGGAGCTGAGAAGTGGGGTGATGGCTGGAGATACTGGAGCGAGGCTGTGGGCTGACTGTTTTGTGTGGAAAAGAGGAGTCAGAGTGATGTGGGACTGGGTCTTGCCTTGGGAAGGCAGTAGGATGGGGTGGGCTTCAGCTCACGTAGGTCCTAATATTTGTATGTTTTCCTTTGATTGCCTGTATCAGCAATAGTGTGGCCAGCAGGACTAGGGCAGTGATTGTGCCCCTGTACTGGGCACTGGTGAGGCCACACCTTGAATCCTGTGTTCAGTTTTGGGCCCCTCACCACAAGAAGGACATTGAGGTGCTGGAGCAGGTCCAGAGAAGGGCAACAAAGCTGGTGAAGGGTCTGGAGCACAGGTCTTACGAGGCGCGGCTGAGGGAACTGGGGTTGTTTAGTCTAGAGAAGAGAAGGCTGAGAGGAGACCTTATCACTCTCTACAGCTACCTGAAAGGAGGTTGTAGTGAGGTGGGTGCTGGCCTCTTCTCTAAAGTAACAAGTGATAGGACAAGAGGAAACGCCCTCAAGTTGCGCCAGGGGAGGTTTAGGCTGGATATTAGAAAAAATTTCTTCACTGAAAGAGTGATCAGGCATTGGAACAGGCTGCCCAGGGAAGTGGTGGAATCACCACCCCTGGAGGTGTTCAAGAAACGTGTAGATGTGGTGCTTCAGGACATGGTTTAGTGAGTTAGGTGGTGTGGGTTGATGCTTGGACTGATGATCTTTGAGGTCTTTTCCAACCTTAACAATTCTGAGTCTATGAAAGACAAGGCATGAAGCATGTGGCTGTGTTGTCAGCTTGGGCAGAGCCCTGGGGCCAAGCTGGGGCTATATGCTGTTGTTGCAGTTATAGAAAGGTATAGCTCTGCCGGGTGCTTCAGGGCAATCTTTCACTCCGTGGTGGTCTTTGTCTTTTTCCCCAGATTGATAAATACCTTTACGCCATGCGGCTCTCTGATGAAACGCTGGTAGACATTATGGCTCGCTTCAGGAGGGAGATGAAGAATGGCCTCTCCAGAGATTTTAACCCAACGGCTACGGTGAAGATGCTCCCTACATTTGTGAGGTCCATTCCTGACGGTTCAGGTAAGGAGCTGAGTATTTGTTTTCCGTATTAAACATGGTGTGCCTCATCAGCAACCTGTTAGAAATACACCAATGCACTACCAAGAACAAGAGCAATTTGCTTTCTGGCAAACCCAGACAACATTTTGAAGACAGCCTTCCCTCTGTGTGCCTGTGTGTTCCCACAGATGCTGGAGGATTTTGTGATTCCTGTGTCAAACCCACTTTCATGCTGACGGAAGAGCCCTTCCTAGCAATCAGCCCACCAACAGTCAATACATTTACACTGACATTTGTCTGCCCAACAGTCAGCACTTGACATAGGAAGATTTTTAATTTATGCAATTCACACTCACATGATCTAGAGTTTTGACAAATACAGTGGCTTTTAGTCATCTGCTGTTTGACTTAACATCTGTATTCCACCTTATTTTTTCCCCAGTGGAAATGTGCAACTTTATGTGCTGAATTTGAGTTTCCTGGCATTCATTTTGCTTTTTGCGGCTACCTCTTGCAGGCTGTCTTAGGGCAAACTGGGAGAACTAAAGGAGGCTGCAGTGTACCGTTCAAAAGCTGCTGCTCTGCTGTACCGAGCTTTTTCTATCCAGATGTAGGACTCGTTTTTTCCATGCTCACTGTACCTGACAAAAGTGGCACAAAGAGCTATCAGAAACCAAAAGATGTTGTATTGGTATTTGAGACCAAGATTGTCCCTATTACTTAATTTAGTGTTTATAAAAAGATTTAAGAAGAGTGTATATATATATTTATAAACAGTATATAATAGTGTTTTTTATTTAGTGGTAACACTGGATTTTCCTTCTCATGTAGCATCAGTTGGTTAACTGTAGTTTGGTGCCTACCACAAATTATGTCCCTGTGTGCAGAAACTGCACGGCTGAAAGAACTGCATAACATGGTTACCTGTTTTAAGGCTTATTTTTGAGTTGCAACCAAGAACTTACTGAGTTGAAAGAACATGAAGCCTGATGCTTTGTGTTAGTTGGTGCTGGCTGGCAGGTGGAAATCTTTGGTAGTTTTGCTTTGCTGTTGCTTTCTGCCACCTTAAGTTTTTTTGTGGAAACGTGATTCTGTCTAAAAAAGAACAAAGAGAGAACAAACTTGAATCCTGTGTTTCCCTTGATGTAGCACTACTGGCTGTGATGTCAAAAGGTTGTGTTGAAATAGGCAGCCTGTTCAGAAAGACAGAAGCTGCCATGCACAGATGGGTCACAGGCAGAGGTTGCTTGGAGTGTTTGCAGGTGAGCTGACTTGAGGGCTTTTCCGTGGAATCCCAGCATTTTTACTGACCCTGAAGTCCCCTATTTTTCCTTCATGTGTTTGAGTTCAGTTGAGTACAGACCTGTCATCAGGACTCTGTTCTGTCAGGCACTGCAGGTTAGCAAAACGGAGCTGCTTACAGCAAGTCCAGTAATTTCGCAAATTGTTCCGTGGTGCAAACTGGGGAGACTTTGAGATGCAACATGGCACAGGGAAAAGGGGGTCTGTGCCCGGCCAGGAGAAGTGAGAGAGATTGCTGAATGCTGCTGGGACCAAGCATGAGCTGGAGCAGTAGGTAGCTCTGGTCTGAGTGTATGTGTGTCTGTACATTAAGGCATTAGTTTTGGATCATGTATTACACAACTACTTAAAGCAACCTTGTGTGTTGTGCATGGGGTGCTCAGTTCTTGATCCTGGGCACATTTGGCGCCTGCGGGCCTCTCCAGGACAGGCACACTGTGGGCAGCGTGTTTGTGGGTTAGAGCAAAGCAGTGCTTTGCCCTGGACAATTTCTGTATAATACGATAGTAATCTGTATACGCATGTTGTGAGCACCTCTTGCATAGCTGTTAGAAATGCAGGCAAAACCATTCCACTATGAGCCTAGAAAAGGCATGTTCTGACCCCAGGTATGAGCAGTATGTGCGGTGGGTGGGTATTAGGGCATTTCTGTCCCTGATTCACCTGCACGTGCCTGCCACATCCTGCACAGATGCAGCCAGGGCAGGCGCAGAGCCTCCCTCCCTCTTCCTTCAGAAGACTCTGGGGGGCCCTTGCGGGTGTTGCCGTGCCCAAAGCGTGGGTTCAGCTCCCGGCCGATGGCGGTTTCTGCCTTCAGCTGTCCTTCCAGAAGCTGAAAGCCTGCCCTTTTCCCTGGCCTGTCTCTAATTACTGCCTTGTAAGCTCTTTCCTCTCAGCCTGATTATTATTATGAGAGCTGACTATTCAGAAAAAATACAGTTGTTTAGTTTCAGATCTGTGCTTGTGTACTTTAGTAACAAGGAGCTTTTGAGCGATAATTTTGAAGACTCTGGAGACATTCGTGTTAGCAGAGTTTTTTGCTTCATTCAGAGCTGCTTAATTTACAAAATCCACAAGTTTTTTTTTGTCCAGAGTGCCCAGAATGATATCTCAAGCTAATTCAAAATGCTTTCAAAGGATCTTCCTAAATTAATTTACAGCAGGTTTGATTGCATCTTGGTGTTATAAAGCATAGATTAAATGCTGCTACTTGGGTTTAATTCCTGAAGTACACTGAAAAAAACCTGCTACTTTGCATACAGAAAGGTTTACATTCTAGTTCAGAGTTTGTTCCTCTTTTTAACTGAAAAGCATAATTCTTAATAAATTTTATCTTGTGAGGAGCTTGATGCTTATCTGTTAATCTGTTAATTTACTGCCAGATAAGATATTTCTGAAGTGCAGTATTTGTTTGAAGTATTTACCACGGTCCGCTTAGGCTTGAAAAGGGCCATCTGGTCCCATGTTGATTTTTCCATTACTTATTGGAGGTAATCCCTTCAATTCAACAAATGATACTCGTACGATAAAGCTTATTTCGGTATTTGGCTTAATGAGACACTTGTGGTAAGTGTTTTGCTTACGGTCTTGTTGCGGGGAAGGGGATTATGAGTTACTGAATTTGTTATGCCGAACTCGACAAAGGGAACTGCATCTACAGCTTGGATATGGTCACATTTTAAATTACATTTGTGCTGGAGCAAACCGATATTTAAAGCCACGCTGCTCAGAAACACATAGGGAAGTGCTGCAAGATCTGTATTTTGGCAAACTCTGAGTTTGCCCATGTTTTAAGCAGCAAGAAGGAGAAGTTGCGTTGCAATGCAGTAAAATTAGGAGGATTGTTAGGAGCTCTGGGTTCCAGCTGTTGTTTCGCTATGCTTTTCTGTACGGAGGTTATTGTTCTTTGTGGTTTCTCACGTGACAGTGTTTTGTTTCTGTATTACACTGCAACCCTGGCAAACCGTAAGGGCTTTTGCAGTGTCTTTGCCTCTCGTAGGCTGTTCCTGCTAGAGCTCCTGCCCCGAGGGAGGCTTTGCTGGGCGGGATGGGGTTCCTGGAGGTGCATGGGGGGATGAGGAGGAGCAGAGTCCTAACCTAGACTTTAGGAACTTTGGTCTGAGATTGGGTCTAGTGATCTTAGAGGCAAGTCTGGGTCTGTAAATCCTTGTGGATAAATTGCATGCCTGTTATTTTGGTGGCTGGTGGTCTAAAGTTGAGACCGAATGCTCATGGGTTGTCAGAAATCGCCAAGCATCCCTCAGATAAAAGCAACAGGGAGTTGGGCTGTTGGCCAAGGTGGGCACTGTGGGGAAGAGTGTTAATGAGTTTCTGCAGCTGATGGTTGGACTTGATGATCCTTCAGGTCTTTTCCAACCTTAATGATTCTATAATTCTGGGATTCTATGAAAAGAGGCCAAAGAGCGCTGCAGGATGTGGGGGAGGCAGCTTGCCCTGCTGTGTCTTGGGGTGCTTCTGACGCTGGAAAAGTACAATTTGATGAGGAAATCAGGATGAGAAAGTGCTGTGCACCTCTGCTTCATCACCTTTTGAGCAGCCTCAGTGAGCCCAGGGATGCTGTGCACAGACACAGATGTTTGCAAAGAGCCTCGGTGACTGACTGTGGTCTGGACATGCACCCCTGTGTGAGAAATTGTGCGTGCTGATTCTCTAAATATTGTCTTTCTGCAGACTTTAATGATTGCTGTCTTTGTTTGTTCCCTCTTTGATAAGGCGAGATAGCACAAAGTGGTTCAGCCAAATTTATTTGCCTTGCTCTCCAGGGGGTGATGAAAGTGTCATTCCTCAGATAGCCCGACCACCTGTCTGTTGCCTGAATTACACCCTGAAGTTTGTGGAGTTGGGGGAGCAGTGGATTTGGCTTCAGACCTTTGAAATCCAAATCCCTCTCCACCACAAAGGGAGATGGAGATATCCTAACTCTTTCCCTGGCTCCTGCAGAGTTATTTTGGAGCTCTGCGCAAGGGTTCCCAGCTTCTGGATAACTCCTGCAGTAGTGCGAGGCCGCCCTGTGATTTTTCAGAGTGTTGTTTCTCTGGCTTCTGTTGTCTGACTACAGTTTCCAGTGAATCTCTGCTTCCGGAGTGAAATAAGTGGCTTCTGCTTTAGTGACATCAGTGTGTAATTTGTTGATTTTAGAGTATTGCACAATGCAGCCACCATTTGCTGTTGTTTGCCAGAATGACACAGGTTCATTTACAGCAAAAGACTGCTTACAGTGGTCTGACATCCCTTCATCTTACTGTCTCCGTTTTCAACATCTTTTTGGCTTTCTCCTGAGATCTTTGCTCTGCCAGCTTCGTCATGAGATCTGGATACCGACTGTGCGTTCTTTTGGATAAATCCTCACTGCAGTTGGCCGTGTATCAATGGTGGTTGGCGGTGCTGTTGCAACTTCATGTTAAATTGTAGGGAATCACGTTGATGCCCTGCAGCTAGAACTTACTTGCTGTAGGCACTGGGTGTTTGACTATTCGTTGTACTTGACAGATCTTGATGTTTCCCAGATTTGTGCTGCATACAATTTTTAATCACTTGTTTCTTGTTTTCCACATAGAGAAAGGAGATTTCATTGCACTGGATCTTGGCGGTTCTTATTTTCGAATTCTGCGGGTGAAGGTATCACATGAAAAAAAGCAGACGGTACAGATGGAAAGCGAAATTTATAATACGCCTGAAGATATCATGCATGGCAGCGGAACACGGGTAAGTACCCCTTGCTTTGGATGTGTTTGTAAAGGTTTGCTGCTTTCACACTGCCGTTTCAGAAAAACACCACAAGAGTGACCTTAGCATCTTAACAGTTGCACCTACACTGTGCACAGACTCGGCTACAGCTCTTTGTTGATACTGAAAATAAATAAGCAGTAGTTAGTGTAATAGAACATGCATGAGTGCTACCAATCTGCTGTCATTGTGTGGGAGACTTTTGTCTGAGTTGGGGAAAAGTGGCCTAAAAGTAAAAATTCTGACTTTTATAGTAAAGTTACTTTCCACAGGTAGGAATGGCGAAGAGGAATACAACTTGGTCTTTGTAAGCAACGAGCATGAGCAACCCTGCAGTTGTAATGTTAGATGAGGGGATAGAAATACCCATGACAGCCACATATCTGTCCTGGCAGTCTGAGCAACTCAGCATTCATGAAAATTACAAGCACATTAGAAAAGTTACAGGAAGCTGATAGAATGTTTTGGCACAACTTCAACTTATTTTTTGCTGAATAAATCATGTTTTTTTAAAATCTCTCTTGTTCCAAGAGTAGACAAAATTTGGATCCACTTACTTCGATTTCAGATTGGGTTCTTAGGAATAATTTATTTTCTTTTTATGATCAGGAAGTGGATTACAGTAAATGTTTTACTGACAGATTTGTCTCTGTGTCAGTGGAAGACAAACCGGGTAATTTCCATTCTTGGAAAAAGGAAGTTTCTTACAGTTTTTACTAGAATGAGGTGCTGTTCAGGAGTATAAGAGACCTGCAGGAAACTTACAGCTTGTTTCAGAAGAATAAACAAAAGAGGAAAAAAAAGTAAAATTGTACAAACAGCATTTATAGCCTTAATGTATTTTTTGTAGTCACCTTGATACCCTTAACCTATGTATCTAATAACTGCTGCTGTATTCTTATGCAGTAGTGAGTGTAAGATGGCAATCACGGCCCGCAAGTAGCACTGATAGAAGCATTGCTGTGCTATCTGAGCAACAGCAATAAAACACCTTTCTTGTAAATACTTTTCTACCATTATTACTGTGTTATCTGGCCAAAAGGTCATGCAGTGGCTTTCCCACAGGAGAGGTTTGGAGGGGAGCTGAGCTGAGCTGCCAGTTGCTGGTGGAGGCAGGGAAGTGGAGTGGGCTGCCCAGAGGCAGGTTTAGGGTGTGGGGTTGCTGCCTGCACACCCTGGGGGCAAGTGTCTGTCCTGGGGAGGGAAGGCAGGCAGACCTAAGGGGAGACTTGATGAAGACTCGATGATAAGAGTGTAAGGAGAAGCCAGGACAGGAGATATCAGCTTGATGATGAGAGTGTAAGGAGAAGCCAGGAAAGGAGATATCAGGTCTGCATTCTTCCAGGGCTTTGTTGTATTTGTATTTTAATTTTTAAATATCTGAAGGCCATTTGGCTGTTGGGAACCATCAGTGGGAAACATCAGTGTGGAGCTCAGGCTGATAGGCTTTGTCATGGCTTTTAAACTGAAGGAGGGGCGAGCGAGGATTCCACTGACCCTGGGGGGACACCTGCTGCCATATTTAAATGCCAGGAAAAGAAGAGGAAAACTGGAACCATCATCAGAATTGCATCCAAGTTCAAAGTTGTCTCATGACAATATCCAGCTACGACTGAAACGCTTGCCGTGAGCCTTCGCAGGGAAGCATGGCGGATGCCCAGGAGGTGTGTAGGCAGGTGATAATTTGTTGCTTATGACTGATGTGTACAGTTGAGGTTCTCTGAAACCTCTGAGCCAGATTAGTGGAATACTTGGACTGCACTGCCCATGCGGCTAGCGTAGGCTAGTAAGATGTTTTTCAGCAAGCTGTGTCATTACCTTCAGTGAGTTATACTCTTAAAGTCTAATACATAATCACCTTATTGGATGGATTGCAATTTATGGCTTCATGTCTCACTGTCATGGTTAATTTTGTGATATTTTCTACTTAATTGCATTCAAAATTCTATTTTTGCCTGTCTGTCAGGCATGGGCTGACAGCTTTGCCAGACAGAGACAGTTCCCTGTCAAAATCAAGGGCAAAACTCTCATTGACTTCAGCAGTGTAACAGCAGGTCTAAAATTTGGAAGAAGCCTGTTTTCCGTGTCGACTCAGCAAATGGAATGTGCCTTGAGGCTTGATTTTAGTGTTGCTTTTTGCATTCTGCTGCCACTGGTGGTAGGTTATGGATTTATGGCTGTTCTCCCCTGTTTTTCCTTGCTCCTTTAATCTTCCCTATTCAGGGGCTTGAGTCTGAGCTCACATCTTCAGCTGCTTGCCAAAGCCTGCTGGCTGCCAGCCAAATGCACCCTTGTAGAGCCCAGTCTGAGCAGGCAACTTCATGGCCAGAGGAAGTAATGAAGCCTGATATTGTATCTCTGAGAGTCTTGTGGTTGTATCACTTCAGGTCTATAAAGGTGTAAAACTTGGCTGGTCCTTTCCTCTTGGCTTTAGTGTTCACTTTGTCTCTTTGATGTTTGATACAATATTGGGTTTGAATGTCAATATGGGCATGGGCATGTACAGATGCTTCCTTGAGTCTCCTTAGGAAAAATCTTACTACCATCAATGGTAGCAAAATTAATAAATGCCTCTCTCTCTCTTTCTGTTGCTGAGCAGTGCCTTCCCTCTGTGCTTTATAAAAAACAGTAGCACAGCCAGACTTTGCATCACTGACTAGATGCTGCTACTGTCGTGTCAAGAATGTGGCTAATAATTAATCACATTTGCCTGTGCAGGCTGTGGCACGGGTTACGCTCGCGCACCCTGCTGCCAGCCCAGAGCCCTAATGACTCACGGTGCATGGCTTGCAGCAAGCGTGCGCGCCAGCTCACAAAGCGTGTGAGCTTCGGCAGGTCGTGCTGGGACTGCACGGGCAAACACCGGCAGGTGCACGGGCTTTCCGGCATGCTTTGGGAGCACAGTTGGACTTTACAAAGCAGGTCCGGTCTCTTCTCTATACAGTTGTGGTTCATTGCATGAGAGGGATTTTTGTAACAACATCCACAGTCAATATTTCTGCTTCCTGCTCTAAGAATTCCCAAGGGGTTTGAGGTTGGCCTCTGGTTATCTTTTGTAATCCTGGGAGCAGCTGAAAGTTTAGTAGGATTGAGTATTTAGCAAGTTACATTCAGATGGAGAGCATAATAAAAACATATACCACTGTTACTTCTGTAATCCTCCTGCAGAAGTTGTCATGTTTTATTATTTAACTACAGTTCTTTTTGTAACTCCATTTTCTCTCTCTCTTATCTGGACAGCTGAAAATAGCCCTATGGAAGTACGGCAGCATAGGTTGCTTTCCCATGATGTTTCCCTGCGTGTGCTCATTGAAATGTCCTTGATTCGCCCAGGACAATGAATGGCAACATTTTCCCTGGGAAACTACTATACTTCTGCTTAATCAAATCTGACCTTGTTTTAGGAATCAGTTTCAGGTGTTTTGTTAAATCATGACATTACAGACACTGCTTCTTGGTGTGCTTTGAATGGCAAAATATTCCTCTTGGTTTTTTGCAGTTACTGCAGCCTGTTTGTAGTGCTTTCCCATCTCTCTGAGACTCTGTAAATTTTTCTTGATAAAGCTGTGCAGGCTAATTGCAACAAACAGATAGCTTTTTGTACTCCCTCCCAATTATTCCAGTCTTCTGGGCAGTTCTGCTAGCCTTATCCCACCAATGCTGCAGATTGGGTTGTTTGGGTTTTTGTTGTTGTTGTTGTTTTTTGTTTTTTGTTTTTTTTCAGGGAGTTAAAATGTGAAGCACAGTTATCTTCTGGGGCAGGTGGTGACTTGTAAATAGGTTTGACATCCATTTCTGGTATGGGCCAGTTCAAAGCGTGTCTGACTTTTGGATACTGGTCGATACAAACGTGTGTTTTTGTTGCTGCAATTGTCAGGGCTTGATTTTTGGCTTCGAGTGTTGCAATCTACCTGAGAGGCTTTCCAAATACCTTGGTGCGAGAGATATCCTTCACCTTCAAGTCCACATGCTGCCTGGCTCCTGGCCTGGCTGACAGGCACTCGTGGTGCCATTGTCACAGGGCACTGCCCAGGGGCCATCAAGGTGGCTAGGTGGGAATTTGCACCCACAAGCCTGGGGCAGGCTGCCTGCATCATTCAGCGTTATAAAAAATGCAAAAAATGTTCCCATTTTGGATTGTGTCTCAGACCATGTAAAATATTTAGACAAATCCCCTGGGTTTCCTTTCTGTTTGTTGTGTGCTTTAGGAATAGATTTGCGGTGGTGTCCTTTTGGGTGGCTTCCGCAAAGTGCTGGCTTCTTTAGTCTCGGAAATGGTTGAGTGAAGCAGATGTTGATCTTCTCTGCATAGCTGTAAAAGTACTCAGCCTCGTGTGAGACTGGATCTGAAATGTTCTTTTGAGATGGTCCTTCCTGTTCTTGAAAGGTTAAAAGAACATTTTTGGTCTCATCAAATGTTAAGTAGAAGGGTTATGGCGGAGTTGAAAGCCACATGCCACTTTTTTCAGGAAAAGCGTTTTTATATGGGTGTAAAAGATGCCATGCAGAATTAGGTGTGTAAAAGGACAGTGTATTTCATAATTTATTAACTATTAAGGTGGTAATTTACACTGCCTGAGAGTATTTTCATAGGTATCTCATTTATAAATCTTTAAAAATTTGGAGCAGGTATTTTCCTCTTTCCCCTCACCCAGTACAGTTTTTTTATGCAGTTTGAAATACTTTCTCCCTGAAACTGTATCTCTAATCATGGTTGTTTTATTTCTTTTTGTTTATGTTGTTTTGTCTTCTTCATTTTCTTGTAGCTTTTTGATCACGTTGCTGAATGCCTTGGAGACTTTATGGAGAAACAACAAATCAAAGACAAGAAATTACCAGTAGGGTTTACATTTTCTTTCCCATGTCGACAATCCAAGCTAGATGAGGTAAGAAGATTTCACAATTTTCTTATTAAGTAGAAGAGCTACCGTGTTATTAAAACCCTGCTATGAAAGCCATATTCCAGACAGGTCTCATTTTCGGGATAAATGAGTGTTATATTTCACTGTCAGACTTCATATTTGTGTTTATGTTCCTGTCTGAAAGAGCTGGTTAACAGATGACAAAGAGGCATCTGATGTTTTGTGCTGCCTCTGCATGAGCTCCTCGTATGATGGTTTACTGTGTAAACATGGCCGCGGTTTTGCCAGACTCCTGTGCAGCCTTTTTTACCTCTCCGTGGGATGTAACTGGGAAGGACTCCGCCCAGCAGTGTTTGCTCAGGTTTTGATAAACTTCCCAAGTGCACGCACCGATCCAGATCAAGGTCTCCCTGCTGAGTAGGGGTGCTGAGCTGTGCTACCGGCTGGGTGCTCAGCACCAAGGGGGATCGGGCAGGGCACCTGGAAGCAACGTGCTTTAAAAAGGGATGGAAATAACCAACACTGTATGAAGTGGCTGATGTGATTCCCATGCCAAGGATGCTATGGTATTTTCCTTCTCTTGCTCATTCTATCACAAGTGACTCAACGGCTGCCTGGTACAGCATTGCTATGGCAACGGGGTAGCAAATTAATGAAAGTTAAATCTGCACAAAACACTTAAGAGGTTGCACCGCTCAAGCACAACCTCCTTTTCTAGCTTGCAGGTCTCTAGGTTAGCCTGGTGCAACAGCTCCCCAGGTGTTGGTACCGAGGAGGGCCAGGGGAGACATGACTTTTATTACATTTCATCATTCTGGAGTGATGCTGAGAGCCAAAACCAGAGGTGTTCACTAACTCAGCATCTGAACGTAGCTAAGAGCAGAGGGCTGCCTTTTCCTGCGTCACTTGAGAACAGATGAGTTGATTTTGGTGCAATTCTGTGATCTGGCCATGGTGCATGGTAAGGTGCAGACTGCTCACTGCAGCAGAGTCGTGCCTGGGTGAGGGTGTAAATTTCGAGTTGTCCTTGTGAAAATTTGTTTGCGTGAAAAGTGCTTGTTTGTGGGCTGGTTTGCTCAAGCTAGCTGGGATGAAGTTATGTTTGTGTGGGACAGAGGCAAGCAGGGAGCATGTGGGATGGGCTGGGGACACCTGCAGAGGCTTGGAGATGAGTGGTGGTAGGGTGGACTCTCTTTCTGAGAGTTTTTATGATATTTTGCACACTTAAAAATATGTGTTTCTGGATTCTGTGGGCCAGATATGTTCCTGGATTGCTGCTTCTGTGAGGCTGTGCTTGCCTAGGTGCTGGTTTGATGCTTGGCGAGCAGAAGGAGGCAGGGAAATCACTCCCTGATTTCTCCGAGAGTGACAAGGTGGCACCCCACAGTTGGGTCTCTGTCAACCCCACTGCTCTCCAAGGGTCCCTCTCTGCTGCCAAGGCCTTAGTGCAAACCAAAAATTCTTTCCAGCACTATGGCTGGTCACACTGAGAAAGAGCTGATCTTTGCAGTATGGTTTGACCAGTTTCCTGAATGATAAAAGTTACGTGGACCAAGGAACCTTTTTGATCTCCTGCAGAGCGGGCTTTGCCCATGGTTTTCCTGTGCAGCAGCACAGGGCTTTGCCGGGTTTCTAAATTATGATAATGAGGATGACACAGTGGCAAAACTTCACAGAATCACAGAATGTTAGGGATTGGAAGGGACCTCGAAAGATCATCTAGTCCAATCCCCCTGCCGGAGCAGGAACACCTAGATCAGATCGCACAGGAACTCATCCAGGTGGGCTTTGAATGTCTCCAGAGAAGGAGACTCCACAACCTCTCTGGGCAGCCTGTTCCAGTGCTCTGTCACCCTCACTGTAAAGAAGTTTTTTCTCATATTCAAGTGG
>WKFP01015464.1:764935-826438 GCA_011057875.1 Pterocles orientalis
AGTCTCCTCTTTTCCAAGCTGAAGAGACCCAGCTCTCTCAGCCTTTCCTCATAAGGGAGATGCTCCATTCCCTTCATCATCCTCGTGGCTCTGCGCTGGACTCTCTCCAGCAGTTCCCTGTCCTTCCTGAACTGAGGGGCCCAGAACTGGACACAATATTCCAGATGCAGTCTCACCAGGGCGGAGTAGAGGGGGAGGAGAACCTCTCTTGACCTACTGACCACCCCCCTCCTGATACATCCCAGGATGCCATTGGCCTTCTTGGCCACGAGGGCACAGTGCTGGCTCATGGTCATCCACAAACTGAGTTTGTGGTTCACTGGTAGGAATACCTCCTGGTCTGGAAAGAGATCCCCTAGTTCCTCTGTCCCCCATAGCTTTGGATGGGAATGCAGTTCCAGTTGGGAGGATGAACATGCACAAGTCGTGGTTGATCTTTAAGCTGAGTTACAGGCAAATGTACACGTGGGCAATGGCTGCTTGTGCCTATAGGCTTCAGCTTTTCTGGTTTTTGGCTTCTTGGACTCCTGTTGTGATAGATGTGAATGTTGTCGTGGATGTGAAAAGCTGAGCTGATTTGAGTTGTCTTTCCTGTTGAATATTCTCAGTGCTTTTTTCTTTCTTTTATTATTACTTAATTATTTAGTGAATGCTCTGAATCAGCTAGGCATGATCTGAATAGGAAAAAATCAGATGTAGTCGTTACCTTGGGGGATTTGCAGGCTCTTTATGACAGTTTGCAGACAAGGAATTCAATACCAGGATGTCCTTTTTGATCCATGCTGTAAGGCGGGGGCATATGTTGTTGCTACATTTCCAGTATTTCCATTTGCCTTATCCCATAAACGCGATCACATGCTGAAACAAGCCTGGCCTGTTGGGACTCCAGGCAGCAAAAGTGCAGCAGTCAGATACCCGCCACAGCTGAGTCCTGGACATGCCAACATCACAGCCCTTCTCTTTAGTCAGTCCCGCACAGTCAGCTTTTTCTGAAAGCAGTCAATTTCCATGGCCCAAAAGGATTAAATGGTTTTCCAAGAAAAGCTGTCGAGGAGTAACAGGGAGAAGAGGGGGCTGAAAATACAAAATGCAAACAAGCCATTTTCTAGCAAGGGAGGGGAAAACAATTTCCCGACTTTCAGCTTACTGTAATGAGAATCAAAGACCACCAATAGTCACAGGTTGGGTTGTTACATCATATAAGAAAAGAGACCTGAAGATGCATCTGAAGTATAAAATCTTGTTTTCAAGGGGAAAAAAAAATCAATTTGTCTTATGGTGGCATCCTGTCAAATATTGCTCTCTTGTTTTGTCAGGGTATTCTCATAACATGGACGAAGCGCTTCAAAGCAAGTGGAGTGGAGGGAGCAGATGTTGTGAAGCTGCTTAACAGGGCCATCAAGAAACGTGGGGTAAATTCTACTTCATTCTTTTTAAAATTCTGTGTCAGAGAAGACTGACATTTCTATGTCAGGGACCACCCTTCGTGTCACTGATTCAAGTGTGTGATCCAAGTGAAGGTGCAGCTCTGCTTTCTTGCATGGAGGTGGGAGGTTTTACTGTTTGCTGGGAAAATAGGGAGTTGTCGGAGTTGCTGCGTGCAAGCTGTGCTTTTCCTCACAGCACAGAACTGAGTTACTATGTTGTGGTTCGTGCCTGGCAACCTTCAGTGGTTTTATCACTCTGCAAAAACTAAGAAAGTGCTGTGTGTCAGTGCTGCAGCTTTGCAGTGATACAGACATGTCCCATTCCTGAGAAACTGCATCTTGTGGTCTGGGCTCAGCTGAGCTGTGCAACTGGAAGCAGGAGAGGAGCAGAGTAGAAGAGAAGGGGGATTTCAAGCTCAGTGAGCTGTGTTGCTCCCTGCAGTCCCTCACTGCTGATTTTGTAGAGGGTGAAGGTGACCAGGTTGCTGATCTATACAAATAAAAAGGCACTGAGCTTGAGATGGCATGAATTTGGCTTTGCATAATGCTTGCAGCCAGGTGATGTGTTGATTACTCACCATCCAAATTTATCAGAAAGTGGGCAGTATTTGCTCTCTTTGGGCAGTTGTGGACTCTTAAGAAAACCCGAGTTTTATTATCACTGAGCAGCATTGCTATAGTCAGTTCGGACTTGGTGTCAGGTAGAATAACACACTGAAGAAGCTGGAAAGGAGTGAGTGGATGTCATTTGGATAGCTTTTTAATTACATGATTTGCTTATATGTTTATGTTAAAATCTTAGCTTGAAATAAAACTCCTAGATGTTTTAAGTGAATTCTACGCGAAATACATAACTTGGGGAATGTTTTCTAGGCTTACTCCTCAAGCACCTGCATCAAATTACTCCATGACATTTAGCTGCAAGAGTTCCTCCATCCCTCATGTGTAGCCCTTTTCTTTCCTGCCTAAGGGTGCTTGTGTGAGAGCAGGTCTTTGCTCTCTAGAATTTTGCTACTGCTGTTTTATTGTTTGCCTAGTTCGTTAGTCTGCTCTCATTGTCTTCTTGGGTACATGGGGTAGGGAACTGGCAGACAGAGCAGGTGATATTTAAAAAGATGAGCAGGTGGTATTTAGAAAGATATTTAAAAGAGATTAAATTATTTGTCTACTGTTCCTTGTGAAATTAGTTGATACAAGCAAACCAGTGATAAACACAAACTGTTTTCCAGAGAAGCCATATGGTCCAAGTAATGTTTTGTTTCTCCATCAGGACTACGATGCAGATATCATGGCTGTTGTGAATGACACCGTTGGGACTATGATGACCTGTGGTTTTGATGACCAGCGTTGTGAAGTTGGCTTGATCATTGGTAATGCACATTGCCACTGTAGCATGCACGTAGCTTTTATCCTTTTGCCTGGCCTGTTTGGTTAGCAGCTTCTGATGTCCTTTCCCTAAAGGCACTGGCACCAATGCCTGTTACATGGAGGAGATGCGGCACATCGACCTGGTGGAAGGGGATGAGGGCAGGATGTGCATTAACACGGAGTGGGGGGCCTTTGGAGATGATGGCTCACTAGAAGACATCAGGACTGAGTTTGATCGAGAGATTGACCGTGGATCCCTTAATCCTGGGAAGCAGCTGTGAGTGAGGCAGTTATCTGTGACCTTTGCTGCTTTTGCTTTCTGCTCCATGCTCCCTTTTACACTTGTGTTATGAATTCAGCAGCTCAAGCAAGCTCATGCTTTGCCCACGGTGAGGCAAACTGCAGCCGGGCTCTGCCTCCCAGTGTTGCCTGTGGCCTGGTGGATGACTGCTGCTGTTCTCTTCTGCAGGTTTGAGAAGATGGTCAGTGGGATGTACATGGGAGAGCTGGTGAGGCTCATCCTGGTGAAGATGGCCAAGGAGGGGCTGCTCTTTGAGGGGAGAATCACCCCTGAGCTTCTCACCAAAGGGAAGTTTGAGACAAAGCATGTTTCTGCCATAGAAAAGTAAGTACCTCTTCTGTTTCACCCCCTGGGGTTCACAGTGACTCTGAAAGTTAATTTTCCAGCATCTCTTTTCGCTTTGTGGGGAGACGTGCTGCACTGGGGGTGGCTGCCATCCTCCAGCACAGGTGCAGAGCTGGCATGTATGGACCCCCAGCAGATGGCTTGTGTCCTCTCTGAGATTTCTTCATTTCCTGTGTTGGGAGGAACTATGAAAACCTACCGGTCTGTGCAGCTACAGGGTATGCTCTGTGCCACCTCTCGCTCTCCTCACAAAAACTCAGAAGTCGCTACCCTGCAGCTAAATGTGGCAGTGAATTGGCTTAGTGCCTCTGAGCAAATACTTGTGTTGCTCTTTTCTGTATCCACGGGATCGCTGGGCAGGAAGAAAACAAGCGTGACAAGGCAGAGCATTCAGTCTCGTAGGCAGTGCCGGGTGCTACGTGGTGACCTCTGAGCTATGCGCCAGCTGGTTTCTTATGGTGTCATCACCCCTTTGGTCAGGACTGATTGGCTTTCCCCCCCCTGCATTTTTAAAATTGACATCATTGGGATAGTTTGTCCTGTAGTCATTGGGCTGGCTTTTCTTTTCCAAGTGCTGCTGATTTTGGTGCACATCAGTACTGTTGCTTGCGAGTGCAATGCCAGGAGAACAGCCAGTGACTTCTACAGGGCCTGTTGCCCCTGCCCCTTTTTACTCCTGTCCCTGCAGACCGTCTCTTCTGAACAACTTTCCATTAAATGTGTGTGTTCATTTGTCTTAACCATACAGGTCCCTGTAGTGGACCAATGTAATGTTGAACAACAATGGGAAAAATGCAGTTATTGAGAAATTCAGTTATTAAGAGCAAAATTTGCTATGAAATCCACTGTCGTTCCCTGAAGAACACTTTGGTTATAAGTGAGCGGCACATCCTTGTGCAGCTTCAAATTTCTAGCTGATCCTAGCAAGATGCAGTAGTCCTTAAAAAGATGTATGGGGTGCAGTTAGTAATGACAAGATATATTCCTTGCGTTTTTGTCTCGGAAATGATTGAGCTGGACACAGATAAGTTTTGCCAGAAACTTTGCTGTCAGGCTGGGTGCTAACGTGGGAAAAGGCAGTGCAAGAAGCAGAAATCCAGTGAGGTTGTAAAAGTCTGAAAAGAGACCCATTAGGATGAAATCACTTAGGCAACCTGTGGTCGGGGTTTCGTTTTTCACACTGGGCTTAATTTATTGAGACATATGAACAAACAAGTGTGGGATTAGGTGAACGCTCAGGCTTGTGCTGAGTTGTGGGGCTTGTGCTTCCTGCTCCAGAGAGAAGCAGCTGTTTCAAGTCTAAAGCATCAGCGTAAGGAAAAAACATTCAATTCCTCCAGGTCTGTAAAAGTGCTTGGAAGTTGCTAATCTTCTTGGGGATGCACTGAAGAAGCTGTCATGGGGTTGCTGCTCTGCTCGCTCGGTACAAGACTTGGTCTGACCATCTGGCACAATGAAAATGTGGTCTGTGTTGGAGGGATTGTTGTTTGTCTGCTTTCCAGTGACACAAGGTAGCTGTTGCCCTGTGGGAAACAAACTTGAAGGAGGGCAGGGTACACATGGGAGAAATCCTTCCATAGGGTGGCTGTTATAGTACCTGGAGTTGCATGGTTTGTAGGTGGCGTGTTTGCACCAGCCTTTAATGGAAAGCTGTTTCTATCTGTGAATGAATGCATATTTAAAGCATTTTATTTCAAGCCTCATGGAGCTTCCCAGTCCATATTCCTAAGAAATTTTCTTTCTGACCCCATTCTCAACCCCAGGCAGGGACTTGAATGGTTGGATGCACCTCTGCCTTGCATTTTATAGCTCCCCCACTAAGATATACCTTTTACTGCTCTCTCTTTGTAGGAGCAAAGAAGGTTTGAACAAAGCCAAAGAAATTTTAACCCGCCTGGGAGTGGAGCCATCCCACGAGGACTGCATTGCCGTCCAGCATGTCTGCACGATCGTGTCCTTCCGCTCAGCCAACCTGGTAGCTTCCACGCTGGGTGCCATCCTCAACCAGCTGCGGGATAACAAAGGGGTTGGCCGCCTCCGGACCACCGTGGGGGTCGATGGCTCCCTCTACAAGATGCATCCGCAGTGAGTCCCTCTGCTCCTGCCATTAATATTCTTCACTTGCCATGGCCTCTGATTTGCAAAGGGTTGAACATGTAACCCCAAGGTGTCACCTAGACATGCAGTTTGGGTGTGAGATAAGGCATCTGAAACATGGGCGAGGGGGTTTGGTCTGAGATGGGGAGCTCAGGGGGATGGAGAGTTGTCTTTAACTGAACAAATAGGGTAAGATTTAAAAAAACAACAGACCCAGAGAAGCTGTGGATGCCCCATCCCTGGAGATGTTCAGGGCCAGGCTGGATGAGGCTTTGAGCAACCTGGGCTAGTAGGAGGTGTCCCTGCCCATAGCAGGGGTTTGGAACTAGATGATCTTGAAGGTCCTTTCCAACCCTAACCATTCTATGATTCTATGATTTAGTAAATTATAACTGCTGATAGCAAGTCAGTTTTGAGTCTCGGCTGTAGGATTTAGCTGTAGGTACCGAAGGGGAGCAGAAGGATAGCAGAAGGGGACGTACTTTTGCGTTGGAGCTGGCTAGGAGGGCTGAGTGTCATTTATGAAGAAAATATTGAAAGGAGAAATATGTTTAATGTTTCATTTTCAGTTTCTCATTATTTTGTTGAAAAAATAATTTTCCTTAGTTAAAGAAAAACATGAAATTTTGGCAAACAAAAAAATTTCCAGGAACGCTGTTTTGACTAGCTTTTTGGGATGGACATGTCTACAGTGTGTTAAGATAACATACGTGGGCAACTTTTGTTTCTGAACTGTTTCCCCATGCAATCTAAACCAGTGTGATTTCAGGATAGCTTGATGACCCCAGGAGAGGGGATCAGAGCAGCATTGGAGCTGAGGGTTTCTCCCATCTAGGGTTAGGCTCAGGGGATGAGACTCTGATGCTCCTCCCTGCTTTTTGCTGGCTTCTCTTAGAAATTCAGGAAGAAAGAGGCCATAGGGAAGAACTGCTCTCCCCCAGCAGTTTTCCTCCTTGGGAGGCTGTAGATAGTTTGGGCTGATGGGGCTCCTCACCCCTTTTGTGGTTGGTCTGTGTCAGCGGCGTAAATTTGGGGGGCTGTTGGGGAGGAAATGCAGATGGAGGGCTTGCAGCCTCCCTACCTCCCTACAGGTATGCCCGGCGCTTGCACAAAACTACCCGGCGCTTGGTGCCTGACTCGGAAGTGAGATTCCTGCTGTCAGAGAGTGGCAGTGGGAAGGGAGCGGCGATGGTGACGGCGGTGGCATACCGGCTGTCGGAACAGCACCGGCTCATTGATGAGACACTGGCCGAGTTCAAGCTCACCCATGAGCAGCTGCTGCAGGTGAAGAAGAGGATGAGGGCAGAGATGGAAGCAGGGCTGAAGAAGAAGACTCATGAGACTGCCAAAGTGAAAATGCTGCCCACCTTTGTCCGCAGCACACCGGATGGGACAGGTAGAGGCATGCCCCTGCTGGGGTGAGGGCACTGGCTTGGCTGCGGAGCACCCAAAATGGGCTCCCAGTGATGGGGTTTGGGTTTGGTGGAGGGTGAGGAGATCTGGTGCGATGAAACAGGAGCCTCCTGAGCTGTGCAAAAGAGAAAATCCCAGAGCAGGGCAGCCTGTGCTGCCCTTGTGCTGCTTGCCGACAGCCCAGCACCCTGTATTTGCCCCTCAGTGCAAGCAAGCCAGGGACTGGGGGGAGAAAACCGCAGCTGGACTCATAACCTAAACCCGTTTGAACCCTGTCCTCACAACCTGAGTAGTTATTTGCATTTTGGGGTGGCTGGCCAAATTTCTGCTTTCTCTCAGGGACCAGTTGTGTGGGTCCACTTTCCCTTGTTGGTTTAAAACAAAACAAACCCAAGAAACACAAACAAAACAGCTGGAATAATCAGAGCAGCATCTAAAATCCTCCTTTGATGAAGATCTTCCCAACTGAGAGTTTCTAAGAGATTTTATATCAAAGTACTTTCTGGTGAAAGCACTTTTAAAAAATTTACTATGGTTCTTTAAATGCATGCACGCATATTCTTACAGAGAATGGAGACTTTTTGGCACTTGACCTTGGAGGGACAAACTTTAGAGTTTTGCTGGTGAAAATCCGCAGCGGTAAGAGGAGAACAGTTGAGATGCACAACAAGATCTATGCCATTCCTATAGAGGTGATGCAGGGAACAGGAGAAGAGGTGAGGAGTTGTGTTTCTCTTTGGCAGCACTACTACTTTTTATATACCTTCCGAAGAGCCTGTAACACGTACAACTTCAAATGCATGACTTTTCTCTTTAAAGCTGTTTGATCACATCGTTACCTGCATTTCTGACTTCCTGGATTATATGGGGATAAAAGGCGCACGTCTTCCTCTTGGCTTCACGTTTTCCTTCCCTTGCAAGCAGACCAGCCTGGATGCTGTAAGTTCCTTAGTATCTTTTGAATCTGCTTTATGCTTATGCTAGGCCTGATTTCTCTGCCCTCGTATCATCTACGTGATGCTTACAGGCAGTTTGCACAGTGGGGGGGTTCGTGCTCTGACCCTGACTGATACAGCTGTTCCTATAAATAGTTCCTTTAAAGGTAGTAATGCAAAGCAAACGCTGCTCAGCTCATGGCTGGGACAGGTGAGAGCATTTACATTTTCTGTGGTGATGCTACCCCTTTTTTAAGGTGTCATGTTTTTTTCAAAACCTATAAACCTGCTGGACTGTGATACTTCCTGGGTTTTGTGAGCAGTAAGCAACAGTCCACCCCTGCTGCCAGCTCCTGTTCCCCAGCTGATCTAGTCTCCCAGAAGGAGCGGATGGACCAGGGCTTGCTCAGCTTTGTCACCCTGCAGGTGACAGTGCAGCCTGCAGCGTGTCCCTAACAAGTGTGCCCTTTTTCTCTTTGCTTTCATGTTTAATTTCTTCACTGCCATATACTTCCACCATCTTCACTTGTGCAGCTGTTAATAGTTTCCTGTCTACTTAGCACTTTTTTTGAAGAAAGGCATATTTTCTGTCACACTTTTTTTTTTGAGTTTGTTGTTTCTGTCACACTTTTTTTGTTTTATTTTGAGTTTGTTGCATTGCTCTGGAAATTTGGAAACCAAGCGTGATTAGTAGTTTTAGATGCAGATTCCACCTATATAAAGAGATATTCCTCTTCATAGGAGACTCTTCTGTATAACCTTACACTAAAGTATTTAAAATAACATTTAAGTCAGAAAAAAAACCAGAATAATATTTGAGTCTTAGAGAAAATAAGGTGTATATTCATACATAAGTGAAGGAGGAAATAAGCAGTAAACCAGGAAACTTGATAACCTGTTTTATTTCTTTGTAGGGTATCCTCCTCAATTGGACAAAAGGCTTCAAAGCTACAGACTGTGAGGGAGAAGATGTGGTGTATTTGCTTAGAGAAGGAATTAAAAGAAGAGAGGTGATTTTACTTCTGTTTTTTTCTTTTTCTTCTCCTACTTCTCCCTCTGCTCCAGACTTGTCAGACCCTGTGGCTCAGGCTGGTTCCCTCTCGCGGGGTTTGTGTGCCTCGAGGAAACGGGCTGTGCCTCGTGTCCTGCACAGAAGGTGTTTGCCTTGCAGCAGGTCCAGATACAGCAGCCCCTGATGCCATGTGGCTGTGCTGGCTCTGATGCTGGCCTGTAGCCTGACAATGATACAGGATGGTCTAGAGGGTGTGCAGTGGAAATGGGAGAGTTCAGCCACTAAGCTGAAATCCCTGTTCAAAATGAGCCACACTAGGGATTTTGTTTCATTGTTTTTTTTGTTTTATTTTGTTTTGTTTTTTTCCCCGAGACTACAAACTTGCTATATTTGACAGAACTTTCAAGGCTTCTTTCAAACCCTGTGGCAGCTTTCACTGCATCAGAGCAGGAGAAGGCAGGAGTTTTCAATGTAGTGATTGCAGGAATCCACCTCAGTGCACCCTCAATGACAGTTTTTCCCCCTCCCAACCCTTGTTCTTGAAAAAGCCTCAAGCAGCTTACCTGAATCTTTCTAGGAAGGGAAAAAAAATAGCCTGAGGAGAGCATTAGTTTTAGCAGAGTTTTCTTAGCAAGTGAGAAGAGGATCTTAACCTTTGCTACTGGACTTGCTACTGCACTGCTGTAATATAGAATGGCAGTAGCCCTCTACCATGTGCCTGTATGCAAGATCTGTACTTAAATATATCTAAGCCAAAGAGAACAGCCAGGAATATACTTTTTCCTGAAGACACAGTCTATTGTAGTTAGACCATGTGAGGTCTTAGCTAACTGCTGGCGTGTGTAAAATCAGGCTGGTGCTCTCAACTGTTTGTTTCCAGTGTGCTTTGACAGAATTTCCAATGGTATAATCCTTTCTTGTCCCCTTTGGTGTGAGGGGTTGCCCCAAGCACAGAGTTCTCACTGTTTTATTTCTCTCTTCCAAAGGAGTTTGACTTGGATGTGGTGGCCGTGGTGAATGATACAGTGGGCACAATGATGACTTGTGCATATGAAGACCCAAACTGTGAAATCGGACTCATTGTGGGTATGTTTTAGAGCTGCTTTTTACTTGGCACTTTTTTTATTAAACAGCACGTGGACACATCTCTGTTCTTGTGGAGCCATCCCTTTGGTTAACTGATATAGGTAAGGTGTCTGCGAGTGAAAGATTTTTAGACTAACAGCTATTCCTTTGGGAACAAGCTGCGTGAATGAATTAAGAGCAAAACTCAACAGCCAGCTTAGTTCTGTGCATGATCCATTGAGATAAGCGGAGTCTGTAATGCTGAGCAAATCCTGCCTGTTTTAACTGGGAGGGCACTCTGCTGCTTGGGAATCAAGCAAATATGGGTTCAAGTAGCCTCACCAGCTGCTAGATAGCCTGTAAGAGTTTCCCTGACGGGGTTTTCAGGTGGCACGCAGCTTCCCTTGAGCATGTAATCTCTCAGAATAAACTTGTAAAACACAGCAACAGTTCCTGAATGGCATGTGATGGAAAGCTCTGACAGACAGAGTGCAGCAAGTGACAGCTCCCATCCCAGCAGTGAGACAGCTGAAATAATTCCACGGGCAACTGCTGGTGCCTTTGCAAATGCCACGCTTGGGGTCCCTGGGCACGTGGTGGCGTGAATTTCCAAAGCTCTCCAGAGAAATGAGTTTTCAGAGGGAGAGAAGGGGATGAGGCACCTTCAAGCTTTAAAAACGCTTTGAGCTGCGAGGTGGCTTGTAGGAAAATAAAATGCCACCAGTTTCTCCTCCAGACAGTTGGAAAATATCCAGGATGAGTCAGCACAGTGCGGTGTGGATAGGAAACCGTGTCTGCGCAGCTCCGTTGGTGGCATGTTTTCCAGGACAGAGTTCTCTGCAGGAAGGACAGCATGTCCTTGGGGTGCTGAGAGCATCCTCTGAGGACCATCTGCTGCAGGCCTGCCCGCATGCCTGTCTGCAGAGCACAGGGTCAGAGATGGCCTGGGTACATCTAGGACAATGAGAGCGAAAGCCCTGGGGCTCCCTCTGCCTGGATTGTCTTGGCCAGACCTACCGCGCTTGCTGCATGAGCGGGCAGCCGCCCTCCTCTCCCTAGTGCAGGGAAGTCGCCAGTGAACTTCCCTGCTGTTGCTTGGCACGGAAAAATATTCTTGCAAGGGCGGGTTCACATCGCCCTGGTGCCCTGTCTCTGCCCAGTGCCACTTCTGTCCAGGAGAACTGATGCTTTGAGTCTCCCTTGCTGAATACTTTGGCAACTACCACTGATGAGACCAGGTCTCTGCTTTGCATCTGCTGGCAACGGGAGATATTCTAAAAGCCTGTCACTCTAACAGCCTGTATTTAATAGGTATCCACATACTCAGGCAACCCACACTTGACTCAGTCTGGACAAAGAGAGGTGGTGTTGGGAGGCTGGCCAGTACTGCTGGCCCACAACTGGGATTGGTCTGGTTTGGTCGCACAAATGTGGGTCTTGGTCTGCAAGCCCAGACTTTCCCCCCAAGCCCTGTGCTGTGGCTCAGCTCTCCTGCAGCAGGGGAGCATTGCAGGAGGACCTGGTTTTGCTCAGACTTTATTGATAATACTACCATAAAAAAATCTCAAAGGAAAACAGACTTGCTGATATAATTGGTGCAGAATCTGTGATGTGGGGTTAAATGAGAGTTCAGTAGGTGACTTCAAGAAAACTTTTGCCTCAGGTAACAGGAAAAGCTGCCTCTCTTTGCTAGTAAAGCTTTGCGCCCTGAGGCCTCTGTGTACATGGAGCACTTGTAAATGCCACACTCACTGGGATCCCCTTTAAACAGTAACCTTCTTGCCAGGGAAACTATTAAAGTAATTTGAATCAGAAAAAAAACCAAGCAAGAACTAAAAAATATACTGCCATTAGCTGGTAAAGTCCCTGGGGTTTCCTTTGCCTTTTCACTTCAGTGAATTTTCCCCTGAACTTTGTGAGTCTGTGGGCTAGGATGGTGGTTCCTAACTTCAAGATCCAGCTGGTTGTTTGCTGTGGTTTTGGGTTCAGAAGCACATGAGGGTTGGTGTGCCAAAAGTGCTGCACTGCTGCTCCTTCCTGGGGCTGGCGTGGGTAAGCCTCTTCTCTGAGCCTCCCAAGCAGTGCACCACAACAGTAACATCCTCCCTCAATTTAGGATTATTGAAGATGGGGGTTTTTTTTTTGTTTTGCTTGGTTTTGTTTTTTTGCAACGTTTCAAATAATTATTGACTTCATAATTCAGAAAAAAAGACATTCAAGTTTTGTCAAGGCTGTCGTGCTCGTGCTAGTGTTGTTTTGTTCCAAGCGAAGAGAGTAATTTCAGTATTTTCTTCTTTCAGGAACTGGCAGCAATGCCTGTTACATGGAAGAGATGAGAAACATAGAGATGGTGGATGGAGAGCAAGGGCGGATGTGCGTGAACACGGAGTGGGGCGCGTTCGGGGATAATGGATGCCTGGATGACATCAGGACAATATATGACAAAGCAGTTGATGACTACTCACTAAATGCTGGAAAGCAAAGGTACTGCCTGATAAATGGGGTACTAAGGATAAGCCAGGCTGTCTTAAATGCTTTTAAGAGAGAATTGGATTTCTCCTTGTCAGAGAAGGGAGAGGTTGAGTTGACAATGACTGCAACCCTGCTGTCCTGTGGGATTTCCCTCTTTTGTGCTTTTCCTGGTCGCGGCTTTTTTGCAGCTTATTTGCTGCCATGGACTGCAGCAGGTTTTTCGGTGAGAACTTCAAGAGTCTTGAAACTACTAAGAGACACTTTTTCTCATCCTATGCTGTACTGAGGGGGTTAAGATGGCTTGTCATTCTTTTGCTCTTGGGTCTCAGTTTAATCTCTTTCAGCTGAACAATCTTTGCACAGGGCACTGCCTGTAGAAATCCTCAGCTTGGACCAGCCAGCGTGGTTGGAACTTGGAGCTGCTCACTGCAAAGCTTTCTAGCAGTTGCAGCCAGCTCTTATTCCAGGCAGTTGTCTGGATGAAATATGTCATGTTAGAGGACCTGCTTTTCTTGGCCCTGGAGGTTGGTCCCCTTTTGGGAGTCCAGCTGTTGTTTGGGCAAGTTCCCTCCATGCCCCCTTCAAGAAAGGGCTGGCAAAGAGGTGTACCCAGTGCTGATGAAACTGGATTAAGACTGCTGCATGCTCACACTGCAATTTTTCATAATTTCTCTGCAGCAATGCTTTGATGGCAGGAGCTTTTAAAAACATTTTGTGATTGGCGTATATCTGCCTGAAAACCTGGGGGATGCAGAGAGGTTGGCAGGTCCCTTAGGAAGCTCTTTAGAGGTTGGAGCTCAAACAGACCCAGAGAGGTGGATGCTGAGCAAACCTGATGCAGTGGCAGAGTTGGCATGGAATAGGCAGTCAAAGGCAGTAGCAGAAACTGCCAGGGGGAATAATTTATTCCAGAGAGAGCTAGACACTGAGGAGGGAAGGTGCTTGCTGGGTACAAGCCAGAGAGAGCTCATAGTATTAAATGGACTGCATGGCTGGCTTCCAGGGGGCTAGTGCACTGGGCTCCACTCAATCTAGGCAGAAACACGGCTTTAGAGCTTCAGGAGGTGCAATAAAAGATACATCACCAAATGTACTTTTCAATAAATGGAAAAGTGTTCTGTTCTCCTCGGTAAGGGCACAGCTCAGTCACAGAGCACAAAATGTTCCATTCAAACCAGAATGATGCTGGTTCCTGCTCTCCTCAGCGCACAGTTGCCCTGTACCGGTGCTGAGCATCACTTGTGGACCGCTCCTTGTTGTGTGCCAGGAGAGGTCGGAAGATATTCCCTCTCTTTATCCTGGGGACAGGCCTGCAAGGGGGAAGCTCGGGACCTGTGTGCAAAGCTGGGGGCTAGAGGGATTCAAGACAGCCTAGTTCCTCCCTGTTATTTTTGTGTTCCTGGTTCCCTACTGGAAACCAGGTGCTGGAATTAATTGAAAACCAACCCTGGTCCCCCAGCTTGCTAGGTTACCAGTCAGTGATCCTGGGAATGCATGGGGCATACATTTTCATATTTTTTTGTCTTTTGCAGGGCATTTTGCAGCAGAGGAATCCCTTAAAAATGCTGCCCTCACAGTGGATGTATCTTGTGGTTTTTTTCTGTAATTTTGCTGCACAGAGCCACTGAGCTTTTTCTGTTGAAGGTCTCAGCCGTGCTTCAAGAGGGCTCCCAGGCGCTGTGCAGTGGAGATGAGCTTTCCGTGGGCTTCACTCAGGGCTGTCGCTGGGGGATACACGGCAAATTTGGCTTTCATGTGGGCACCGTTCTGGTCTCTGGTGACAGGTGTTCATTTCTTCCATCTGGGAGAAATACCAGCCATCATTTACAATAGCATGGCTAGGGGAAAACAGTAGTGAGGACTAGGTGAAGTGTTTGTAGATGGGCTTGCAAGGCTTCCCACTGAGGATTTATGCTTTTTCTTGCCCAATTTTTCTAGTAAATGGCTAGAAATATGTGAATTGGTTTGTGTATTTCATGGCCCTAGCGCGTGCAGGCAGGACATCTGCCTGATAACACAGCTGCGATGCTGCCTATGCAAATGTGAGCATCGTCCTTCTGAGCTGTGCCACTGCCTTTCATTGCAGGTACGAGAAAATGATCAGTGGGATGTACCTGGGGGAAATTGTCCGCAATATTTTGATCGACTTCACCAAACGAGGGTTCCTGTTCAGAGGCCAGATTTCGGAGACGCTGAAGACCAGGCATATCTTTGAAACCAAGTTCCTCTCTCAGATTGAGAGGTAAGAGGACTGCATGGGAGGCTCTTTGAGGTGAAATAGTGTGGTAACGCTTGTCTTGTGATACTGCTGGCAGGGGAGGGACAGCTGGAGAGCATTGCTTGGTTCTACAGAGATAATTTTGGTTTCAGTAAGAGCCTGCACATAGGCAGAGGACTCTTTAAAGCATCATCTGAATTTCTAGCAATGCTCACTGCTAAATCATGGGAAGGGCTGTCAAAGATTCCCTTACTGTATCATTTTATTTGCTTGCTTGGAAATCAAGCCATTTTCCTGTGTGTGCCTAGCTGCAATTGTTGAACTGAATGACCATTAGCTGAATGGGCACTTCTTTACTGGCTATTTTTGTGTCTTTATTTCTCAGACTGTCTATTTTAAAGTAATCTCAATGCATGTTGAGTCTTTGTGGGCGGGGAAAAAAACCCAAGTTTGTAATTAAAAATATTTTCCTGCAATGCCCTTTGGTAAGAAAAGAGAAGGGGAGGCAATGAAGAGCTGGCCTTGCAGCCTCCCTTGCTGCCTGTGACTCTTGTGCTGCAGCATGGCGCCAGGACGGATGAGTTTGCATTCCCCGAGCTCTCTTGCTCTGGCAGTGGGGGCAGCTGCCTGGTGCGGGTGGGTGTATAGGTGCAGTAGTTTTATGGCATTGGCTCGGCTGAGGGAAACCTTTAATTTTAACACTGTGCACCTGTGCTTCTGCAGTGACAGGTTAGCCTTGCTGCAGGTGCGAACCATCCTACAGCAGCTGGGGCTCAACAGCACCTGTGACGACAGTATCATTGTCAAGACAGTGTGCGGAGCGGTGTCAAGACGAGCAGCTCAGCTGTGCGGCGCTGGAATGGCTGCAGTTGTAGATAAAATTAGGGAGAACAGAGGCTTAGAGCACCTGGAGATAACGGTTGGTGTGGATGGGACTCTGTACAAACTACATCCGCAGTGAGTATTTACCTTCTTGGAATGTATTTGCCTGCGATCCTTAGCGTGTTGCTGTGTATCTGTTCTCTTGATGCACCAGACTGGTGTATCTTGCTAGGATAAGAGCTAGAAAAAAGAAGTCTTAATCAGAGTAGTCAGGGCTTTCTAAAGGGATCTAGTGGACTAGTGCCCATCTCTGGTGTGCATGGAGAGAGATGGGTGGGAAGGAGATGACTGTACATGGTCTCTTCCCTCCCCTTTGTTGTGGTACAAGCAATCTAGGTTAACCCCACACAAACAGAGAGGCAGGGGTGGCATGCCAGTGCTTTTTTCCTTCAACTCCCATTGGTCCGAGTCTTCAAATCCACCCTAGTTTCCAGCGTTTTAGTTTTTACCCTGGTGAAAGGGGGAGCACTGCAAATGCCCGTGATAGTGCTGCGCTCTGCAGATGCTGTGGGAGCTCCCTCACCCACTGCCATTCTTTCCTTTTGCAGCTTTTCGAGGATCATGCACCAAACAGTCAAAGACCTGGCACCCAACTGTGACGTGACCTTCCTTCTGTCTGAGGACGGCAGTGGGAAAGGGGCAGCGCTCATAACAGCAGTGGGATGCCGGCTTCGTGATGCTGAGCAGAACTGAACTCCACAATCCCAGCTCCGATTCTGTCTTGTGAGCACTTTCTCATAAAGCAGCGACTGCATAGTCAGAACTGGTAAAAACCCAGAACTCACTGCTTTATCGGGGAAAAAAAAATACAACTAATGACATAAAAAAATAGGATACGAGATAGAATGTGTGCTGTTAATAATATCTCCTGTTTCTGGACCCCAATCTGCATGTTTCTTATTTACCTTGTTGGTACCTTCCCAATCTGTAGATCATGGAAAAATCAGTCTATAATTTCTGCAGCTGTCAAAAATCAGTTGTTGTCTGAGACGAAATTGCCCCCAAGTGATGTGCATTGAGAGCTGCCGTTGCATCGTACCAAATGTGTTCTTTGCAGCATCCCCGTTAAGCGCACCGCCAGCACACTGACCACCAGACCTGGATGTTGATGCTTTTAGTGAAGGGAAAGCAACAGTTCCCTCCTGCGTATCTACCTGCTGTTGTTCCGTTTAAAGCAATTGTGAAAACATTATGGTGTGTCAGCACTGTGCACGCACGTAACTCTATAGTGGGACTTGACAATGTGACTTAACTTGCTTCCTTGATGCCTGGTTTGTCATGGTAAAAGTTAACGCCCCTGTCCCACAGATCTGGTCCCACTGGTATTTCCCATTGCTTCTGTGAATAGTGTTGTGTTACTGGGCGAAATCTGTCACGTTTCAGCGAGAAATTCCTAAAGATTAAAACTAAGTGGTTGGTGATTGAGGTAATCCAAATCTCCAGACCCGGGAAATCGGTAGATTTATGGTCCCTAGGTGGGCTGTGCTGTGTTCTTCTGTTCAAGAGTTCTTACTAAAAATATTTTCTATCTCTTTTTGTTAGTCTAGATCAGGGCACTGCCGCTGCCCTTCTACTGAACCTGCAGCTAGACAGTGTCACTCCGATGTGTGTACTTCCGTCTCTCGCCTTAAATGGTATTTGCTTCCACACAAAGCTTTAATCTTTAATGCTGTTAAGCTGCCACTCAAAACACAAACACTCAGAGTTAGTGATCAGAAAGGAATAGGAGGGTTTGATTTTGATCTTGCCTTTGAGGACCCGGGTGCGTAAACTAAACAAACCACAAAGCCAAAATCAGACCCAGCTTATTCCAAGGACTAAATCAACAACAAAGATCATATGCACTTGGCATATCCTGTCCTCTGTCAAGTCAATGCCATTATTCTATTTGCATACCAGTTGCATTACTTAAATTGAGAAGCAGTTAGGAACGCAAATGTTGAATAACATTTGCAAGTCACGCCACTTTCTGCAAAGAGGGAGACCACACAGTAGTCCTTAGTTTCTGCTCTTCTACCAAAAATGAATTTGAGATGCCTGCATGGTTTTCCCTGCTGCCTTTTCCTGCAGAAAGTAGATGGAAATTTGCAGGCTACTCCTTTTTTTCCTCATTCCACTCCTCTAAGATTTGGATTGCCCTGCCTATCGGTAACATTTCAATATGCATTATGGTGCACCATGAGTGAATGTTGTAAAGTAACATGTGAGTCACAAACAGTCATTGCAGCTTTAAGTGTGTGTCTACCTGAAAAATTGCATGCCTAACTGGTTTTGCAAAGGTAGAGGGTCTTTTTACTTTGCACACTAGTAGCTCCGATACTAGTGTCACGTGATATTTGTGAAAATATTAAACTTTTTTGATGTGTGTTAACTGGTGTTTAGTGGTTCTTTCTGGAAGAGGTGCCGTTGGCTGGTGGCTTAGTGCTTTGGGAAGAGCTATTGTGTAGGGAGAGCTGCAACTTAATCCCACTGGTGCCTGTGTTTTGTGTGTGTGTTTTTATTCCCGGGCATTCGGGGTCAGATTCAAACAGGGTGGATTTTACCCAGGTCCCCATGCCTCATGTTTCCTAATGTAGTTCAGCGCAGGCACAGAGCTGACAATGTCCAAATCTTAGGGTGCAATGTAGCTTGTGCGAGTGCATCTCATGAAGGGGGATCTGCAGAGCAAGAAAACCCCAGCCCGCTGCATCAAAGCCAATGTGATTATATCGGGTTTTGCCAGATTCACAGTGATGGATACGTTACAGTCTCTGTGTCCCCACACAAGTTTGATGCACGTCGGAGTCCATAACCTCCCTGTGTGTGCAGCGTTAATGTTTGCAGAATCGCAGTGTCAGCTGCTCATCCTGTGTTGAGCTGTACATGAAAACCCCTTCTGCCTACACTAATGTTGTGCTTCTCTGATGACCCAGTTTATGTTACAGCCTGAGTAGTCTCTGATACCCTTGATGTGCAGCTATGACCCCAAATAGGAGACAGAAGAAGATGGTGGGAAAGTTTTTGGACACAGGGGACACGTTGCATTTTGATTGCTTGAAGATTTGCAGATCTTATGCCTGCCATTGACAGTGCTGTAGGGGTGGCGTGAGCTGTGCCTGTGGGGACCTGGGTTTGGAGCTCTTTGGCATCTGAGGGCTAGGGTCAGTGGAGGATAGAGGAAGAATGAGAAGTGGAAGTTAAACTTGGTCTCAGGGTGACTGAATTTTAGAGATGCTGGCATAGCTCGTTCTGTTTATTGGATCCAGCTCACAAGAAATAGGGAGTGAGTTTGTGTTTCTAACAGCAAGCACAGTGTTTCCTACTGTGGACCATAGGTGATGTGCTCGATAAGGCACGGCAGTTCTTTTCCAAAGGGAGACCTGGTGGGATTTCCATTTCCAGACTACTGCTTGACCCTAGGAAACTGTTCAAGTGAATCACAAGCTATAACTGTCTGAAGAAATGTCTCCAGTGTTACCCAAGCAATGACTGAGATGTCTTACTTAAAGCTGTTAGGCTTGGTGAATACAATCATAGTCCTCTTAATTGTTAAGCTGTAATTACTGCAATATGAACACAAAAATCTTATATTTCCTGGGGAAAAGACCATTAACATACCACTGTTGTAATGTCATCTGCTCCTAACTCCTCTGGGGGGTTCTCTCAGAAGCCTTTTGAATGGGTTTTAAAACAAGCAGACTTTGTTTTGTTTTGTTTTCTTAAGAAAATAGCAGAAGGCAAAATAAAGTGTTTCTGAACTTCTGAACCCTGTTCTGTGCTTTTTCTTTGTTCCTTTGCCATAAAAATGAGATTCTTCAAAATGTTTTTTTCTTTGCTGACGGCAGGGACTCCACTGCTGCTTAAAGCACAAGTTAACTGTGCAGAGGAGGGATTTATTGCTGACCTGGAGGTGTTTTACTGCTGCATGGTATTTAATCATGTCTGTATTTATATGAAGAATTGCAGGTATTTATTATGGAGCACAGTGTTCCTGTTACCTCATATATCACAGGAATAATGTGGTCTGCCTTGGCATGCCTTTTCTTCCAGTATCGAAGGAGGGCCCAGAGTGTCTCTGCTTTTTTAACTGTTGCTGTTTCTAGCAGAGAAACTTCTTGGGATCTGCAGTGTGAGTCCTTCAGGGCATGGGGAGTTTTGCTTGCAACCTGAAGAAATTATCCTCTGCTTTTTGCACCCCAGCAAGAGAGAGAGATGCCTTGAGCTGTTGGAAAATGTCAGTGCCTGTCAGGGGCTGCATAGGGGAGACACTGCCAGCACCTCCGTGACACTTGGGCATCTGAAATAGGCTCTGTCTGGGTGTTAAGGTGGGATGGAAGATGGGATGCTCCGGATAGGCCTGTTTGGTCTAAAAAGGTCCTCATTGGAAAGGTGCAGGATTGAAAGGGTTTAAAGGCCTGACGATCACATCAGCTGGGCATGGGAGAGGTACAGCTTATGTGTATGAAATAGCAAACTCTGTGTGGAGGTGTCCTTCGGTTCCTTGGGGCAAGAGTCTTTGCAACCTGTAGTCTCATCTTAGAGATGTATGCCTTGCAGACAGTCCCTCCCAAAGTGTTTTGAATCCCTTCAGAAGACAGACTTGTTGGTGGCTGTCTGTGAACGGCTCCTGCTGCTCTCCCTCTGCGGTGCAGGCTGGGGAAGGGCAGGCTGGCCAGTTCAGAGGGCTGGACAAATAATATCTAGACTAGAAACTGCTGGCTGGAATGATGTAAAATAATGAGCTTTTTAAGAAGGGCATACAGCCCTGTGCTCTGTTATTAGTGAGACAAGTTTGCTGGACCTCTTTGTAACATAATTGTTCTTCACAGCAGCCAGGGAGTTGGAGAAGGAAGATGTATCTGCTGGTTCCTGTATTGAAACAGACTGTGGAGAATCGTATCCCTGAGTACTCTTTCAGTTCAAGCCATGAATCTTCTCTCTGAATTTAAGCCTGGCAAGGCTTTGTAGTTTTACTTTCACAGAGCAAAGGGGAATATTTCAAGTAACTGGATCTTGATGATGTTGTAGGAGCTTTTTGTATGCTAAGGTGTGGCTCTGTGATATTCTATACAAACCTGTCTTGAAAGGTGAAAGTGATTGAGAGGTGATACTTATCACACCAGTACTAAATGCTCTATTACTTTTATATAATGTTTATATTTCAGCTTCTCCTGTTTTATGTATCTGCACACAGCGCCTCAGGCTTTGAAGATGACATATTTCAGGCTTTATTTTCATACCTGAGACGAGAAGAACAGTGATGATAAATATGGGGTGAGTTTGGAGAGGGAAGATGAAGGGACTATCTGGGAAAAAACAGCCATGTGTCAGACTGCTGTTAGGACTAAGAGGAGGTAAAGGACATAGATTCAGATTGCATCCATGAACGCTGACCAAGCCAGTGAGCATCACATACCTGGCTACTGACTCTTCAGAGAGCCTCACTCTCTGAATTAGGCACCACAATTAACTATGTGAAGTTGGAGAAATCACTTGAGTGCAGTTTAATAGGAAAATGACATTGTATTTTGGTACAAGGTTATAGAAATCCATGCAATGACAACATCCTAAGGAACAGTTTCTCACTTTTAATTGGTGAGAGATGATGCTGGTGAAATTGCAGATCTGAAAATTCTGGAATACAGAAAAAATTCAGGGAAGGCTTTTCAGTCTGTACGCATTTCTATTTGTCCTTGTCATAAACAAGCTCTGCTCCACAGCCCTGTCTGCCTTGGAGCTGCTGAGCCCTGAGAATCAGCTGCCCACGCAGCTCCAACAGTCCATCCAGACTGGGCCAGATGTGCCCCAGTCTTTCTGCTTCATCACCTCTTTTCCATATTTAAGTGTCTTGGTGGAACAGAGGGGAGATTCCTATCTGGAAGAGAATAATTGATATTCCACTGATTGGCACGGCCTCTGGTCTGCTTTGCTGCTTTTTTGACCTCATGGGCAAAATCTCTCTGTTCTGTATTGCAGTTGTTGGTGTCAGGGAGGCCTGAACTTGCATCCAGAGCTGGGTGATATTTGTACCTACATGGATAAAAGTGTTATCAGCAGACTGCTTTCAATGCTGATGGCATCTGAAAAAGTCCCATAGGAAAGTTGCTTTAGAACAAAGACCTGCCTCAGGCTTCCACAAATCTGCTGCCTTGAAATGGTATATTAGGATAGAGCCAGAACCATGGGGAGAAAATTAAAGCGTTAGCTCAGTGAGGGTAAATGATGTCTTCTCTTTCTCATTCAGTTGAGTTTCTGTGTTGAAACTTGCTCTTGATTTCCTGTGGGTTGTCTGGTAAAGAGATGGTGATGTAAGTTTAAGTTTGTCTCTCTCAGTTGCTTTTATGCATGGACACCACCGGAAGGCTAATTTGAAGCCAGAACGAAACCTGTAAACGTAAGAAGGTAAATTTAATGGTGAAATGATCTTTTTTAATTGCACAGAGAAAGAACAAATGCACGACTTGGTTCTACTTCTGAATGACCATGGAAAGAAAAGGTTTCTATTGAAATTAAAGGACCTAGTTGCAGAGCTAAAGTTGTAAATCCATGGAGGGAAGAGCAACAGGAGTTTATGAACATTTTCCTTATATTTTAAGTAAATATGTAAGATCAGTTAAATGGTAGGATGTTTGATGGTGCTCAGTAGATGGTGCTGACCATACCAGTAGCAGCATTCCTGAGAAGCAAGTATCTGAGGAAAATCCATGTGTTTGCCCACTGGAAACTTTTTAAAAGAACACAAATAATTAAATGAGGAAGCTGTCTGCTTTCTAAGAGGGGAGGAGGATGTGTTTGGGTGTTTTACCTTAAATGCAGATCAACTGAATGGGCTGCAAAACTGCCTTCTTCTGTGAGCTTAAGGCACTCTGAAGGAACAAGCCTCCTAGCATCACTCTGGAGTTAGGATCACTATTTCTCACCATTAAAGCTCACTGCACATTGCAGCCGGGGTGAAGAGAGATGTGGGAATTGGAATGAGGTCTTGGGAATTGACATGGAAACCCAGAGACCCGCAGGGCATCCAGAGCAGTGCCCCAAGCCCAGCATCCCGCTGCATCAGCATCGCGAGAGCAGCCCGTTCTCAGTGCGGAGCAAGAGAGACATCTCTTGGCATGACAGGGTTGTGCTCTCCCAGCTGCTCTGTCATGGCCGTGTGCCCGGATGGGAGTCTCAGCAGGTTGCCTGTGGGCTGCTTCTGCTCCCCTACCTGGTCTATGGACTGCAGTTGAAAATCAGTTGTTCTCACCTCCAGAGATTTATGCTTTTTCTGATTGCTATTTTTGTTTTCTCTGTGCACACACGTGCACGCTACTCACCTTTGGTTAAGACAGCAGTAGATGATGGGGTTGTACATCGTTGAGCTCATGGCAAGGAGAAAGATTGCCAGATAAACCTGCTGAATGTACTTCTGCTGGTAGATATCTTCCTTGAAGCTCCCCAGGATAAAGTATATGTGGTAGGGCAGCCAGCAGACAGCAAAAATGATCACGACTACCACCATGGTCTTCACAAACTAGAAAACAAAACCATCCTGTTATTCCTGGGCCTGGTTGATCCTGTGATGATGCAGATTCACCAGACACCGGGCTTTAATCTCTAAGGACAGGTGGGAACTGGCCCACTGCGTGCCCACGTGAGCCTTTGTTCTTTGGAGGCTGGCTGGGGCACGTAGATCACCATTTTTTTCACACTTGCTGGGTGATGCCCTTTACCCCTTGCCCTAAAATATTTTGTCAGCCTGTCATGCCCAATCCCATAAGATTGGAATAGGAGCCAGCAGTGTAATTATTTTTCAAGTTTCAGTTCTGACCTTTTTTTTGGCATTAACTTGGTGTTCATAGCAGACTCTGTTAAGGTGGTTGCCTGGAACCGCGCTGCTCCACAGAGTAATTCCTATAATGCTGTACGCAACAAACATCACCATTAAAGGCAGTAGGTAAATCAGCACGATCACAGCAATGTGATACCTGAAAAAGAAGAAGCAGCAGCACATTTGCATGGTCAGTATGTCTCTTGAAGGTCTCTTCCAGAAATTGTCTTTTGGACATGTACATCTGGCTCCCATTAACTTCAAACCCAAAGCATAAAGAAGCAGAAATTTTCCCTATGAACAGCATTACAGAGACTTGTGTAAACAACAAAAGCTCATCTTTCTTGTGTTGTCATGATCAGTCCTTGGACTGAATTCACTGCTCTTTCAAGACGGACTAATATTATTTATCTTTTACCAGGGGGTCACAGTCCATGGCCACCTGCCCTGAACTTTGCTATTCTGCTGCAGTCAGGAAAGAGGGATGGCTAAGACTTGTAGCTGTAAAAATATGAGCCTTTAAATCACAGATATGGAAAAGGAGTATTTCAAAAACTGCAGGGTAACTTGATGAATGCAAATGTGTCAACAGCTTAATTCAACAACAAATGAAAAAACCTGGGTCAGGGACTTCAAAATGTAGCTGGCTGCTAGCAGGGTGCACAAACTGGGCAGGTAAGATGCTGCAGACAGTGAGGAAGGAATACTGCTGGCTTATAGTGTACAGAAAGTGAGTGGCAGTCATTTCTGTCCTTGTGTGGCTGGCTGATTTAATTGTGAGTGGACGCACAATTATGTATCACCAACAAGTTGCTCGGTTACTGCTGTAGCTGAAAGCACTCGCATGTCCTCCGGCTGTATTTTAGCTCGTCCCTTCCTAGCTTTCCATGTTACCCCACAAGCTGCTGCCGGTTCCCTCATGATGGGGTTGGGTTATTTTAAGCAACCACCATTTATGGGGAGGGAACAACCTGCTCGCTGGGTTAGAGCAGCTGTCAAATTAACGTAAACAGTGTGAAAACTGGGATTAGGCAGGAGGGCTCTGGCACATGCTGCTGGCAACAGCCACAAAAGGCTGGGTGAAAACAGTCTTTCTCAGGATGACAAGGCTCTGGGGTTTGAAACTGGTGTTGGGGCACTCGGTGGTGTTTGCTCCTTGGGTTGGCTGCAAATATCAGAGGGGTGGCTGCGTATAGAAAAATATTGTTTTTGTGAAACGTGGCAAGTTTATCACTGCCTGTTTTCCACCCTTCCCGAGTCTCCTCAGAGTGGTACTGCTTTTGAAGGTCTAATACTGTGTGTGGAAATGCAAAGCCCTCTTAGAGCTCCCAGTCTAGGAGGAGGGGGAGGAGGAGAGGATGGGAGTCTGAGCTTGAGCACATTGCAGAAAGAAACTTGTAGTTTGCTGCTTTCTTGCTAACCTGTCACCAGGAAAAAAATCCACTGTGGTTAAAGTTTTTTACTTTGGTTAAATTTCTATCCAAGATTTCTCAGGCACTGGCAGTCACAGCAGTGCATTGTTTGGGGTTTTTTTTTGGGGGGGGTTGCCTTGTTTCTATCAGAATTATAAGTATTTTTCCTGCAGAAAAGGATTTTTCTTTGTTTTAGAAATCTTGAAAGCTGGTCTTAATCAGCTAAGAAGAACTTGTAGGACCCTCAGTCAACAGAGGAACACAGTTCTCTCTTTCTTTGTTTTTCCTTTGGGTTTCTTAGTATTTCTTTTCCTAGGTATTCGGAGAAGCACATGAATGGCTACACGTGGCTTTTTCTGCCTGGGCTGTATTGCAGGTGTTTGTCCCGATGGATCCATCACTCAAGATGATTTCTGAGGAGTGCTGCTTCCAAGTTCCTTTCTAGGACAGCTACTGAAACCTCCAGATCTCAGGCTGCTCAGGGAGAGCAAGCTGGTGGATGAAGTGATTTAATGTGTTTGGGAACTGCTGCTCTTCAGCTGGGGATCCCAGAAAGAGCCTGCCCTGTTATTTGCTTGCTTTCAGGACCAGCCTTTCCAGCCCGCAGAGATTTCGTTGGCATGCTGGGAAATGCTTATTTCAATCCTTCCCGAACTGTGGATGCGGGAGAAATAAACCTCACACTTTTAATATGAATGAAATAGTCATAAGTGAGTTATATATAAATAATTATCTACTATCCCTCCTTCTCAATCGACCAGAACCTGGCATACCATGCTCCCCAGCGTGTGCCATGGGGGTACCAACCAAGGAGCCCCAGGAGGAACATCACCCAACATGACGTGAGCCTGATTTTACTCTTGTTCTTTGACTCTGGCCAGTGGCTGAATATGCTGCAGCTTGGCCAACCTTACATAAAGCTCCTGGAACTTGGCACATATTAATGTGAAAACCAGTTATTTTGGTAATAACTGATGGCAGGAAGCATCCAGCTGTCTGCCATAGATGAAGACTGAGAAGGGAAAAAATGTCCCTGTTTGCACCTAGCTGGGCAAAAGCATTCACAGTGAAGAATGGACACAGGGAGTTCAGCACTTGGTTTTGCTTTGAAAAATTGTTTCCATTTTGTTAATCAATTTATTCCTTTTCTGCAGTTCTTCCATGACTACTTTGTATAAATATGCTTCGCTTGATGAATTTCTCAAACTGCTCTGTGTATCATGTGCTTTGAATAGTGATTAATCACAGCAGATCCCCTAAATGAGGGGTATGGCTTGTTTCATCTGTCTGAACAATCTTGCTTTAAAGCAGGAGGAAATTGCTGTGATGGTTAGAAGCTTTTGGGAGCGCAGATGTGTGCCCAGATAAGTCAGTTTATAAAACTTCGGGATGTTTGAAACGTTCCCTTTTTTTTTTTTTTTTTTTTCTTTCTCTTCCTCCCCTGACAAAGAGCACCATAATTTTTAGCTAATCATGTGCTTTCTCAGCATTAAAGAGACCTAGTTTCTTTCTGCCTGAGGAAGGAGAAAATCAAAAATCTTTGGAACCAGGATTTATTGTTTGTTTAGAGACTTTTCGCACTGGTTTCTCTTAAATCCACTGAACCCTGCATCTAGGGTTTCTAGATCTTATAACCAGTTTTCAAGGCAGGGGAGGATGCTGTATCACCCTTCTTTACCCTGAGCCACGATCACGATCACCTGTCAGCTTTATGCACAGCTGGCTTAAACTGAGGTCAGATGGGCTGTCCCAAACCCGTATTCCCCTGTGGTGTGGTTCCCCCAAACTTCTCTCTCCCCCCTCCCCAGTACTGTCTGTAGCCAAAAATTTAGAGATGAAATAAGTTTCCTAGTTAATTCTTTCATGAATCAGGAGGTTTTTGCCTCTCTTACGTGAGCTGGTGCTTGGACCCGACGTCGTCAGGCCAGACGACGATGCATTTTGTGGTTCCATTGTCCATCATGATCTCGGCATAGAAGCACTGGGGGAAGGCAAGCCCAAATGCCACCAGCCAGATTATTCCTATGATGACTCTGGTGCTTCCAGCAGAAAGCCTGGGCTTGAAGGGATGAATTATTGCCACATATCTGCAAGAAAAGTAGGTAGTGCTTCTACAGTTGTATTGGTAAACTATGCAACAAATATAGCAAGTGTAAAAACTCACCAGTGTGGTAGGCTTCATTTTAGAGACATTTTGACAGGTTCCAGGCTATAAGTAATTGGAAAGAGCTAAATAATTTCTAAACAGAATGATTGCAAGTCTTAAGGCAGAATATATTAAACCCATGTGGATGGATGCTTCTGGTGTGAGAAGGAAGCAGTCATCTATGCCTTCTGCATATGGCCTTTGTGAGTATTCCCCTTACTTTGAATTTTCCATTTTTGCTCTTTTTTTTTAAATTATTTTTTCACGTGTTTGGTCTGAAATTTCATGCTGTGAGCTGTTTGTGTTAGTTTAGAGTTATGCACTATTTAATACCATGCCCTTCTCTCTTTACTCTACAAAAAAATCCCCTAGACACTCTGTTTCCCCCTAATTATGTCAGTCTCCTCTGGTGCCCCATATTATCACAACAGCAGATTGGGGTCTTGAATTTTTCCCCACCAGTCTTTAGCCATGGAAAAGTCTTGTGCCACCCACCTCTGCTGAAGCCCTTGTGCTTACGGAGGAAGGGGAAGGCTGACCCTTTCGTCCCACACCTGCTCAGAGCCCTCACGCTACATCTGACTATTAGATTACTTGCCAGCCCTGGGCACTCTCTGGTTTTAAGTTCCCCGTGTAGAAACGCATAGTATCATAATGAGTAACATAATCAATTATGCATTTCTTGTCGTGCTTCCCGTACTCTTCGTCATGGTTTGTTACAAAAGCAAAATAGAGTGGACAATGCTGATTGCCTCCTGGTTTTCATAGCGAAAAAATCTGACAAACTCTGTTCTGTCTCTTGGCCAGGCTGACGGGAGGGAGCTCTGCCTGGCTACTGCTGCAGGATGGAGGACGGCTACACGGGCAGACAGCACAGTGAGTAAGCCAGAGCTGCGTGGCTGCACAGCCTTATTTAGCTATAAAATTTTCATGTCCCCTTGCTTTTCTTTAGCTCGTTGTAGGCAGTGTTGTACGATGCTCGAATCTGCTCAGGAAGGACCCCATAGCACCAGGGCTTTTTCTACAGCAGACAGAGATGACTTATAGAGCTGTCACTTCTTAGCCTCCTTCCTTGCAATAAACCACTTCAAAAGACATTGTTTTATTAAAGTTAAACAATGGAGCCCAAGTGGTCGCAAGTTCTCATAACAACAAATGGAAGCCGCGAGTTTCCAGGAGACGGCGTCAGGATCTATTTTAAGGTTAGGCAAAGAATAACCAAATATGGTTTGCAGTGAGATGCCAAGTTTTCTTCCTGATCCATGCCATGTGACTAAGGAAATTTTGGCTGTATAGGTGCTTTCACCGAAGGTCCCCAAGGAACCAGAGTAGGGAGACATGAGGACAGGCTGAGATGGATTTATTTAAAAAAAAATAATGTTCTTTGGCAGACCACATGTATAAAATAGCTGTTACCAACAATCCTTGATTTATATCCAGGAACAGCAAAAGAGTATTGAGTCTAAAACTAAGCTGCCATTGCTTCTAAATAGGGATTTGCTTTCATCTGGACAACGGCAGGCCAATAAACACATCTTGCTCATCCCCGTGCTTACTGGCAATCCTTCCAGCGATCACAGGGGCCACTGCCCTGCGCCACGCAGCTGCGTATCAATCCATCCTGTATCCCCAGCTCCAGCATGGGTTTCAGCGGGCGTTACACATGCACACGGGGCAAAGCTGCCTTTCTCCTGCTTGCTTGCTTATCTGGTTTGATTTGTCGCTTCCCTGGGTATACCGGGGTGAACGGGGCTGCAGGCAGGGGCAGGAGTTAGGAAAGCGACCCCGCTGACTCATGGAGTGGTGCTTTTTGGATGGTTCCGCAGGGACACTGGCTCTGCTCCCGAGGGAGGTGGAAGGGCCCTTTGTGGATACGTGCCAGTGATAAGGAACAAGGGAAACCTGAAGGGAACTGCAAAGTCAACAGGAGGGCTCGATAAAGAGCCCCCACGTATTTCTAGATGTCGGGTCCAGCTGCCCAGGGGAAGACCTTCACTGTGGGGTTGCAGCAGGGACATGGGATGGGGAAGATACATATGTTCCCAGCACCAGGCAGAGAGTGGAAGAAAAGGAAGGAAGATGGGAAGGGGGCAGAGAGGCTAGAAGGGAGGTTAAGCTCCTCTGCCTCTTTCACATGCCTTTAAGAGAGGAAATTCCCATGGGGTTTTGGCTGCTTTCTAGTAAAAAAGAAAAACAGAGTCACGCTACTTAACAATGAGCTAAGCACATCCAGACTCCACAAATTTAAGCTCAAGTAAAAGAGACTTGGCAGATGGAAGAGAGTATTAGGAAAATGGCAAATTACTTCAGGGGTCAAACAAAACCACTGTAATTACTTTCCTCCCTCTTGGAATAAGTCATCCTTGAGAGCTATTGGAGCAGACTCTGCCATTTCTGATCTGCTTCCTACTATTTCTGCTGGTTTGCTGGACTCAGAAGTGGGATTGTGGATGCTGATACTTTCAGCATCCAGCAGCGCTTTTATTCTGCTCCAGCTCTGTCCAAATGACGGGTCCTCCTCATGGTTTAAAAAAACAATGAGTTTGCAGGATGACTGGGGAACAATTTATGATCAATAGTGTGGGAACAATAAAATACTAGTCACTTCCCCTTGTTACAGATTCGGGTGTGATTGAGAGCAGGATTAAAATAGAAAAGCCTGCCTTTCATGCTGTAACTAGCTAGCATCTAACCCCAGGGTATATCTGCCTGGCGCTCCTCCCACTTCACTGATAAGGAATCGGACATGGTAGGTGGAGGCAAATTGCACAAAGTATTGCAATAATTTTTAATAACTCATAGTGAATTTTTCAGACCTTATCTTCTTCATTCGCCTCTTACCTCTCTGCAGCCACAGCTGTCATGGAGTAAATGCTCACAAACATTGCGGTGATGGGGAACCAGTTCTGAAACCTGCAGAATTCCTCACCAAAATACCAGACATTGTGACTGGCATAAATAAAGTTGAAGATGGTGTTGAAAGCAGACATCAGCAAATCCGAAAGAGCCAAATTAACAATAAAGTAATTGGTAGCAGTCCTCATTTTCCTGTGCGCAAGAATAATCCAGATGATGGTGACATTGCCAACGATGGAAGTGATAACGATGAAGGAATAGGTGATAGCCCACAAAGCAATTTGCCATCCCGGTTGGGTGAACTGCGTTACCGCCGTCCAGTTGCCGCTGTCTTCGAGGGAGTCAGCCTGTGAAATGTTGCTAGCATTTAAAACAGAAAACATGCTCATGTTTTTTTTTCTTTGACTAAGCGCAAAATAAAATCTTCTGGCATCTGCTCATTTTCTTGCAGTAGATGCTGGTGTTATGAATCCTCATGCATACGACTAAGTGCCATTAAAAAGACATGGGGATGGGATGTCTCATGTCCTCTCATCCTGTTTTCCAACTCCTGCAATGCAATTCCAGCAAGAGATGAGCGATACCGAGGGCCTCCTCCTCGCCTGGCATTTTAACCTGTGCTTGAAGAGCAAAAACTAAAGAACAAGTCTCCCCTTTGAGTTTCTTTTCCCCCTAAAAAAGAAAGAAAAAAGGAAGGAGGAAAAAAAAAGGGGGGGCATGAAGGTGTTTTCCAGATCAGTAACAGGTGATGTCTTCCTTTAGACTATTTTTAGGGCCAAGAAAATGTAAATAGTAGTATCAAGCCAGAGAACACTACAATCCAAGTGGAAATCCTTCTTTTTCAGGACAGCATTTTCCAAGGCACCAGGTATCTGAATCCTCTGCAGTGGGACTAAGGACGTTTGGTTTTCTTCGGCTGTGTAACCGCTAAGTGTGAGGCAGGAGCTGCACTGGGATGAATTCTCAACAGGGTTTAAGGGAACTTTGAAAGGAGGTGGAGTCTCTTGCAGGCAAAAACTAAACAACCAATTTGACATCAAATCAAAAGCAGCAAAGTGGTACTTTCCCCCCCCCCCCCAGTTTGTTTCAAAATAATCTCTGTAATGGACATGCCACTATACCAGGGGTTGCAGGGTTAAATACAAAGGTAGTTGCTTTACTGGGTTTACCAGTCCTGCAATCCATGTGTTTCCAGGACCCTCGCTGGCTTCATACGCGCTGCCATAGCAAGAAAGAAACAAAATACATTCAACACAATTTTAGCAAGGTGGTCTTGCTCTCTGCAACTATTTGGAGGCTTATCTGCATTTTTAATACACCTTACTGAATGGTGAATGCCCTATATAATATGACTTGACCACCCATATTGGGTATGATTTGATTTATTTAAACTACAGCACGAATACACCCGGAGGAACCTCTGCTCCCAGCCTCCATGCTCTGCGATGCTGAACAAGGGACATTCCCCAAGACTGCTGCATCCCCTTTCCCATGTGTGCTGCAGAAAATTACTGGCCTCATGTCTGCAAGGAGCCGTATCTGGTCCTTGTAGGAAAGGGGAACCTCTGCTCCACGCACAGCGCTCTTGCTCACTCTCAGCTTTGCAGTAAATGACATAAACACAAGCAACATGTTGAAGCTGAGATTTCAGAGTGCTTCGCACTGGCTTGTGCCTGTTCTGCTGGAAGCTAAAAGTGCATCTGGTATTAAAACCTGTTTCCAGTTATTAAAACCTGGTTTTAGGATTCAGAAAGCTCCTGACAGGTAACATAAAAGGATTTTTTTTTTTTTTCCTGCAGCTTGCTCGGATCTCTTCAAATTCCAAGGAGAATATGGGCAAAATTCTCCACATGTTTACCTGAGAGCACAGCTGAAGTGCTTTATCGGTCTTTGCTACAGAAAGCAGAACATAAGCAAGCACTTAGAAAAAGGACTGTACTTTTTGATGTTTCAATGGTGAAACTATAACCTCTCTCAGCGTTGAAGATGAGCAGGATGCCCACGTTTCCTATGAACCTTCTTCCAAACTATCTGCCCCGGTCCTGAACCTGTTACTTGGGTGTTAATCGGAGAGCAGCTGCCCTTTGGTCAATATTTCATAGTACAAGTTAGCAGGGACTTGCTTTCCTATACACACCCACACCTTGTATTCATTTACTGGTTGTGCAATGATCAAGTTATCGTCCTGGAGCCCGTCCAGCGACGTAGTGTGTGCTATCAGCCTTTTGACTTGCAAGCCAGAGTGACTTTTTACAAAGGCAAGTTCCAAATTCCTCAGAGAAGTTGCACTACCCGGGGACTATGAGCAAAATTCATTGATTTTGGAGTTATACCACGTAAAGGGACTATCTGAGAGCAGAGTTTTTGGGTTTGGCTGGTTTCACTGTTGTTTTTATTATGGGCAGGATTGTTCAAGGCCAAACGTTACCATGCTGAGTCACCGATCCCAGGCTGGAGCAAAGGGTGAGAGATGCAAATAAAAGATGTGGGTCTGGAAGGTCAGGAAAAGGGTGAATAAACTGCATTTTGTGTTTTAGAAAAATAACACAAGGTAATCCAGGCAGTAGAGGCTTTAATCGTATTGCACGTTGGACTCTAATTTGGGAGGAAGGATCTTTGTCCAGGGAACATATCTGAGTGTGGGGGACCCTGAGCATCCCCCTTGGGTAGCACAATGTGCAGTGAGACTGCAGCTTTATCGCCCAGGCTTGGCCTGAAATGTGGAAGTTACTGATCCATAACGTGAAAAAAAATCACCACTAGTTGAGCCATAGAATGGGCTTGGGAGCAGACACTGTAATGCACGATCTGCCTTGATGCTGGCAGAGATGCCAAACTCTTGGCTGGAAAACGTCAGGTCTGTGCTTCATTGTGCTGAGGGGGAGAGAACGCAACTCAGAAAGACCCTCAGCACCACAGGCAATTCATAACATCTTCCTTTAAGCCACCATTTGCTTCTAAACTGCACTAATTGGGTCCAGAAATCTTGCCATTTCATTGTCAAGATTAAGCCTTGGATTCAGACAAAGAAAAGCATTATTCAATTATTTTTGTACAGTTTTGTAACAGAAACCTGATTTGACATATTGGCTCAGCTAAGAGTGAAAATAACAGGAAAATGGACAGTCCCTTTAATCAGTTTCCTCATCCAGCCCTTCATGCCCTGGAATTTTATTTGCAGAAATCAGAGGATGAATGACAAGGTAAGGCATTAGGGAAGTAAAACTGAAACTACTAATTTAGTTAAATACACAAACAAAAACATTAAGTGACAGGAACGTGTCACTTTGGATGTGAGCGATGCCCATGAGACATGAAGAACGTGTGGTAGGCTCTAATTTCCAGTGATTACATGATACAGGGTACGATTTCCAGCCTGAACACCATTGGTAAATGTCAGGGATATTTGTAAATCTGTCTGAAAACTGAAGTTGTTGATATTTTAGAAGGTGAATGTTCTGGGACACTGTTCGGTGTATTATAGTTGAAATTGTATAGAGGTGATGAGCGGTTCTGTCGCTGGCAGGGACTCAAGCTGAATGATTTCTTTCCCAGAAGCAGAGTTTAGCACTGCATGCAAAAGCAATGGCACATTTTGTAATAGAATTATCCACGAATGTTTTATAAAAGAGGTTTCAGTAGCAACTACTGGTTCATTGTACGTACCTAACAAAATGATGTGTGACTGAGCAGTTATACAGATTTATATATACAGCTCGGAGGTTTTCCACTGTCACTTTGCTCGACAACTTAAGAATAAATGCTGCTGCACTTCATCTTCACTGATTTTCAATGCCATCTGGCTCTGCTCTGGGCCAGGATGCAACAACCAATTCTGTGACAGTTGTCTGCCGCTTTGAATGAGACTTTTTCACCCAGAGTAAAATAGTCCTTTGTGGGACGGGAGTGCAGCGCTGTCAGCTTGAAAGAGCTTATTTCATCTCGTAGGCACGAGTGGCGTTTGCAGTCCATGATCGCTGTGTAAGACCAAACACTGACCCACTGTTGCAGCAATGGGATGTGGGCAAATGCCTGCATGGGCAGAAAACACGGCCAGGGCAATGCGCCCCTTCGCTGTTGCACTCGCGTGGTGTTATTTTCCAGGTGGGACCCTCTTTGCATGTGCAATTGCTTGGGTGCTGTAATGGAAAGTTGTGCTGCTGTAGAGTGCAGGGATTCTGCCTTGTGATGTTTATGCACACCTAACCAAAAACCCAGTCAGCAGTTTCATATTTGTATGTATTTTTTTCCACACCGTCTTAAATGGCAATTGCAGAGGTTTGTGGACGCGTGTGCGTTGTGCTGGGCTCCAGCAGCTGTGTTAGAAGGCTGTTTGAATAACAATGTGTGTGTGTATATATATATGTGTGTGTGTGTATATATATATATATTTATTTTTTTTTTCTCCTGAAGCCTCCAGCTGTGGGGTTAGTCCTGACCGAAAAACCCCGTGGTAGCTTGGCATTTCCAACAGAAATTGCCTTGGAAAGGAAGGGAAATGAAGGAAAAACCGCAGCCGGGAGCTTTTCGGAGATTTTCATTTCGCTTCCGACATTCTCCCCCGTATTATCTCTGTTCCTCAGCCGTGGGCTCCGCTCCCCCCGGCCTTCCATTCGCGTACCCCCCTCCCCGGGCCGGTCCCACTCCCGGAAGCAGCGGCAGCGGCGCCCCCGCACCCGCCCGACGGGGGCCGGGCCGCCGGGAAGGGGAGGGACCGGGACAGGACCGGGCGGGACCGACGGGGCGGGCGGGCGGCGGCAGGTGTCGCGGGGCGGGCGGAGGATGGCGGCGGGGGACGCGGAGCAAGTGCGGTACTGCGGGCGGCTGTCCTACCTCTGCCTCAAGCTCACCCTCATCACCTACTCCACCACTTTCTGGGTGAGGTCGGGGGGCTGTCCCCCGCCCGAGGGGCTATTAGTTCTTCACGCGTGGGGGCGGCGGGGGACGGCGGGCGCAGAGCAGGGCACGCGTGGGGGGTCCCGGGGGTGTAGCGTGGAGTCGGTCCCGGAGCTGTCTCTCCACGGGAAGCGGGTTCCCTCCCATGTCAGGCACCGTGGCGTTTTGCAATAGTTAATGTTCCCGATGTGAAGCCAGCGTCTGGCACACCTGTGTCTGTGGGTGTAGCTCCCCTGTCTTCCCTAGGGAGTGACAAACTGGTTTTGGTGGATGGGGACATGTAAGGGTTGAAAGTTTGGCAGATAAAATCATTTATGTGTGTATTAAAAAACTGCTGCTTCCCAGAGGGGACTTGGGTAAATAAAGCCTTTGCCCTACAACGTCAGTCAGCAGCATGTAGAATATTTCCTTTTCTGAGCCTTGGCTAAACAATACTGTAAAACTTAAAGCTCAGGATCGTGCCATGCTTACTGTCCTCAACCCGGTGTTAGATAAAACCCACGTGCTGTCTCCTCAAAGTGATAAAATCCCAGCCTTGGGGTCCAGACAGTCGCCACTGACTTCTCAAAGGTGGCAAACTCGCCCTGACCAGGCAGCCCTTGGCTGGAAGGAGCTGTTGGGGCTCGTTGTAAGGACAGTGATTTTAAAAAGTGTTTTTTCAGGCTCTGGGATGCGGGGTGATGCTGTCCAGCTGTGTTGGCTCCAGGCTGTGCTGATGTATGAGATGCTTAGGCAGAGGTTTTTTTTTCTGGCTCTTTCAGTTTAAATGCTGAAAGAGTTTAAGCTCTCGTTTTGCTGGTCTGTGTTTCTGTCTTAGTAGATGCAGAAAGCTTTTGGTGTGTTGCGTGGGAGAAGAGGTTTAGATACACTGGCTTTGATAGTAGGTGTCTGATTAAAGCTATAATTCAAGGATGAACAAAAATTGAAATGCAATGTGCTTCTGTGTAATTCAGACTCTTTCAGATCCTGGATGTTTTTGTCTTCCTTGGTAAACAAACCAACCAAGGAAAACCCTTGATTTTAGACTCCAGTGTACCTCTGCAGCTGCTATTCCACAGGTCTGATTTTCAGAAAAGGGAGGCTTGTTGCATTATTTTTGAAACCCTTTTTTTTTGCAGCCTGTCCTTCATGAAGGACTGTGTGCGTTGTCTCCTCTGCGTTTTCCTTTGCACCAAGAGTTGTTGCTGGTGGGATGTAAAAATTAATCTGGTAGCAGAAGAAAGGCCCTTGTGAAACGTTTCTCTGAGCATCCGTGGGAGACAAAGCCTCTTTCAAGCAGCCTGAGGATTTTATTTACTCTTTGCAGTCGCTTGTTTTGGGTTTTCAATGCTCTGCTCTAATTTATAACTGAGTGCTTCGATCTGACGGGGAGATGGTTTGCTAATGGGGGGGGGGGCACGCTGGGGGCTGTGGGGAGAGAAAGGATGGGGGCTGATGGCATTGCTCTGTGGAAGGCTGGCACTGGGCAGCGTGCTCCCAGCATTGCGGCCAAATACACACCGTATTCTGTGAGGTACGGCGCGTGGGCCTCTCTCTTGACATTTTCCTTTATTCTGATTTAGTGAAGCAGATCTCGCCAGCTGTAAATATCAGCGGTCTGGTCCTTTTTTCAGCTGTGTTCATCTTCCTGACTTTTTTTTTTTTTTTAATTAGTGCAAATGGGAGTAAAGTTTGGTGGTGGAGTATTGGCTTGCTTAAATTTTGGGTGATTTGTGTGTTCTTTTGCTGCTCTTTGGAGCTTTGACACATGGGATGCTGAGGCCATTCTGTTTCCTCCTGGCTGTTGCTGCTCCTCTGGTACATTTATGAGTGATGAACACCCGGATTCAATTCCCCACAATTGCTTAAAATCACCAGGAACCCTCAGCCTCAGCCAAAAGCAGAAATTAAATGAAAGCATCGCTGGGAGTGCCGGAGAGGACGTTTGCTACAGGCCCTGTCGCTGCTGTGTCTTCCCATGTCACCAGGGGCTTTTTAAAAAACTAGTCATCGCTGTAATTTTTCCAGGCAACTGTTTTGCTGGTGAATTATATGTAATGTAATTTTTGTTGCTTGGCTGAAACAATATCTAGCATTTTAAAAACAAAGTGCTCTTGTTGAGCAGGGACTTTATTTAAGAATAAGTATTGTAAGTATGGGGTTAAAACCTCTACTCTAGAAATAAATGATTTTTGTTTCCTTTGGGAAAGCAACTTCTGTGCGTGCAAAAGCCCCAGAAAAAGTCCCTGGTATTTGCTGGTGGATGCTGATTTAATGCGAGTCAAGGCCAGTCAGTTTTTCCTGTGGACACGGCAGGAATTGCCAAATTGGGAGCTGTTGTGAAGGATGCAGGATGTAAACAGTACGCATGTGTCTTTGCGGGCTACCTACGGAAAAGTGGCGTTTCCACCCCTGGTGACAGGGAGGGAGAGCACAGTCCCAGAGAACCATGGATGGTATGATTGCTAAGTTAGCACATGTGCTTGGCATAAATAATTGCTGCTGTTGGTTGTACCATATTAAAGGTTTAAAAGATTTTTATTAAATGCTTAAAAAATTAGAAGATAATGACAGCATAAATCCTGCTTGTAAGTAATGAGAATTTTAGTTGTGTGTTTAGGTGGGATTTTTCCCTCCGTAATAGTATTTTATGCTTCAAAATCTGTATAAAACTTGGAATACGTGCGTGCGTCTGCTATATCGTAGGTCAATCTGAGGTTTTTATTTGTAAACTGATGCTGCTGAACGCAGCGTGGAGCCTTCCTGCCTCCCTGTGGCACGTGTCCTCTGCAGGCCCCAGTTTGTAGAACTTAGGAGTTCCATTCCAGGGATATTTTGTAGCCCTCTTCTTGGGGAATGACATAATTTTAATGTCCGGTATCCTGAAGCCTCCCAGAGCAAGCAGGTCAGTGTGGTTCTAGAAGAAATCAGAGGAGTGGGGCACTCCCAGGCACCTTTGAATCTTTAAAATAAAACAAAACAAAAAAATCTTAAATTGAATATTTTGATGAGAAAACTGTGGCTAAGAAAAAGACATTTCAGTAAAATGTTCTAGTCTTGAAACAACACACTTCTGAAATTCAGATAATCCCCATCAAGTTTTAATACCTGTGTTTTATGTCCAGTGTTGTTGGTTTTTGATTTTCTAAACAAGGATCTACCAGGCAAGTGTTGAGCTTGTTAGTGGTGCTTTAGTGTCTGCAGGAGTGTTGGTATTTAAATTGTGTTACCTGCTGCTTTATGAGCAGGATAAATGCAGCCTGGACACAGAGGTATCAGGCTTTTAGGTTTGGGGCTATTAAAATTTTTTTTTAAATCACCATAATAACAATAAACTCCTGAATCATGTATACATGTATAGTCACCGGTTTTATAATCTGTAATTGTTTTGTATGGTTCTGAGACTCTTTCCTTGATTGCTATAGTTGTATTTAAAAATTTCAAACTGATTTGTTTGTTGTCTTCTGCTTGGAAAGAAATTTATAATTTATTACCCAAATCACTGAATTTTTAAAAGAATAAAGCTAGCACTACAAATTGACCATTTAGTAATAAAACCCCCTAGTTATAGTTTTACAGTAGAAGCAGATACATGGTAAATTTGGGTACCAGTTATTTATCCCCACCATGTTTTCTCTTCTGCTTTCTGTAATAATTTCTGAATTTGTCAGAGGGGGGGAGTTACTCTGACTTTGGTCATGTAAAATTTTAAGTTGCTTTTTAAATAGCTTCAGTATATTTATTATGATGGGTGTACCCTTCTGAAATTTTTCTTTTTTAAATGACAACTTGGTGGCGTTCCTCATATAATGTCCTTTGAGTTTTTTATTCTTACCTGTAGGAAATAAAGAATTTCCAGTCAGTTTTCATTTATTTTAAGATATGCCATAAATAAAAAAAACATTTTCAACTGTTGCGCTCACGATCTTGCAACTAACTATGTTGTGTGTCTGTGTACACCTTTGTCTGGGATATACCACGTGGGACCAAAAATCTTCATATATGTAAGAAATGTGCTCTCCTCGCTGTTGGTGTGCAGCGAGCAGGCTTGGGGTTCCTGTGGCAAGGTCGGGTCAGAAAAAGGGAATGCTGTTTATCAGATTGCCAGAATGATTGATTTGAACGTGAGCTCTTCCCTGAGGATGTGCCTGGCTGTTGAGGCTAGCAGTAAAGTTTTTCCACTGCAATTTTAATGACTAAGAGTTGCGGGTTATTTTTTTTTTTTTAATTCATCATAATACAAAGCAACTTGCAGCACACCGTAGGTTTAGTACCAAATGATTTTGACTTAGCAGTAATTATTTTGGTTGAAATATCTTTACCTTGTTAAATGAAATGCGTCATTTCTTGTGATACTTGTCAGCTTTATCTGGTAGTGCTCCAGAAAATGGCGTAATTTCAAACTTGCAGGTTTTTGGGGTGATTTTTGTTCTTGTTGATTTTTTTTGTTTGTTTGTTTTAAATCTAGTGCATTTTCCCCAGTGGCAGGAGGAGTGGACATGCAGGATACATCTGGGCAGAATTACTGAGCCTAAATAGGAGCTGATAGGGACATATAAGCTGTTGTTTGCAGGCTGGTTTAGAAATTGTGTTGTGTTAGGAACAATATATATATATACACACATAGACACAGAGAGGGAAGGATGGACAGACATTTACAGGAGGAATATTAATGCTGTGGCATTTGCTAGTGTATGTAATATATGTGATCTCAGATGTGTAATACATTACAGTTCAGCCAGTGATGTATGTTTCAATTTGTTCAACTTCCAGAATGTTAAAACATTATTAAATGTATTTTTGACATGAACACATCTCAGTTTTTTTTCCAATTCATCATTTTTCTGCTTTAGTCTTTGAGGTGTTTTTTTTTATCCATACTTCTGCTTTGAGCTTTTAATTGTTTATAATTAATTCTGAAGTGAGTAGTCATGGGTTCATTTGTGCTCACAAAATATCTCTGTGTTTACTGAGAGAAGGAGTAACATCTGTGTTCCTCTCTCTTTCTGTTTCAGGTGATCGGAGCCCTCGTCCTCGCCGTTGGGATTTATGCAGAAGTTGAAAGACAAAAGTACAAAACTCTGGAAAGTGCCTTTCTAGCCCCAGCAATTATTTTAATACTTTTGGGCATTATAATGTTCCTGGTATCCTTTGTGGGTGTCCTGGCTTCTTTAAGAGATAATTTATGCCTTCTTCAAGCAGTAAGTGTTGGGGGTTTTATTCTTAATTTTTAAGGCTCATTGCTTTTGCTCTTCAGTGTGACCTGAATTCAAACCCAGAATTAGGTCTGCATTAAAACGTATTTTAATAAAGTTGTTTCCTTCATTTTAATTAAGTCTGAAATGACAGTGGTCCCCTTGGGCGTGGTCTGCGGATGTCCCCCCATCAGGGAGCATCAGTATTTCATCTTGCCAGCAAGAAGGCGAGGGTCAGAGCCTGGCACCGAGAAACCCAGCTGCCCAGTAGTCAAGAGCTTTATGAAAAACACCCAGGAATGTGAATTATTATCAGGATCTTGTGCAAACTCGGCTGTTGACATACCGTTTGACGCTAGCCTGGCACCACAGTGCCTGCCCTTTCTCTGGTCTGGTCACACCAGAGGGACATGCCCTGCTTGGGGGAACAGATTGATGTAAAGAAATGCTAAATACGCGGTATATTATGTAGGACAAAGCAAGAGACTACTGTGGATTTTGAAATGAGGCTGGAATTTCTCTGGGAGCCTGTCCTTAGGCAGTGGTGGTTCCTTTCCCTCCCAGTGTGGTGGTGTGTCCTCATGTGATGCTGAGGACATTTTCTGTTCCCTTTGTGGTGGCAAACCCGGTAGGGTATTTAAACAAAGAAAGCCTCTGATGTCTGATTCCAGATTTATCAGGAGAAATCTATCTGGTGAATTTGTGACACTCATACCGGGACTGAGCACAAAAATTAAACCAGCTTTTAGGGCAGTAGCATTAGAGATTATTTTCAGATGAGAGATCCGAAAACTTCTTTCCTGATGAAGTTTGCTCTTAAGAAGTAGACCTAAATTCACATAACAGCCATCTTCTATACCTAAAGAATGCTTTGGGATGAGAAAAACATTTCAATTACTGGCACGCTGCAGTTATCTCGTAGTGTTGCTATTGATTTCTTCATGTTATTCATATTTTACGTCTGCTTTGATAGGTCGTCACAGATGCATACGCTGCGGTCGTGTGTGAGTGCATTTGTGAGCACGTATATATATGCACAGATGAATAAATAACTAGAGAGCTAGCAGGTGTAATTTTTCTTACCACTGAGCATAGTATGTCCTCTTAGTGCCCATTGTGCAGTCTCTGCTCTCAGCTGGCTCGGTAATGTAGTACAGCTCCGTTCCCTCTTCTGAAGCAACACACTAAAAGGTAACCAGCCCAGAATTTTGCTTTAATTTAACACTGCAATTTAGTAGAAGATGGTTTGGATTCTCTTACAGCACTGCTTTGCCCAAGAAATTAAACCTAGCAGGTAAATACTGTCTTTGTAGGAAGCATAAAAACATGATGGTGGGTGTAGCAGGCCGTTAATATGTTTTTCTGGGGTGCTGTTATGGAGGAAAGTATCTTGGTATGATAAATGCATCTATCTGTTTTGAGTCCATTCGGAGAAGAAAAATAATGTGTTTGCCAATTGGGCAAAACCCAGAATGACTCAAGTGAGGGAAAAAGCATTTCTTGTGACATGAAGAGTTTTAGAAGAACAAAACCATAATTTTCTGTCTTTCTTTAAAATAACATCTGATATGCAGGAAGCCAAGTATGTTGGCAGCTGAGTGTTACAGACTTAAGGACCCTAATGAAAAGAGTAAGTGGGGTTTGTTCTTTTTAAGGACTCACTTGCGATTGTTTTTTGCAGTTCATGTACATTCTTGGTATCTGCTTGCTGATTGAACTGACAGGTGGAGTGGTGGCCCTGATCTTCAGAAACCAGGTGAGCTGCTGCTGTTTAGGTTTTGCTCTCCAAGAATGTTAACGCACAATCCATGAAGTTGTGGCTATGCTACTGAGCAAATAAAAGGCATTAAAATTGTCACCTGAGCACTAAATGATGGAAGTCTGAAGGCAAGTCCAGACTTGTCAGGATGTTTCAGGTTCTGGGGTGGGTGGGATTGGCCACCCATTCTGGAGATGAGTTCCACATTAAAGAATTTGGAGAGAATGTGTTAGCTAAGAATGGGCAATACAGGCATAACGAGTTTCCAGCTCTTAACATATTGCAAAGTGCTTTCTTCTCATTTGCCTTCTGCATCTCAAACTGCTGATTCAGGAAGTTTCCAGCTGGTTTTGAAGACTCTTGTTATTTTTCAACAGCCAGAATGTTTTACCGGACCTAAGGGATATCTCTTCCCTGCCCGCATCCATAAGCAGCATAACTAATTTCTGTCGGAGACCCCATCATTTACAAGCGTGCTGTAACTACATAGAACATGCTGTAACTATACAAACCCCTTAATTTTTCTAAACAGAAAGCAGCAGACTATTTTTTTTAATGCTAGAAAAATTTTAGAACATGAATGTGGTCCCTGTGGAAAGTACTAGATTTCTGTGCTTTGTTTTTTTTTTAATAATCTGGCAAATAGGAGCATTAAAAGGAGATGCTGAATAATAAGACCTCTTCCTTCCCCACCCCAGTCCTACCAATTTCATTTCCACAAAAAGAAGTCACACCTACTGTTACATATAGGTTTGTTTGTCTTGTTAGGTTAATGGAGAAGTTGAGGTTAGTAAGGGGAGGAGAAGGAAGTATTTAGTAAAAGCTTAGGGTAATAGGCTCCCTTTAGATGCTGATTGCTTTGCATGTCTCATGGGTTTTTTCCGTTTCTTTCTCTGTTACCTCTCCAATCTATAGAGTCCAAGTGAGGTGATACAGGTGGTGTGAGAGTAGTCGGTATTTGCTGCTGTTCATTCTTGGCCAGTTTCCTGACTGCAAAATCCCATGTTATTTCTAATCACCCAGTTTCCTAACTACAAAATCCTGTGATTTTTCTAATCACCCATGTGAAAATAATTTTTCTCCTGTTTTGTTTTTAAGTGTTGCAGTTTGTAATACTGAGAAAATGAGAGGGCATATGTCAGGTTTCTTTCTGATGTGCAAGGATTTAGCTTTGATGATTTTAGCATCTGGGTTGAAAGGGAACTTGTTACGTTCTGGTTAGGTTTAGTCTCAATTTTTGCTATGCTATGATGATGCTGAATGTTAAATACGTTTTTTTCCTCTCATCTTCTGACCTTTAGAAGCATTTTGTTGATATAATTTCCAATATTCCAAGCTGAGGAAGTACCATTTTATATCTGCCACCACTCCACGGTCATATTTCTCAAAACCATGGCTGCAAAACATACAGATGTGAGATATTTTCCACTTTTTTTCTGCTTAACATGGAATAAAGTTCATTATCTGACAATTATGGATTCCTTGGAAAATAAAATAGTGAAAATAAAATTAATGGAAAATAAAATTCATGGAAGATGGTCAGCAGGGAGACAGTTGGCTCTTCTCACCCAGGGAGTGGTGCAGAGCATGGTGCCAAGAAGCACCACCCAAACCTGCCGTTCTGTCACTCGGAAGATGGTGGGGATCCCCAGCACCCAGTGGGAGGGATCCTGCCTTCCCATTCTCAGCCTGGGGGACAATGGGACTATCTCCCGGAGATATTTGGAGAGTCTCAGAGAAGCAGCACCGTGCTGGAGAGGTGTGGCACTGTTGGCACTGCTCAGCATAAACCCAGCATTGAGCCTGCTTCCGTAAAAGAGAATGGAGGGTCAGTCCCTGCAGGACTGTGCTGTGATTGATTTTTAACCAGTATTTGTTTTTTCTTTAGGAAAAAAACCCCGAAACAACCTTTCCTCTTGTGCTTATCAATTATGCTTTTCACTTTCAGCTGTTCTTTTAATTTCTTTTTGGTGTGTGTAACCCGTGAGTCTTGTTTTACTCCTGCCTTGTAGACAATCCAATTTTTGAACGATAATATAAGAAGAGGAATTGAGAATTACTACGATGATTTAGACTTCAAGAACATCATGGATTCTGTTCAAAAGCAGGTTTGGGTTTTTTTTGTTTGTTTGTTTCTGGGACTAATCCAGTGCCAAGTTGTGGTGGGTCCTCAGTTATAGCTTTGAGTTTTTCCAGTGGTGTGATAATCAAATTCTTATTGATGAGGGAGATGAGATCTCATGCGTCATCTTTTGCCTTGGTAGGTGTGATGTGGATGCTCAAGTCCACATCCTGCAAACACTTATAGGGGCCCCACAGCTGGATTCGGACAAATTCAGCCTAAATTCCACCTGAGTTCTTGTGCTCAGCGTTTCTTCTGGCTGGTCCAAGGCATTCAAAGGCATAACAGAAGGCACCAAATAAAGAGAAATTAGGTGGTAATTAGGCTGTTTGAACCTGGGCCCTTGTATTTTCGCTCGAGGACACATAGCAAGCTCTTTAACGAGGTGGTTATTCAAAGGGAATTCCCGTGGAAGCATATATACCTGTAATTAAAATTCAGAAATTGTGTTGAGCCTATCTGGGCATTACTTAATGGCACGTGTTGTTGACTCACAGCCTTTTATTTTTTAAAGGCTGGTGTGTTGAAATGTTTATTGGATTATTGAAGAGTTCTGCTGTGCAGTTCAGATGCTGTAGAAGAAGCAGAAAATGTTCAGAGATGTGACGTAAGGGCCCACATGATGTCAGGGACCATGCCAAAAAGTGATTAAAAAAAAAGAAGTTAACTTAGGAAGTGATATGTATGTTTTATGACATCGTTATGGAGATGGCAGCCTGCTTTGAAAAACAAAGTTAGCATGGAAAGTCTGTCAAAAGCCAACCATTCTGAGGAAATTTTGTCATTAGACTCCATAATGCTTTAAAGTTTCCATGCACTGCCCATAATTATGTATAAGTACAGCAAATATATGTTTCAGTGAATAAATAAATTTCTCCTTTTCCCTCAGTTTAAAATATAAAGTGAATATTTGTATTAAGTCAGTGTAAACTTACGGTGTTTGTTTACCAGATTTCAGTCCTACTAAATTACACCCAAAATGTTTATGTGAGATTATTTTGATGCCTTATAGCAACACTTTTGTCTTTTAGACTCATTTATAAATGCAGTCACGATCCTTGAAAAAAATTGAAGAATTATATTACAGCTCAAGATGGAGTGAATGTAAAAACATTGCTTAATGATGTCCAGATCTGAAAAGATAATTTTTCAACTCAGAAACGATGGGAGGTGGGACTTAGCACTGACTGCTTTGTTCTGGCACCCTGATCAATAGCTCAATGAGTGACGGAGGAACACTACCTGCATCTTTAATTGTTTTCAGTTGTATCTTTTGTATACATTTGTATGTGCCTTGCACATAAAATTACAAAATTGCTGGGTAGCTCTGCCCTCTTAAAATCTTTCTGTTCTTACTTTGTTTTCTACTTGTTAGAAGAGTTTCTGTTAAGATACAATTTTTTTTTCCTTTGCCTTTCGTGTCGTTTTTCCAGTTTAAGTGCTGCGGTGGGGAAGATTACAGAGATTGGTCCCAAAACGTGTATCACAACTGCGCGGCGCCGGGACCGCTGGCCTGCGGGGTGCCCTATACCTGCTGCGTCAAAAACAAGGTAAGTCCTGGCATCTCAGCATTATTGCTCTCTCCCGTGTCACCTGTGTATGCTTAAAAAGGTTCCTTACTTTAGAAAGTCTGGGGGATGAAGCGAAGGAAAATGGGTCTCTGCAGAAAATGGGAGCTATGGATCTGTGAGTCTTGATAGCTTGAATAGGAGAAAATAATGAATTTGTTGGCTCTGGTCTATATTACTGTCCTGCTACACAGTCTTAGAAATGCAGAAGGCATCTTGGGAGCTACTTTAACCTCATGGCTTGCCTGGACCAGGGCTGCTTAAAGTTAAGTTTTACTGGTGTTTTCCCCAGGATTTGCTGCTTCAGCTTTGACAGGAAGTCTGGGCACCCGTTGCTTCTGTGGATGGGGGTTGGAGTGATGTACACCAGCTGCTGTGTGTACTAAAAACCAAACAGAACGACCCCATCATCCAGAAAAATCCCAAAGTGTGGACAAATGGCCTCAGGGTCTGTGCATCCTTGTGGGCGCAGGTCTAGAGTGGAGCTGCTGGTCTGCCCTAACCCATCCTTGAAAACCGCCCATAAAATCCTCGCTGGAAGGACGCCCTGTCAGCTGGAGCCTGGACCAGTTTCTGAGTCTACAATGGACTGGTATTAACTGTTACTGGCAGTACTAGGAGCAGGAGTTAAGTTCCATATATATGAATTTTAGCAGTTTTGGTTCATCACTCTTCCTTTGAGGGAATGGATGTAAAGCCAAATTTGATAAAGAACTGTTCCTCAACTTAAAACCAGTATGGGCAATCCCTGACGTGCTGGGTTTTGGTTTGGCCTGAACATGAGACAGAGATGGAGTATGTGTAAGAGCAGACGCAGCAGAGCTCATGATGGATAGCCGACTGGTGCCTGTGTTATGTGCTGCCCTTTCAGTGTCTGCCTGGAGCATGGCTGTTTAATTAAAAAAAGGGAAAAGAAATGCAATAATTGTGTCAGTAATCCTGCGAGGTGTTGCTGAGAAGTGTGTATAATATGAAGGTGTTTATTACATATGCTTACACATCTTTTGTGTATAAGAAAGAGTCTGTTTAAATCTGCGCCAAGCTTTGGTTTATTCTCAGAAGCCAAAGCTAAACAGTTATGTTTTAAGTCTTGGGTGTTTGAGAAGCAGAAGGTCGTGTATATGAAAGTAAAATCTGTTGATCCGCAGCTGCACGGGGCAGAAGAGCTCAGGATTCTGTCCTCATTTGATGGTAAAAGATAGGTAAAGGAAAATAGAACGGCTAGTAAAGAGCAATCTGCCTTTTTAGGGTCATTCAAAATACCCCTTATTTTTCTGTAGCTATTGTTTCTCTTATTTTAAAAGGTTAGTTGATGTGTGTGGACGTACAGCGGCACTGTGAAGGCAAAACACTGCAATAATCATTGACTAATCATGCCCAGGTGTCTTTTCAGCCATGGCACAGGTATCCAGGCACATGGATTTCAAATGCAACCTGCTAGGCAGGAAAGCGCTAAAATATAAGCTTCCCTGAGGAAAACAGGGAGTATACTCTCTGTATGCTGCCTTGGCAACTGGGGACTGGGGATGAGACTACTTGCAGCCTAAAAGTAGCCTGCAAAGCGTTAGCTCAGGGAAGTTAATCAAAAGGTAGGGAGAAGCCCCGAAATAACAAGCAAACTTCTTATTTAAGGGTAGGATGTTCAGCAAGATGCTGCGCTATGTTATGGGTCGTGGCTTTGCTGCCCTGGAATGCCATCAAAGTGATGCCTTGTGAAGTCCAAGTGGCGTGGATGGGTATGGGGCAGGATGACACTGACACTGTGGCTGTATGGCCAGCTGCCATGGAAAAAAAAACAACAAAAAAAACCAAAAAACCAACAAAAACCAAACCCAACCAGAAGATGCATAAATTTTCTGTGTTTGACAAATGCTTCCAAACACAGGCTGGTTTCTGTCCTGGAAAACGACAGATATGGTTTGTGATTACTCACTCATTTTGTAGTCATGGAAAACTCCTGCTCATATTTGGGGTTGGATCCTGATCCTCTTAAAAAGCCCTCTGCTGAGGCCAGCCAGGCTCGTGCTGAGGAGGCTCAGAAGGATTATTTTCAAATCAAAGTATTCACTGAAGTCTTACACTGGTGTAACAGATAAAAAATAGTCACCAAATGCCTGTAAACCTCTGTTTCTAATGCATTTATTTCCCTTGCATATATTTCTGTGTGCTGCAATGTCCTGTTAGCAAATGCTGTGTTTAAAATGAAATTATGTGACTGTGTGCCTGGTGGTCACATATTTGGGGGTTGGCCACGTGTTGGTCTGTCAGGCTCCAGCATTTTGTAAATGTGACAGCGGATACAGCAGCACGCTGACCTTGGGGTTGCTGGAAGAAACCCATGTTGGACTGGTGAATAATCCTGTTGTTGCTTTTATATGGGTGAGCAGGAGAAGAGTAAAAATATTTTTCTGTGGTGTTTTTTTTCTGCTATAGTTTATATTTGTTGTTTTATTTTCAGACAGACATTATCAACACTATGTGCGGGTACAAAACCATCGACAAAGAGGTAATGTAACCAGCATCCACCTTGTCGTGGCAAAGGGTTGTGCTTCTCTGCATTTTTTTTGTCAGTTATAAAATAGTTTTCTGCATACTTAAATCTACCAGATGATTAAATCTACCAGATGGTTAAATCAACAATTAGAATGACTTTATCAGAAATAACTTTCATATATTAAAAAAAAAATCTTGTTTAATTGTAGAATCTTCCCCTCCTTGTATCTTCCAGTATTCCTCATTTGACATGCGTGAAGCATGTCTTCCTAAAGCTCACTCCCCTTACACTAATGGTACAGTTAATACAAAGACAGATGCTTCCATACTTTTAAGTGGTGACTTGAGATGGGGGACGCTTTTAATACCTAAAAGCCAAAGTTTCTTACTGAGTAAAATTAGTTTGGGTAAAGCCAAATTATATCCCATTAGTGGGTATCTGACTTTTAAGCCTGTTACATAATTATTCCTGGAAGAGCAGCGGGACTGCCCGGGTTGTGCTGGCCTCCCTCTCCTCCCTCTGGGAGCAGGCTGTGGCCGCCTCTTTCTTCAGCCTTCCCCGCTGGGAGTAGCCCCAGAGACTTCAGAGTAGAGACTGCCAGCTCAAGGCACTAATTGCGGAGTGATTAAGCAGGGGAATCAGTAGTTGGATCTGCTGCGAGTTCTCCCCTCTGAGCTTTGGAGTGCTGGCATGAGGAGGGGGGTTGTCCTGGAAAAGCCTCTCTCCATAGCTCATTGGATGCACTTGGAGCACAATGCCTGTGTCCTTTGTTGTTTTTTGGGATTACCGGTTATCTTTAGAATCATCGAATCATTAAGGTTGGAAAAGACCAAGTCCAACCGTCAACCCAACATCACCTAACTCACTAAACCATGTCCCGAAGCACCACATCTACATGTGTCTTGAACACCTTGTTGGTGCCTTGGAGATGGGGGTGCCAACCTTGTTAAGCAAAAGTTTGTCCTTGGTTAGTGAAGGGTGTAGAGCCTTTGGTGCATTCTTGGCTTCTTCTTATCATCAAGGAAGAGGATTCTTGCCTGTTGCCTTTTTCCAACCAAGATGCTTGAGCCATACCAAGGCCTTCCTTTCTCAGGGCCTTTGACAGGCAGTGAGTCCTTTCCAGTTTGTAGAGCTGGGGTGGTGTTGGTGCAGTTGGTGCAGGTATGAACTCTGGAGTTGGGGTTTGGGTGGGAGGGTGGGGGGTGGTTCTAGATCACATTCCAGCTCACTTTAGGGTTCTAGATCATGTTCTATTAAGTGTTGCAGACAATGTTCTAGATCTGATTCTAGAGCTCATTCTAGATAATTTTATTATTCAAGATAGCATTCCACATCTAATTCTAGATAGCTTTATGGTTCTAGACTGTGCCCACCTGAACCTCCAGCCAGGCTCTAATGCCCAAAGAACTTTAGCACATGCTTAACGTTATCCCATTCAGCTGCTTGGGACCCTGTGCAGCCTCAAGTGCTTTTTAAGTTAGGGACTGGGGTCATGGTGCAGCATGGCTTGCAGGACTGAGTCTGAAACCCTCTTGTTCCTGCCCTTTTTAGAGTCTATTGCAAAGCTCTTCGTCCGCAATTTATAATTTTGCACTGCTGTACTTTCAACTTGGAAGCAGAGGTAGAAGCTAATGAGAGACTTCTCTGCTTTCCAGGTGGTCTAAAATGAGAATCAGATGCATTTATTTTAGAAAAGCAGTTGCAAAAAAAGGTTTAAAAAAATGAAATAACTTGTTCAGGTGTGGAACAACTTAAAAACAGATGGAAGAATTAGTGATGAGGTTTGTGTCAAATTCAGTGGGTTTAAAGAGATGGGAAGGAGGAACACATTTGCCTTCATGAAGCTTGAATTATGTATTACTGTTTCATATGCTTGTTTGAATGTCTGCTTTGTTATTTTGCAGCGCCTGAGTGTTCAGCATGTTATCTATGTCCGTGGATGCACAAACGCAGTGCTTATCTGGTTTTTGGACAACTACAGCATCATGGCTGGTGTGCTGCTTGGCATACTGCTGCCCCAGGTGAGAAGGGGCCAGCGTGTTATCCATTAAAGGGAGTATCTGATTTGTTGCTACTATGTGAAATCCCATTTGACTATATTTAATTATTATTTTTTATTTAAATTTAACATCATTTATAAGCTCAAGTGGCCTTCTGCAAATTTGGTGGTGTTACTGTAATGTATTGCAGGATTTGGTGGGTTAATTTGCTTTTGCTTGTGTTTTATTAGTCTTATCTTCCCAGTAGCTGTGTCCACTGAGACTTTCTAATCCTCCAAGACACAGGGGTGGTAATTCTTCTGCTGTATTAGCTCTTCACAAAAATGATCCATTTATACTCCTATACACAAAGAGCAACAGTGTGAGTTTCTGTCTGTATATATACCACACACCTGCCCCTGTATCCAGCGTATGTATGCGTAATTTGTAAAAACTGCTGTAAGAAGCACTAGATGAGCAGTATTTGATTTCTGACTGGAGATGCCCCTTCCTTTCACAGTTCCTGGGAGTGCTGTTGTCCTTGCTGTACATAACGCGGGTGGAAGATATCATCACCGAGCACAAGCTGAGCGAAAGACTCTTTGAAGAATCAGAGCAGAGATCTGCCCCCGAGTTTGCTGGAGCTGGCTGCTGCATGTGTTACCCGGGATGACTGCAGAAACCTCAAATATAGTTTAAAAAAAAGGGCAAATCCACATGTTCTGGTTTGTGCTGGCATTACAGACCACGGGTGTAACAAATCAGCCGACAGACCAACGGTGGGTCGGTAGTGCCAATACCTCTGTAGCCTTGTTGCTCTCAGTGTGTCTGATCCCAAAGACATCCCAGGAGGGCTCCGTGCTGCCAGTTACACTGCTGCGGTATCGCAATGCTGCTGGAAGGTGGGCTTGTGGCTAGCTGAATCTTTTTTGATTGATTACCAAGGGATACGCAGCCAGGAAAACTATGCTGGGAAGATTTGAAGGTAGATTTCTAGGAGGAGCCTTTGTGTCTTGGGATGTCGTCTTTAAATGTTTGTCCTTTCCAACTCTACTTTCTTACTCCTTCCAAAAAAGATTTCTTACCGATCTGCGTGGTGAATATTAAACATGAGTTTAATAAATTTTTTATGCTAATCTTGATGAATTTACTGACAATAATGGATGTGATGCTGAACAGTTTCATTGCTCAGTCTTTTGTGCCTTTTAATAATGGGGCGAATGCCAGTGTCGAATTGGTCAGGTAATGCTTGATATATTTTTAATGCAATTTATTACTGTCTGGCTTTTGTATAAACTCTACAGGATGTTTGAGTCTTTTGCATACTGTATTTTTCCTCTTTAGTAAATTAACTAGGTGATTTATGATTTTTTTTGGAGTTCTGTATGTTGAGATGTTTCTAAATTTTATTCTTCTTGTCAAAATAAAAAAATAAGATTTTTTTTAAAAAAAGCACAGAATTTGTTTGAAATGCTTTTTATTTTCTAAGGTAAGTTAAGCCTGTCTCTCAAATGCAGAATCAAAAGGTAGAAACACCTGAAGCTGTGATTCTGGCTAGGGTCCTGACTTGCCTGGGGGTTTTGATGGAGTTATTGAAGGTCTGTGCCACGCTTGCTTGTCTTAGTGGATTGGAGCTGGTACTCGGGAAGTCACTGAGAGCTCGGGGTGTTTTGTTGCTGTTGTTTGCCCTGGGCATTTCTCTGCAGTCTTTCTAGCCCCAGCCAGGCTTGCAGGCAAAATGCAAACCCTAATTATCATGATCCTTCAGATAAACAAATTCAGGATTAGAATAAAGCAGGTTTGGCGTATATCCTCTCTTGGTGAATCTCTTCTGATGCTCCACTAAGCCAGACAGAGGAATATCTGATGTCATTCTCCCCTTGCTGCTTTTCTTCTGCTTTTTTAGTTTCCTTGCCCTGAATGTGGTTTCTGCTTGCTTCAAAACACGGCATTTGCTGCTTAGCTCTGTGCCTTCACCAAGGATATCTGAGGGAGCTTCGTGTGTTTCCAGGAGCCAATAAATTTCTCATCCAGTTCTCCAGCATTTCTGACGTTGCCCAGGGACAGAATTCCATCCTGCTGTGTTATCCAGCCCATCATCTGTGGTGCAAGGTTATTTTCCACACAGCACACTCTAGTGTTGGGTCCCTGCACAGTTACATATTTGATTGCTCCGTATCGTCCTCACCTTAAATTTTCCCAGTCTCTGTCCTGAATAAGGTATTTTTGCTAAGTTACAAAGCGAGATGTACTTGAAGGGTGGATTTGTGTGCAGAGAGGAAGGGGAAAAAGAAAAGGGATGGCTTTGGAGGACAGAGGTGATTGCTGGTGAGAGAGAGGAAGTTTGAAGCTGAAATTGGTTTATTGTGAAAAGTGGCCTGGGAAGGTGGGAGCTGAAGGTATCAAGAGCTGAGATGAAGAGGGTAATAACACTCGAATTGGAGCTGTCAGGAAGGCTGTGATGAATTGGGAAGGAGGGAAAGAGGGAATTTTTCTTTCATTACAAAGGTAATTTTTCCTTCCTTACTAATGGCCTCTTGTAAATGTTGCAATGGTTTGAAGTACAAGATATCCGGGAAAGCAGGAGATGATGGTTAAAATTTGGGTGTTTTGAATGGAACAGGGAGAGTATTTGGGGACACTAGGGAGCAGTTCTCCTTTAGCAAGGGAATTTGTGGGCTGGACTGCATTTTTAGCTGTTCTCAGTGCTCTGTCATATGCAGTGTTTGGGGAGGGATACCTGACAATCACAAACTAAATGTGTGACTTCAATAAATTGTTGATTCAAATACTGTCAACCCTTCCCATTCCCTCAGATCTGAGGAAATTAACTCTTCGCTTCACAGGGCCATGGCGACCAGAGGGAAGGATAATGCTAATCAGGAGGCAGACGAAGAGGGAGGCTGTGGGTCTCTGCGCAGCTGCCTCCCAGCACCTGAGCTGTGGGAGACAATGGGGGGACCGCGATGTGGGGGTGAATTTGCTTGGCTCTTCTCAGTGTGCTGTGCTCATATTGTCCTGGTCTGATTTTTGCATTTGTCGGTAAGTGAAAACCACTGCGGCCATACTAGCAAAGATCTTCTGGGCTTTTCTAGACAGCTGGCATGAAAGTTGGTTTTAGAATGGGTGAAGATCTAATTCAATTCCTGCCTTCCTGGTAGGAGCAGCCACAGCTGGGCCCCTCCTTGCAGATGCATCCTTAAACTTGCTCTTAAAAACACTCCCTGCCTGCTGTTTAAAAGACTGAGGCAACTCCGCAAAATCCCAGAACTGTTACAGGATTTTTTTGTGTGCGTGTAATTTTGAAGTGCTCAGACAACTATGAGCTTCTCATGGTTCATCCTCCGTGTGCTGCTTTCCCCGTGCCCCCAAATACCCTGCCCTCCACAGATGCTGGGCAGCTGTTTGTGTTCCCTGAAAAAAATCCAGAATTATTGCTGTTACAGAGGAGAAAGGCTGAGCAGCTCTCCCTCTGGCGGTGTGGGTTTGCCATATTACACCTCTGCTCACTATGAATTAAATCTCTGCTTGGTGTGTCCACATGGCACCGAGTTTTCTCCAGTGGCCCTGTCCCCTGCCCTGCTGCCAGAAGCCCCCTCGTGCGGGCACAGCTTCCATGGTCTTCATCCCCCTTGGAGCTGGGAATCCTCCTTAGCTCCAAACCTCTGCAGCAATCAGAGAAGTGGAGAGGGGCACTCAGGATACAGCTGCTTCTAACAACCTGACCTGGAAAACTAGCCTTGGGGGTGGGATGAGCTAATTTCCTCCTGACTGGAAAAAAAATCAGGGTTTAAGATCTAAAAAACCATTCAGTTAGATGTTGTTTTGCAGATTATGTTTCTAAGGCCCTCCACTAGCACTCATTAATTTTCTGTGCAAACTGATTACTAAAAGGTGCTTGCCATGGGTTCGGGAATTCCTTTTTGGTAAGAAGTAGACTGATGGGTGTTCAGCCACAGGGCACGTGTCTTCCCACTCCCCGGGATGCTCTGGGCTCTGCTGGCCTGGGGAGATCAGCTTGGCCCTGAGCTATTGGTGGCACGTGGACTTGCTTTGGGTTCGCATCTATGTTTGATGCCTGCATCTTTCTTGGGAGGGGAGAGAACTGGAAGCACCTTCATCTGTGGTGGTATGTCACTTGTCAAAATGACGTTCAGTCCACCGTGCTTAAAACTGACCCAGCTCCAGCCTGTTTTCACTCTTGGGATGGGAGTGCCACTTTTGTTTGGATTCAGCTCCTGGCCTGAAGTCTGCCTCTGCAGCCGTAAGGGCTAAAATTTTTCCTCACAGCAGCCTCAAGAGCCCTCAGCAAAGGCAGCTGTTAAATCCCCTGGGGAAAGTGGGTATCCTGGCTATTTCCAGCAAGCTCCCTTGAAGGAGGCACTTCTTCCACGGAAAAATTTTTCCTTGAGGAAGAGGTGGAGGTAGATAAAAGCTGCTATCCTGAAAAGGAGAGAAGGAGAAGAGCTGGTCTCCCTGGGATGCCCACAACAGGGCAAAGCACCCTCATGCTTCTAGGCACTGGGTATGGCTTGCCGATCACACCCCATCGTGGTCCTCAGCCCTCCCTGGAGATTTCCCGTGGGTCAGTGCCACGGGTCAGGGTGTTGCTGCCTCCAGCAGGTTTTGGGGACCGGGAGGCTTTGCCTAGGGAAGCACACTAGGAAGTTTGCATGCAGGGATTTGAAGTTTCTGGGTTTTTTCAAATATAACTAGACCTTGCTGACTGGGCCAGCTGCACCCTCCCCATCTTTCCCAGTGCAGGTGTTGGGCACTCACCGGTCCCACACAGCATGCTCCTTTGCTGGGATGGGTAAGCGTGAATTCAAAGGGCTTTGTGCTGGTGATGGGAAAGGTGCATGCACGGGAGGAGCAGTGTAAATGGTGCCCGAAGCTTGGCTGCAGGCTGCGGCAAGGCGGGGAACATGGTCCTCTGGGGAAAAACGGCCAAGATGCAGGTAAGGAACGTAAACGTGAGCTCAGAAAGCCTCAACCTTTCTGATCACAAGAGTAGGGAGCCTGCGACGAGGTGTCCCTCGACCCCAGACCTTTACTGCTGGTGCACACAGTGAGTTGATGTGGCCTTGCTGGCTCACTTTCCTTGTAAGATGGCATTGTTGAACACAGCCCTGAACAGGACTGCTGCAACTGATGGTACTCACAGCCCTCCTGGGTCCCTCTCCCTGCTCATGGGGCTGGGAGACATGAGGGCACAGCTTTGGGAAGGTTCTTGTCCCAGCAAAGGGGACAGCTGTGCCTGCGCTTACCTGAGACCGTGGCTCAGGTAAAAGTGATCTGTGTCCTGATGGTCCCCAGCTTCCTTGCATTTGGTGTCTCCTAAAATAGCGTTCACCCTCCAGGAAAGGGAGGTGGAGTGTCCAAAACAGCTCCGTCTTTGGGCTTAGTTCAGTTTGCAGTCAGCTGTCAGCTTATTTACATAAAATTGTAATTTTTCTATTGAAAGCATCCAAAGCAGCTGAGGAAATGAGCTTTGAGAGATATACTTTGTATCTCCATGGGACGTGTGTCAGGGGGTCATCCCACAGCCCCATCCCAGAAGCGGGGGCAAAGAGACCAGGATGGATGGGATTCACCTTATAAGCATCCCATGGCGAGATGCCCCATGGGCCAGCGGTGGCAGGAGAGGCCATCAGCACCCATGGGATGGCTGGAACACCCTGCTGCACCTCGCTCTGCCTTCCCAACCCTTGTACCCCGGGAACCGGGGGGCAGGATACAGCTCTGCCGCCCCCAGCCCCTCGGCAGGAGCACCGGCATGCCAGCTCCCCGCCCCGATTATTGTTGGATGTCGAGAAAGACATTGAAAAGCAAGGAGGAGAGCTGTGAAGAGGGTCACTTTAGTGGCTCTTTCTCTCTTCTTTTTTTATTTTTTTTTCCACCCACCCCCCCAACTCCCCCTAGAAGGAAGTTAGAAAAGCAGAGCCCTCAAAGCTGCATTGAAAGGGTGACAGAGACGGGATAATGCGTAAGACGGAGGGAAGGAATCTCAGAGCACTCACCACGGTGTTTTAATGATCTCTTAACAATTACCCCTTTCAGGGGAGAACATATGGTAGATGGTTTGCTTTAAAAACAACAACAAAAAAAGGACAAAAAAGAAAAAAGAAATTACTTCAGAAACTTAAATGATGGTGGAAAACAATGGGGATTACGGTGAAGAGCTGGGGGAGGGAGGCATAGCCCCCAGGGCAAGGGGACATCAGATGATGAGGGGATGTCAGACGATGTGTCCCTGACCACAGGGGCTTTGCCAGAGCCAGAGACCCCCTGAAATATGCCGGCACTTGGGAGCTGCTGGGGGTGGCTGGGGCAGGATGCCCAGAGGAGCTGTAGTAGATTTGAAGAAGTGTGGTAATGAGGGAAACTGATAAGGGTGTTGACAAAACCCAGGAAGCTGCTGGGACCCCTGGACACATGCATGCACTGCGGGGAGGCAGCCCCGTGCCCCTCAGATCTCTGGTGCTAGCAAAAGGGGCAAGGTTGGGACCTAGCTCAGACCCTCGCATGGCTTCAGAGGACTTGGCCATGCTTCACAGGGCAGCTGGGGGTGGCCTCCACCCCCGAGGGGTTTTGTGGGTGAGAGCCCCATCCTTGCAGGCTGCCCTTTGGGCTGTGGGCTGGAGCATCCTCCCCAGCTGGGGCACAATGAGTTGGTGCTCCCCACCCTGCAGCTGGGTGCAAATCCCTAAAATGCTCTGGATGCACACGGGTGTGTGAGCGCTTGGAGGTTTCCCTGCTGTTGCCTGCTGTGAGGTCACTGTCTTTCTTTTGCTGTTGCAAACTTTTGGCGTGAGGTTAGATGGTGGCTCATACAAATCACATGGCCAAGGACTGAGATGGGCTGGGGAGAGCTTGTCTTGCAGAGCTGGGCTGAAGCTAAAAGTGTGGGTTGCAATTTTTGTGTGAAAATATCCAGATTTTTTTTCCTTTTTGTTGCAAATACATAATTTCTAATTGAGATGCAGAAATCAGGCTGGCTGATCACCTTCCCAGAGGTCCTGGCACAGGTGGCAGGAGAGGCTGTGTCACTTCTGGGCTCTCCAGGATCATTGTACACCTTGACCTGGGGAAGAAACTGGTCCCTTGTGGGCAGAAACTTGTCTTCTCCTCAGCACTGTGGCAGTGCAGGGTAGGAAAAGGCTCCAATTCAAAGGTTGGGGACTCAGCAGATAGACCCAGATGCTGGATGAAGGGTTGGGAAAGGGGGACCTGTAAGAGCGAGTCCAGAGGAGGCCATGAAGACGGTCAGAGGGCTGGAGCACCTCCTACACAAGGACAGGCTGAGAGAGCTGGGGTTGTTCAGCCTGGAGAAGAGAAGGCTCTGGGGAGTCCGAATAGCAGCCTACCAGTGCTGAAAGGGGGCTACAGGAGAGATGGGGAGGGACTCTTGATCAGAGAGTGTAGGGACAGGACAAGGGGCAATGGTTTTAAGCTGAAAGAGGGCAGGCTTAGATTTGATATAAGGAAGGCATTTTTTCCCCATGAGAGTGGTGAAGCAGTGGCCCAGGTTGCCCAGAGAAGCTGTGGATGTCCCATCCCTGGAGGTGCTCAAGGCCAGGCTGGATGAGGCTTTGAGCAACCTGGGCTAGTGGGAGGTGTCCCTGCCCATGGCAGGGGAGTTAGAACTAGGTGATCTTGAAGGTCCCTTCCAAGCCAAACCATTCTGTGATTCTATGAAGTTAGATTTCTGCCCTCACAGGAGAGAAGTGCCAATCAGGAGAATGCCAGTCTGAGATCAGCATATTCATGGTCTGTGGCTATTTAGTGATGGCCAGAGGAGGGCTGATGCAAGTGAACGCTGAAGCCCCAACTTGTGTTGTCCGTCTGGGAGCTGAAAACGACCACTGCCAGATGGTGAAGTCCAAGTGCTGGAGATATCCTGTTGTGAAAACTTCGTCCTGCTGGACTGTAGCTGTGGAGACAGTAAATTTCTAATTACAGATGTTCTTTGAGATTTCCATGCAGGCAGATACACAAGTGTGGGCTCACTCTGGGCCACTGGGGCTTCTGAGGAGTTAAAGACAGATGTATGAGTGAACACCTGTGAAGCCCTCCTCACATTTCATTCCCAGAGGATTGTTGCGGTGGTGGTGGCAAGATCTCACCAGAAACTTGTTGTAAAGCTTAAAGCACTTGGAAAACCTGAATAAGGGAGTGTGCTGGATGTGTAACCCAACCCATCTGCCCAGTCTGTCAACAGGTTGGAGGAGAAAACCCTCTTTCTGGCAGGTGAAAGGGGTGGGGGCAAGCAACTGCCTGCCACAAGCAGCGAGGGGAGAGAGCCTGGCAGAGCTGGGAATGGCAGGGGGTCACCAACTCTCGTCTTTGCCTACCTTGGCAGACACTCAGGTGGTTGAGTAAATAAGGTAAGGGGTTTCACAGCACCCACCTGTAGACATCACAGCCCAGTATCTGACTGACCCTATTGCAGTTGGTATTTCTCCCCTACCTTTCCTTTCCGTGGTATTTCTTGCCCTTTCCTCTCTCCTATCCAGAGAAAATCCAGGTTTGCTATGCTCAAAACTGTTGCGTTCTGTCTGAAAATACATTTCAGTGTCAGAACAGCTGTCTGCTCTTGCAGTCTTATGAAGCCACCTCCTGTCAGGCTGTTTTAAGGGCATGTAAGCATCCAGAGAGGTTTATTGTAAAGTGTGATTGCAACAGGAAGCTCTTGGTCTGTCTTTCTCCTGTGTACTGTCAGAGCTTCTCCTCTTCTGGCACAGCAACAGAATCCCTCACCTCAGGGCTTGCCTGGGCTGCTCCTGCCCCTGAGCAGCCTCAGCCCCTTGCAAGTCAGAGTGTGCTACGTGCAGAGCCCAGCTCTCGCTGGGGCTGGAGGAAAACCTGTCAGCTCTAGCACAGATCAGGCCTTTGGGGCAGATTTCTGCAGCACCGAGGGCAAGCGCTGATGGATGGAGATCAACATTCGCAGCTGGGGGGATTTGTGCTAGTGCTGTCCATGGCAGGAGGGGGCTCTCACCTTAGGGCGATGTTTCTCCTTGCACAGGTCCTTCTGCCCTGAGCAGAGCTCGCTTTGCCTCCGTGGGGAAGGACACCCAAGGGGGTGACATTCTTTCAGGTTGCCAAGGCTTTGCCATCCTTTTTTCCCAAGCATCCTTTACTGCTCTGCCCCTTCCCGGCCGGGGGAGTCGCTTGCTGGGGTAATTAATGACTTCCTGGGGGTCCTCCTTTCGCCCCGGCGGGCACCCCTGTCCACTGCCCGCCCTGGTGTCCCTGCGGGGCCGCGCCCACCCTGTCTCCGCTGCGCCCAGCCGTGCGCCCCGTCGGGCCGCTCCCGGCGCTACTTGCCGGGGCTCTCCTTTCTTCTTTTATTTTATTGTTTTGTTTTTACATTTTTCGTTTTTGCGCCCCTTCTCCACTCCTTCTTGTGGGAAGGGGGGGGGGAGGAAGGGAGAAATATTGTTTGGATTCACAAAGAGGGGGCATCTGGTGCACCTTGCGCCTGGCATCTGTGCTCCTTGTGTCCCCAGCAGACCGCTCGCACCGGGGCGAGGGGCAGGAGGGGCGGCCGTGCATCTGTTGGGCGCCACAATTAAAAAAGTCACAAAACAGAGGCACGGAGCCGACCCAGCCCCGTTGTCCCTTCTCGAAAGAGGGGGGGGGAGGGTGGGGGACGACGACGATACGACACACGCTAGGGCTGCGACTTCCCAGGTATTATGCGCCCGGGTAAGGTAGGGTTGGGGCAGCAGCTGCTCCGGCTCTGAAGGGCTGTGCTCCCCCCGCTACCCACCCCCGAGCCGCTCGACATATGGCACCGCAAATCACGGTCCCTCCTGAGCGAAGGGGGGGGAGCACGGAAAGGACGGGGCGGCCCCGCCGCTGGTGCCTCCGCCGTGCGCCGGGAGCGCGCCGGCAGCGCCGGGGAGGGCGCAGAGCGGCCGGCAGACCCCCCTTCTCCCCCGGCCATGGGGAAGAGGGATCGGTAAGGGCCTCCCCCGGTATTATCTACCGAGCAAACAACCCCCGGAGGGCAGGCGGGTTGCGGCCGGGTCCCAGATCGCAAAAAAACCGTCCCCGACGCCTGGCAGGCGAGGGATGCGCCGGGGCTGGGCTGGTGACCATATGTTTTCAATAAAATAAAGGCAAATAGGGCCGGGAGATAGGGGTTGCAGTAAAGCTGTTATAAAGCAGCAGAACGTAGGCCAATGTAAACGGCAGAAGGGCCCCCCCCCGGGAAGGGCCGTTGGGTGCCAGCCCCACGTCGGGGCCGCCCGGCCAGGTGTGAGCGTGAGGGAACCCGCCGCCGTGCCCCCGGATAATTTTTTTTTTTTATCACGTTTGTGGTATATATGGTGCTTGTTATGCTAACTATGAGTAAACACACCCCAGCGGGCTTTGTGGGGACGGGAGGGAGTTATCGGAAAGTGGGAGCGCGAAGGTGATTTAACAATAAAGTTGTCTTGTTTGCCAGCAGGTGATGTCTGCCCCCCAGCCCCATGATTAATGCTTCCCAAAGCACTCCACTTTACAATCTCTTGTCATTATTTATTAAATGAAGTCTATTTATTATTATTTTAGCAAACAGCGGTACCAGGTGGGGCTTTCTTTTTCCTCTTCAGCTTTTGTTTGAAGGACGTTTGAAGTGGGCAGCCTGAGCCGTGGAAACTCGCTCGCCAGATTTTTTTTGTCATCCAATTGCACAGGCACAAAAAAAACCCCACCAAAACAACACCCCAAAAAGAAAAAAAAAAAAACACGCCCGGGCCTTTCCTATTCATCCTCCCTTGCCCTCCGAGCAGCCCCTAGAGAAGGGGCACCCGAGCCCCCGCCGTGGCCGGCTCCCCTCGGCCCCGCTCCCCCCGCCGCTGCCGCCGCGCCCCTTGGAGAGGCAGCTCGAGCTGCCCGCTCCTCCTGCACCGAGGTGCCCGCCGCCCCCCCTCGCGGGGCCGGGAACCGGACCGGGCCGGGGGGAACCTGTCCCCGCACCGCCGCAGCCCGGGAGGGTCGGTCCGGCCGTTATCGGCACCGGTTTCCCCCGGTCGGCATCACCTGCGGCGCTTTGGTGAAGGAGCGGGGGGGGGGGTCCCGTCCAGCCGGGCCTGCGCCCTCCCGCCGGACCTGCCCGCGTCTCCGTGGGTGCCGGGCCGTGTAGGGGAATGCCTGGTCCTCCCGCGCCCGGCTCCCCACCTTCCGCCGGAGAAAGGTGCCTCGGGGCCGGCCCAGTCTTCGCCTCCCGCCGCAACCTGTGCGCAAAAATCTCGGGCACGTTTTTGCGCACCGAGCCCCGGCGGCGGAGAAAGTCCCGCCCGGGCCCGGCGCAGGGCTGCCGGGGCGGGGGTGGCCGGGGGCTGCAGGAGGAGCCCTCCCCCCGCCGGACCCAGTCCCCGTTCTCCCGGGGGGAGCACAGATACGGCACGGGGAGGGCAGAAGAGCGGCGTCCCCCTCCCCCGGTGCCATCGGCGGGGCAGCGCCCGCAGCTCCGCCGGTCGGCGGAGGGGAGCGGAGCCGGAGAGGGGCCGCGGGGACCCCCAGTGCCGGCACCGGCGGGGACCCCGCTTGCCCCCTCGGTGCGTCCCCGGGTCCCCCGGGGCGCGGGGCCCAGCGCTGCCCCGCTTTGCACAGTTGGGTCCCCGGGAGCCCACTGTCACCCCCGGAGCCCCGGGAGAGGACCGTCCGCCTCGACCCTCCCCGCAGCCCCTCGGTGTGCCCAGATGCCCCGGCCCGAGCGCAGCCCCCCCGCCTCGGGGGGCTCAGACCGGGGAAGGGCAGGAGGGGGCCGGGCCCGGGG
>WKFP01015464.1:827450-852250 GCA_011057875.1 Pterocles orientalis
TCCCCGCGCTGAGCGCCGGGGGGCGGTGGGCGCCCCGCTCCTCCCCATCTCCGCTTGGCTGGAGCGCAGCGGGTGGACAGAAAAAAAACCCCAAAACAAACAAATCACGGTTTTGTACTCGGGAACGGTAAATTATATTAATTCGTCGCTATGGGTATTTATTGATTATATTTCGTAACAAAATATATATTTTATATATAAGAGTATTTTTAGCAGCGGTTGGTCCGGCTGTTTGCATCCGGGAGGAGACCCGCGGCTGTATTTTGGGTTTCTTTTTTGAAGGAGACGAAGAAAAAGAGGAGAATAAAGTGTGTCGCGGTCAGACCTGTCCAACGCCGTGGTTTTTTCCACTGAGGCGGTTTCAAAATCACGCGCAGCCCTCCCCGGGAGCGCTGCCCTGCGTGGGTGGAGGGGGGAGCGGCGATGGAGAGCGGCGCAGCGGGTCCTGTGCCTGTGGACCATGGTGGATTTAAAACCGGTCTCCCTTTGCAGTCGCCCTTTTCCCGCAGGGAAAGGTCCCATGGGATCTCCCGGACAGGCGTCCCGCTCCCACCGCCGCGTCCCGGCTGCAGCCCTCCGCGTGCAGGAGGATTTTCAGCCCTGAGGCTATTTTTGGGTATGTCCCCAGGGCACAGCGCTCCAGCTCACGGGGTAGTGGGGATCCCCGGGGCAGCAGTGCCCCAGGCTCACCCCATCCTCCCGGGGGCGCGGGGTTAGCGGTTTAGCCCGGCCAGGCGCAGGGTTTTTTGGGGCGGAGAGGGAGCGTCAGGCCAGTTAAAAACCGCAGGAGGTGGGAAAAGCAACACCTCCCACGCCACGGCGAGAAGAGAAGACCCATGAATCCCACGAGACCTTTCCAGCCCTCTTCTCCCAGGGACTCAATTTGTAGTGGGTAGATTTACGGCCGGGTCGCCTCCCCCCCCGCCTTAGCGCTGCCCCGGCGGGGGCAGCAGTCTCTAGACAAAGCGTCCTGCGGGGCCAAAAGCCCATTGTGATGCTAATTGTTCTCAGCCGAGCCCGTTCGCCCGCGGCAAAGAGACGCTATTGAGGCAATTTGTAGAACAAAAGAAATCTGGTTACTGGAAAAAAAAGGCGCACGCACAAACAGGACCCCCCCCTCTCCACCCTCCCCGGGGCACCGCAACAATAGAGGCGAGAGCGAAACCTGACCGGCTACGGGATCCTGGGGGGCTTGACCTGACGTACCCCCCTGCCCCGCAGAGACGGGACAACCTTTGTGACTCTTCCCCCCACCACCCCGGGGCTGGTCTCGCTCCCCGGGAGCCGTAGGGCTGTCTGGGGTGGGGGAACCCCAGAGGGTGGGGAGGGTCTGGGGGCGGAGGGTGCTCGGGGGTGCGCGGGGGTTGCGCGGCGCATCTGCTGCGCCCGTTCCCGCACAGGCGGCGCGGGCTCTGGCCATGGTGCTGAAAACGGCGGCGGGGCCCGGCCCGGTGCTCCCCCCACCCTAAGGCTCCGTGGGTCGCTTCATCCCCATCCACTGGGGCTCGGCCTTCGGGGTCTCCCCTAGACGGGCAATGGGGTTCTGAGGAATCCCTCCTGGTGAGAACCCCCGTCCAGTGTGTCTCTCTTTGGGCTATGGGGGCTTGGCCCAGGAGCGGGCTGGCAGTGCAGCGTTGGATGTTTGGGTGGACCATGGGCAGTATCGCTCAGTCCTCTGGGGAAGGGAGAGGCCAGTTTGGCCCTGGTGCTAAGCAGACACTTTGCAGCTCAGAAAATATGTGGAGTTTGGTGGAGTTTGGAGAACTGGTGGTTTTCTCCTGTGTGCTTGATCCAGTTTTGGTCAATGGTGTTCCACAGAGAGGACCCACAGGTGCCATATGCACCTGGGAGAAGGGACAGATGGCACTGTGGTGCCAGTGCTGACACACAAGGTGAGCAGGACTCGCTTCTTACTTGAGTTTTTTTGGAGACCTGGTCTTTCTGTGGCCTCCTGGGACCCATTCACCCATGTGGAGCCCCACGGCTTTGCCTATTGATGGCTCTGAGAAGCAATATCCACATTGCTGGAGAAACACGGGCCATGTGACAAGGTTGAGTATTCAGAAAAGGCAGTGTGTGCCTATCTCTGTGTGTTCTGTTCTAGTCCTGGACGTGATCTATCTGCCTCATAGATCAGATAGGCAGAATGAAAGACCTAATAGTATTCCTCCCCCTTCCCCCAGCTTTTGTGGCTGAATTGCATATTGTTTTCATACTCTAACAGTCTGCAGAGTGCTCCAAGGCCTCCATGTGAGGCCACAGGCGAAACACTGTGATTATTTGGGTGATAAAATAATGTAATGTTTTCCCTGCTAGTCCAGCTCCAGTCTGATATCTCCCATGGAGAGATATCACCTTCCCCTAGATATCTGCATGTGCCGTGGGACTGAGGAGGATAAAACCTCAGACACTTAGTCTACTAAAGTAGCATTTTTTCAAAAAATTGCAAAAGGGACCTCTGGGTCTCTATGGGCAAGTGCCCGAGAGCCCCGTGAAGAGCAGGTGTTACAGAAGTCCCAAAAGGTGTCTATACAGCTGTATTTTTGGAAAGTAGTCACTTTAGTGGGTTTTACTGTGGTACAGATTCTTTTCTCTGGAGGCTTGGGATGCTTCTGGTCTTCCAGCCATGCGGCTATACGTTGGGGCGGGGTGGGGTGGATTTACTACCTCTGGAGAACTAGTGATTTCTTTAGGAGCTTGAATGCATTTTTTTTTCTTTGCCTCCACATTATTAGGTTAATCATTGCTTGAACTGGTTGCTATGGTTTTGGCAAACCCATGGAAACTTGATAATGAAGACTGAAAGACTCTTTTTCCATTTATCTTTTCTCTATGTTTAGTGCATGATGGTCTCATTTCTTTTAACGGGGCTGTCCCAGCGCCAGTGCTCAGCCTTTAGAACCACGGCTGCTGTAATGGCCTCTGGACTTTTTGATGTGGAAGAAACAGGTGGTCTCTGGGACTGTGACTGTTTCAGAGACGTGGGCTTGTGCCCCTGCAGACTTGCAGGCAATGGGTTGGAAACAAACTTAGCCCAGGCACTGCCAGGTTTTGTTGCTGAAATCCCGCACAAAGTGGACTTGATTTTTATTTTTGCACTCAGGGGAGACCCCATTGATATAAGCTGATGTTTTCATGCCCCCAAAAGTTTTAGGTCTCTTTCTGTTTAGACAAGAAGATTTTTGAGGATGTGATATTATCCTCTATTACAGAAATGAAGAGGCTTTAAACCTGTCTCCTCCTGAACCTTCCCTCTCCTCTGTAGCTGTGTTTTACTGCTGAATTCTGGCTGTAGGGACACTTAGCAAACTCTGTCTGTGCCTCCAAAGCAGAGACTCCTCCTCATCAATGGTCTGCTGAGCTGAAGGTTAAAATGGGGGATTGAGGATAACAGTTGAAAACAGAGCCTGCAAATTATCTGCATGGCTCAGAGGCCAGGCTCATTGCCAGGGACAAGGAAGGGGAGACATCAGGGTCCTTTCCTCAGTGACGGGCTGGCTCCCTTGTGTCTGAAGGCAGGCGAGAAAATGAAGGTGATTCCTGTAATCCCAGGGCAATTCCTTTGACCTCGGGTCTCCACTCTGTGCCCTAAGTACGGCTTTAAGTGAGTCGCCTCCTGCCTTCCCACATTGTCTGCCTCTGACATTGTCCTTGGTTTTCCTGGCGGAGGAGGGAGCTGGGGGGCTGCGAACTGCTGCCTGTCCCCTCCACACCTCTGGCAATTGAGGCTCCTGCGGGCAGAGAAGACCCTCTTGCCTCTGCCCACATGAACCAGGGAGCCCCAGTGTCCCCCAGAGGTGCTCTGGGCCATGGCAGGATGGTCGGCTGCAGCCACTTGCCTGTCTTTCTGTGCCGCCTGCACGTTTCAGTGTAGCTGTGTTCGTGGGCAGAGAAAAGGCGAAGAATTGGGATTCTTTCACATGGTCAGCCCTCAAAAGTCTGCCATCCCCCCCCCCCCCCCCCCCCCAGCTATAATGGCAATCCAAAGAGTTCCTGATAGGGTTTTAAAAGATGCTTATTCATTCACTGTCCACCAAGCATGAAAATCCAGCTCATTTGTTCATTTGTTGCCATTCTTCGCCAAAACGACCCCACAGGGGCTGAAGCCTGTTGCCGAAAACTTGTCACTCACACTTTTAACTTCTTTTTGTTGTACTCCTCTTTATTTCATTCTTCTGGGTCCCCACCTCCACCACCACCCCACCCTCTCCTCTGGTTACAAAGGCAAGTCTGGGAAGATCTTTAAAGCTGCAGTGCCCCTTTTAAAAATCAATACAAAAAAAAGGCAATAGCTGAAAGAAGATCCAAAGTTTGCAACAGGAAAGGGGGGAAACTCCATTCCGTCTGGTCTGTGGGCTGCACACCCTGCACACCCTGCACAGCCCAGGCAGGGATGTTGGGAGGAGCGATGCCTTCGAGCTCTGCCTGGGGTTCAGGTGGTGTCCTCAACAAAAGAGCTGGGCTTTTCTGCCTCAAAGGAAAACTCACCTCAGGGTCTAAGGGGCTTTTAAGGAGAGAGCAAAAGCATCAACCAAGCCGTGAGCTCCCAGAGGAGATTTCTCACAAGACCAAGCTGCTGTGCATCTCCTCTTTGGAGCTGTGGGCTTCCTAGTGCAAAAGAGGTGTATTTGTATTTGTATTTGGAAGTGGGCTAGACGATGCTAACTAACCATCCCTGGATGACAAGCATGATAGCACCCACAGCATCTTCATTCCTGGACACACACTGTCCTCAGGTGGGTTTTCCAGTGAAAGCTCAGCGTTGGCTTTTCTTGGGTCGTCCACTCTCCCTGGCTGTTCCCTGGCTGGGGTGCCTCTAGAAAAGGTTTTGTGTGTAATGGTCCCCGTGAATGTTTCTGACAGCATTTCACCCCTGCAACCTGTTGTGCAGTTGCAGCCGGGAAGGACTGCTGCCTTTTGTCTTCATTTCAGCCAGAGCTGTGAGGTTTCACCTCACTTTCCTGGGGCCTCAGATGTGATCTTTTTTTGCCCGGACTTGGTGCAGGCCCTGTCATGAAGAATTGCTTCTCCACCTTCACTCTGAAGGATGCGGGTGAAGCATGAGCTCCTCAGGCAGGCTCAGCTAATTATTTCAGACAGCAATGGCGGGGAAATTACCTCCCCCTCACTTCCCACCCTGCGTAGACAAGTGGAGCTCATTTCTTCTGTTCCTCAGAGCATCCCAACCCCAAGCCTTCAATACCCAAATTTCACCAATATACTGAGGGATGAAGGCACCTGCCTGCCCATGGTCCCCTCCCCAGGGCCAGGGGACTGGCAGGAGCAGAAGAAAAAACCTCTCCCTGTCACCTCCCAGGTGCCAATACATCACCCCCAGCCACTGGGCACCAGCAGCCCAAGTCCTCCTGCTCCCTCCCCACTGAGACCTCACACCTGTGAGACAGGGGGAAGATTAATGGGGCAGGTGCTGGTGCCCGAAGCTAGCCCTTTCCCTGATAAGGTGCGAGCTGAGATAGCAGTGGGTCGATACTTGGCGGTGGCCATCTGGAGCTCTGACTGGAGCCACCTGAGGGGCTTCTGGGAGGAGAGGACCTGGGGGGTCCAGCTGTGCCCCATGGGAGATGCAGCCACCGTACCCCACCAAGCACCCTGCGCTGTGCCTGCAGGGACTGCCTGCTCCCAGCCAGACCCCTGCTTCCCCCAGCCATCTGTTCCCCCTTGCCTGCTCCCCACCATTGGCTTTCACCATGCAGCCCAGATCTCCAGGGGAAAAGCCAAGGTTCCACCCTCCCCCGCCATTAATAATTCCAGAGGGAGCAGAGCATTCCCATTTATCACCCTTCCTTTAACACCCATCTGTTATTTATGTGCATCCCCCCCCCGCTGTCTTTTGCAGTACGCTGCATCCCGTGATGCCCCAACACCCCCACTCTTGGGCAGGAGGGGGTTTGGCATGCATGGGGGCCCCACCATCAGAGCCTCCCCTGCTTTGGGCAGCAGAGATTGGAGATAAATGGTACTGCTGGCTGCATGCATTAAAACTACGAAAGAGCACCTGTTGCTGGAAAAAAAAATGCAACCCAGGGTTAGCCAGAATATTTTGTGATTTGAAACTGTTCCTCTGGTAATAAACCTTGATGTGTTTTATCCTCACCTGCTCCTGGAATAGGGTTTTGTTGAATACTTGGTGGTGGGTGGATGCTCCAGGAGTCTGACGAATTTTATCAGAATTTTCTTCCAGAAGCAGCATGCTCCTGGCTGCAGGTTTTTAACCTTGCTGCCCTCTGTCCCTGGGAGATGCCCCTGCCCTGTCGAGCTTGCTTTGGGCCACTTCAGCTTTATCTCAGTGACCTGAGAGGCTTATGGATGGCACCCTGGGGGTCCAAATAGCAACTGTCTTTATAACTACATTTTTTGGGATGGTTTTCTTGTTTTCCCATGGTCTGTCCCCGCTCTCCTGCGGGATGCCACACCATCCCAGTTGCCCCACGCCAGGCTGCATGGCCGATTAGGGACCCCCTTTGTCACATAATTGGATTTTTATCCCCTTGTTAGCCAGCAATGAAAATGTCACAGGCTGCAGGGAGGTGACCATCTCAAATTAAATTTGGTCGCCTCTTGGGCCAGCCATGCCGCTATTCACCCTGCAGCAGGCAGCTGCCGCTCGCCGGGGTTGCAACTGGGGGTCCTGCATCCGCAGACACCCTGGGGAAAGGGAAAAATAGAGGGGCTGGGGTCTGCGTGGCCCCTGGTTTCTCTCTCTGGGTGGTCCCCATGGCTTGCCGGGGGATTTTTGGGCCTGCAGGCCATGCAAAGTGGTGCATTGCCAGGAGGTGGTGCTGGGATCCTGTGCCCTTGGCCTTGGCTGGACACGGGCCAGGATGATGGGTGCTGGACACGCTGGGTTTTTCCAGGGAGCTGCCAGTCATGGGGAGACGTGAGGGGTTGTGGGAGGAGTGGAGGCAATGGAAAACCAGGGAGCCACAGGTCAGACTGGGAAGGATCCTTTACCGGGAGCATCATGCCCCGTTCCCGGTGCCTGTGGGCATTGCTCTAGCATCCTCCTCGCACAGCTTTTGAGAATTCAGCCTGCGGCATTTTATTAGCTCTGAAACACGGCTGATTTGGACTCTGCTCCCTGCAAATCAACATCAGAAACAAGCCAGCCCCATGCAGTGTGTCTGGGGATGCTTTTGGCTTTTCCAAAAGTAAGAAGAGTCAAACAAAAGCAGAGAAGCCATTGGGAGGACAAACCACAGCTTATGCCTAAAGAGCAATATTTTGGGAAGGTTTTTGGTCCCTCGCTGCTCTGATGTGCCCTAAGCTTGCCCATGAACCTCCAAACCCCACAGTGGGGGGTGTGTGGGACCCCAGGCAAACTGTGCTGTGGCCAGCACAGGTTAGAGAAGGTTTCTTAGCTGAGCTTTTGCAATCCAGGCTGGGATGGGGTGTTTCATAAAAGGCAAATTAAAGAGCTGTCGGCCCCGTAAATGCAGCCACAGAGGGGCAGCTCAACTGTAAAAGTGGGGCCCAGGTCACGTCCTCTTGGCCACAAGGTGCTGGGAGTGAGAAAGTGATGTGGAGGTGATGGGAAATGGGATCTGCTGTGGGGTGGGTCCGAGCCAAGCCCTTGGAGCCAGTTGGGGTCAGCCCAGCTACGCAGGTGCTACGTAGTCCCTGGTACGTGATGTTAAACAAGAAAGAGAGGTGGTTTGGGGTTTTTTTTTTTGTTTGTTTTATTTTAATACATCATATGACTAGAGAAGGTGAAATTATTTGCAGCAAACAATGGTGTTGATAACTTTTTCCGTTCTTTGCTTTCCTGCAAGTAAACATCCATTCTTCTTACTTTTATAAAAGCATTCAGCATGGGACCGTAAATTGTCCAGGACTGTTTCTGTCCTCACTGGATGCCTCCCAGCCGGGGAAAGAGCTTTCCTGTTGCCTGCCCAAATTCCTCCTTGGTGATCTGCTAAAACCCAGGGCGCCTTTGCCTTTCCCTGACCATGCTTGCACCCGAAAACCTCCCTAACCTAAACTTAGCAAAAAGCAGATGAAAGAGCTCTGGGGCTCCCCGGGGAGAATTAATGATCTGCAAACAGATGGATACTCGCAAAAAGTTTTTTGTTTTTTTTTTCTTTCTCTCCTCCCTTCTCTGCTGCTGACATATATATTTGGATAGATGTCTGGAAAAACGTGGCCCTGGATGGAGGGTTCTCAGGGGAGTTTTCAGGGTTTGCAGAGGTTCACCGCTGCTGCAAGCGGGCAACAGGCAGGGAGGAGGAGGAGGAGGAGAAGGGGGTCCATGGGAGAATCAGGAAGGGAAGGTAATTTATTTTCACTTTCAAATGGCATCTGCCAACACTGCCTGGGAACTGGGGTCCCCAAAAACACTCCATGGGAAAGTAAAGCCAAGAGTCGCAGGCAAGCTCCCCACTGCCTTGGCCCAAAACCCCACGGTGTCAGTGGTCAAGATGCGAAGCCAGGGCTCCTGCTGCAAGATATTTTTATTGTCTGGGAACCAGGCTGAGGAAAGGTGTGGCTTGGGTTGTTTTTTTTTTTTTCCCCTGCTTTTATTTGGCCAAGTCCAGGAAAACGCTGGAGTTGGCTTACGTTTTGGAGCAACGCAATGGGCTCTGCTCTACAGATGGTTCCGTGCATCTCACGGGGCCACAGAGATGCTGCTCATCACCTTCTTTCCCCAAAATTGCTATTTTTCACATCCCCTGATAGCATTAAAAGTTGATGTATCTGTTTCCCCTGGACCAGAAGGTGAGGGAGCCCTGGGCAGCCCCGGGAGGGGCTGTGCTTCCCGGCTCCCCACAGGAAGAAGCTGCTGCTGGCAGCCTACAAACAAGCTGGTGCGTCACAGCCAGCAGTTTCTTGGCACACGCTGGGAAACCCCGAATGCGCTATGGGACAATACATCAAGAGGGTGAGTGAAAACAATAATATCTCAGGAAGCAGCCTGGGACACTGCAGGGGAGAAGCCTGATTTAGACCACTTCCTGGCCTGAAGGTCTGTTCCACGGTGTGGCCATGGCTGTCCCAGCCAGACCCGGCACCAGAGGGGATGAGTGAGACTGCTTGCAGCTCCCTGCACGCTTCTGGAGGTACTTCTTTGCCAGCAAATTATTATTTTGTCAAGTTGCTTTTTTTTTTTTTTCATTCGTGCTATTCCCGAGCAGCCTGGCCCATGCAGAAATGAGGTGTGCTACCGGTGAGGGGTGAAATGCTGGAGGAGGCACGTGGGGGGAAAAAATATCCTTTTTTTACAACACTGGCCAAACTGGTCTCCCATGGCTTCTCACCTGAGCTTGCTCCCTGACAATGATGCCACTTGTCCTCCCACCCCTCCTGGCTTTGATGCCAGCACTGCTTCTGCTCGTCTCCTGTTATCACCCAAAAGCACTGGTCCCAGTAAGGCCATGGCGATGACCCACCTTTTCTGCAGAAGAAGGGATTTGCAGAAAACAAATTAAAGCTACAAGCAGGTGGGAGGAGGGGGCGCTGCACTGCCTTCCCCTGTCCTTTGCACCCCGGCGAGGTTGGCCTTGTGAAAAACACAGACAGTGGATCCTCGTGGCTTCTTGATTATTGTTGGTGCTGCCCCTCACAGGAAAATCTCACTGGTGGAGATAGGGTTTGGCAAGGCCCAAAGCAGGGTCAGGAAGCAGTGTCTATAGGGGATTTTGCTATAAGACATTTTGGAGTAAAGCACCTTTTCCACCCTTGGACCTCTGTGCTCCTCTGGGATGCCCCGGCACAGTCCCGTTCTGTAAGACACCTTGGAGGGGCACCAGCCAGGGAGGGGATTGGCCCAGCATCTTCGTATTTCTAGAAGCCAGATTGTTTTCCCAAATCTTTATACATATATATATATATATAAAGATAAAAAAAAATCAAGATTAAAACCAAAAGGTCTTGGCCATAGGACCTGGATCTCCGGGGCCAAACCACGTGACCTCTGTCAGAGCAACATGGGATGGGTTCCCACGTGCAGTCCATCGAGCAGGGGTTTAAAATCTTCATGGTTTGGAAAGAAGAAAATCTGTAAGGTACTTCAACCAATAATGCACAGCAACACACTTTTGATCAATATTTGTACTAAAACAGAAGTTAAAGAGTCATTTCTCAACATTTGCTACTCTTTATATGGCTTCTTGACTTTATTAACTTCAGTCAGCACTTCCAAGTAGATTTTTTTTTCTTATTTTTCAGCAGAAGAATGTTTCCACCTGGACTAAATAGCTGCACTCCTGCTCTGTGGGAGTCTGAGGGCTTGTAAAGTCTCTGACAAGCTGTAGACTGGGTTCTGGGGCTGAGCAGCCTGCAGAAAGAGGCATCAAGCCTCTGCCAAGGGCTCCCCACTGCACCTCCACCTCAGGTCCACGTGGAGGGGCTTCCTGTCTCCCCAAAAGGCTGAGAAATGCCTATCGGCCAGCCAGAGACTTTTTCTCCCCCACTGAGATGGGATGGAAGCTCCTTTCCCACACAGGGGATGCTCCTGGAGTGGCACTGCACATTCCAGTAATTCCCCCCAATTACTTTAATTTCACTCCCTGCCCTTTTCTGTAACTCTGCTGTGCCGTTTGTGATGATGAAAGATATTTTAATTCCCAAAGAAAAACCAGAAAATCTGGAAATCGAACAGTCTCTTTTTAGAACTTCTTGGAATCAGAGTGGCTGGGGGCTAATAAAACCCCGAGTTACGAAGTGCTGCAGATGCTGGAACCCTCCTGCTTGTCCCACAACAAGGGCAAAAAACAGAGACCCATTCACGGTGGGGCCATCTCCTACGGAAAAGCTGAGAGGGGAGCCTGGTGATATACGTGGCACTGGTGGAAAGGCAAGGAACAGACTGGGCTTTGTTAGAGGTGCTGCAGCCCGGGTTGCTGATGCTGGGATGTGATGGACCCGGCGGGGACCTGGCTTTGGATCTGCTGAACTGGCAGCGGCAAGCACTCTGCGGTGCAGGGATAAGTTTTGAGCTGTGATTGGAGGGTGGGCAAAGAAAGGCTGTGTGCACTAATCCTGAACTGGATTTAACTGCCTGCTGGGGCTGGGCGCAGGATTATTCGGTGCGTAGTGAAACACAGTGCAATGAGTACGCACAGCGCAAGTGCAGACAGCGCTGTGAGCCCCAGGGACAAACCCCTGGACTAGTTATTAGTTGCATCTCCCTGTGTCGAGCCTTGAGGGCACTAATTGGCCTTAGTATCCCTGAGCAGCCTCAGCTGGGGCCTCCCCGCACTCCCCTATTTAAGCCCAGCCTGGGGTTGTTGTTTCTTTCTTGCCTCCTGCTCAGCATGGAAGGGTGTGGGTTTGGGGAGAGAGCTGAGCAGTCCCTCCTGTTCCACAGAGGTGGGTCAGGTGCTGTACAAAAGGGATGTTACTGAGGTCCCTCTGCCTTCTGCACCCTGGCTAGTTTGAAGATTAAAGCCTGGTTCCTTGGCCTGACGGAGGAGCAGCTTGCTGGTAGGAAGAGACAGGGTGGGGAAAAGCCTTTATGGTGTTTCATCCAGCAAATGCATTTTTGGGGATGGTGACCTGTGCTTGATGTGAAGCCAGGGGTGTGGGGTAGCAGGCAGGTGGGACCCCCTGGCTGAATCTTCTTGCCGCTCCAGGCTGTGGCTGTGCAGGCAAACTTCTGGGGTGAGGATGCAAGGTCCAGGCTCCAAGCAGGATGGCTTTGCCTCTGCTGGTCCTGCTCAGGGAGAGGGATGTACTGCAAGGAGTGTGGGGGGAAAGCTCTTTTTCCAATACCCTCCCCAACCCTGCTTTGAGTCCCTTCCTTCTGCTTGGCAAAGGACCTGCCTGACCCTTGTGTTCACAAGAACATGTGTAGGTTGTGTTTGGTTGCAGCAGTTTGCAGCCCTAAAAGGATGAAGGATGGGGAATCTTCTCCAGCCTGGTCCAGTGTGCTGCTGTGTTTCCAGCATTGTCTGGGGAGATTGGAAAGCTCTCCTGCATGGTTTTAGGGACCCCAGGCGTTACTCTGAGAAGCAGTTTTGCCAAGGCTGGTGATCGCCGGGTTTCCTTTTCCTGCCATCTGCATAAATACCCAGGAGAGGTTTCCAGCAGCTCATCCGTCTGTCCCTGGTGTGATTCCCAGAGGTCTTGTCTCATGGGCGAGGAGCTGTCCTTTGGAAGCAGGACATAGAGGTAAACTAAGGTAACTTCATGTCAGCTGGGTTGACATGATGATCCTTAAGTTGCTAAATTTCTGTGGGTTATGTTATCCCACTTAATGCAGGAGATTTACAGTTTATCAGTTCACATAACTGCCTTTCCAGAGCCTTCCCTATCTACCGCTCCTCAGAGCCAGGCAGTGCATATATGGGAATGGATTTGCTTGGGAAAAATGTTTTGTTCTATCAAAAGCCCCAGAGGGTACTTTTTTTTTTAATTTTAGGACATGATATTTTTCTATATTCTGGGCTAGGTTTTTCGGAAATTTGGCATCGGCCAGGGAACATTGCCTGGCCGTGCTTTGCAAGGCTGAGCGTGCCTCTCCTGGCATGGGGCTGCTTTCTATGGTGTGGATGATGCTGAACAAATCTGTTGAGCAGAAGGTGCTGGCGGAGGAATTAACCTTTAAAATACACACAACACACATGCAAAATATTCCTCCCTAATGCAGCACTTGGGATCTGGGCAAATGACAATAGCAGAGCAGCGTGGCTGTGTGGGATGAACGGCTGGCCTGCAGCGATGGTCCAGCCAATGCAGGCAGGGCTCAGGAGCTGCTGGCAGCCACCGAGGAAATGCCGAGAGTTCTTTAAAATCATACTGACCAATATGTCTCAGGTTTTCCGATGGTTCTCCCTGCCTGGGTACCCTGGGTCTGATGTGTTCCACCAAGGCTGAGCTGGATGTAAGGATTTAATGAGAAAAAAGTTGGATTTATGGTCAGCCTCCTCCCCATTGTATTTTAAAAAATCCATTTCTTGGTAGCAAGCAGGGAATCCTGCCTGGCCAAGCAGGGGTTGCTCTGTGGTGTGCCCACCACCAGCAAAACCCATCTGGCAGAGAGGGTTGGGGGAAAAATGAACTGTTAAAACATGTGTGTGCAAAACCCCACCTTGCAGGTGGGCTCAGCTCTGCCAGACAGGCAGCGCCCATCAGGAGCTATAACTTGAGTGGCATTTGGGAGCAGGGACAAGGACGGGAATCCGGGAGCCATTCTCCTGAGGGGTTGTAGGGCAGGTGCAGAGGAGAAGCACCATATGTTAAACAGCCCTGAGGAAGCTTTCAAGCCTCTGTTGTAAAAATCCCCTGTTTTTCTCCCTGTATTTAGTGCATCTTTGTATGGACACTAATTCCTCAAGTATCCACGCCAGGGTTGACTTTTAGTATGTTTGTCCAGGCAGGCTGCCAGCGAGCGGTTCCTACAAGGCTCCCAAGCTCTGACATTTGTTAACACTGCAGTAAATCACCGTGGCTCTTTGGGCAACTTTTTTCTTGACAAAATGGCAGGGGTGGGAGACCACAACAAAATGCAAAGGGCTTATTTAAGCCGGAAAAGAGTAACCAGCCTGAATGAAGCAGATGGGGGACAATGAGGAAAGGCTCCAGCTTCGTGCCCTCCGCTCCCCCTGTCTCCCCTATTCATTGGTGGGCAATAACTGCATGGGAAAAAAGCCCGAGGTTGGTACTTTTAGCTGAAGAAGGTGATGAAGGAAGGCAAGCCAGCCAGTTTGGTCATGGAGAAACCTGCTGAGGTGTAAAGGTCTTGGGGGAAGAGGTGTCAGACTGAGCTGGAGCTTTGGTAATGGTGGGGTTATAACACTAAAATCCCACATAACAAGCCCCTTCGGTCACTCTTGTCCCACTAGTGTACTTTGGGGGAGGATGTGTGACTTGGTCCCTCTAGCAGCTGGTCATGGTTTTGGGTGGGAAGATGGCTTTGTGGAGGGAAATGGCTCACTCAGTGCTATTGAATGGGGAACTCTTACCTCAAAGCAGCCACCTCTATGGCAGCACCTCCATTCTGTCCCTTTCCCCGCGCCTCCCCCAGCCCTGCTGCAGTGTGAGTATTTATTTATCCCTGCCAGCCTTCTGTCTTCCTTCTTTTCCCCAGCTTATTTATGGCTGTTGCCTTTCAGCTCCCGGCCGCTGCAGCCTGATCTTGGCCATTATGCGCAGCTCATTGCGGAGGCCATCAATCTGCAGGGCCAGCGTGTGGCCTGATGAACTTCCCTCATCATCATCAATTTTCCCTGCTGTGCTGGCACATCCCTTCAGATCTGGGACAGCTGCACATGTGCCACTGGTGGCCTCTGTGCTCCCACTCCGGACAACCGCCTCAACCTCACAGAAGCCTTTTGTCCTGGGATGCTCACGTGCATCAGGTGGGTCTGCTTGGTCTAGATACTGAAGCAGGACTTGGGTTGGCTTCAAAGAGGTAATCAGAGTACATTGCACAATAAAAATTACATTATTTTTCCCTGAATAAGCAATTTTGCTCTAAATAAGCACTGGAGTCCTGCTTAGCCAGCTCAACATTTAAGCAAATTCTCCATATAAATTTGGCAGAAGAGTTGCTCGTATTCTATATCTTGGGTGCAGGCAGGGGTGGGCTTTGCTGACTTTGCAGACTGATGCCTTCAAAGAGGGACTGCAGAGCTGCTGCATTTCTTTCCCTCAGAAGGACACCCAGGATATTTTGCCCATGTGTGGGTGTTGTTGAACCGTTGTGCCCTGATGTGCATGCAGGGCTGGGGCAGGAGGTGGCAGCTCTTTAACAGCAGAACTCATCTGGGTTTCAGAGTGATGTCAGGGAGGATTGTGTGGGTGCTGCCAGCTGCAGGGATGTGTTTCAGAGGGGAGGTGAGAGACGCTTCTGAGCTCTCCCTGACTGGTGCCAGCAATGTGATAGCCTTTGAATTGTGACAGTTTTCGAGAGGTGCAAATCCCCCAGAGGAATGGCTGGGGCTGCAGGGAGGTGACACCCAGTTCAGCCCTCCTATGTGCCCCCAGGGCTGTGGGGCATTGGGGTGTGTAATGATTCCCTGAACTGCCCCAGCCACCCCCTCCTGCTTGTTAGGGACAGGAAAGCAGCTGGAAACTCAAAGGTAATTCTCAGTGGCTGATTTACCTAGAATAAGTCAGACCTTAAAATAGGCTGTGTTCAGTTAAATAATCAGGAGAGCTGCTCCAGCCAGGCTGGGACTGAGCCCTGTGGTTTGCTGGGTGCACTGGACTGGGGCTGAGGGATGCTTTTAAAAAGTGTCTGGACATAGATGCAAACTGGCACAGGGCCACGGGCAGCTTTGCTCTGTGTGGGAGTGGTGCTCTCACGGGGGGTGCTGCTGTCCCATCTCCCAGCTGGGGAGCTGAGGCTGCATTGAGGGGAGCCAGTGGGGGTGCCTGGGGGTTGTTCGCCAGAGGGATCGAAGTTGCTCATGCTAAAGCGAAGCAGGGCTGGCTGCTGATCAGACCACAGCATTGCAGGTGCTTAATTTAATTAGGAGCACCAGCCAAAGCCCCTGGTGTCCTGTGAAGGCCAACAGTGGCTCCTGGAATGTCTGCCCCTGTCCATGGCCAGTTTGGGTGTGCGATTGTGGCTCTGCTGCTGCCTTGCTGTGGGTGACACCAGGCTGTCACCCTCTGACTTGCGTGGGAAGGTGCGAAAGCCCAGGCTGGGTCTCACTCAGCTGCTTCAAGTTTCTGCCTCATTCAGAAATAACCAGGTGGCTGTGCTGGCCTGGCTGTGTGGGGAGTGGCTGGTGGAGCGCCTCTCCTTCCGGCTGGTATTTTTAGGGGTGGCATTTAGACTTGGCACAGGTGCAAGCAGCTGGACAATGCATGGCATTTCCTCTTCCCAAGAGGTGATTTGGGGAGGCTGGGTGATGCCTGTGGTCCTGCTGTGCTGGCTGCCTGCCCGCAGGTGACTGTTACAAAAAGCAGGGGCACTGAAATAATGTCACCCCTCGGCTCCACTGCCCAAGGAGACACTGGCATTTGGTGAGGGTGGTGCTTGTGGGTCTGGCTGAAATGGGGTGGCAAGGTGTTGCACAGTACCTGCTATGCCTCTCCCACTTAAAATGCTGCTTGCTCCCACCACGGGCATCAAACCACCAAAACATCCCTGTTTTGGGCAAGGTGCTTTTGCAGGGTCACCTCTAGCTGCTGCATGCTGTGATGGGGATTGCATTTTGGCCTAGTACAAGCTGGAAACTTAGTGCTTGAGCTGGCTTTGTGACCCCATTGAGTCTGACATCTTCTGATGCTGTCCCAGCTTGAGCAGGAGGAGCAGTCTGGCCACCCACCAGTCCCTCTACTCCATGCATTTGCCATGACCAGAAAAATGTGGCCTGCAGTTGTACCCTTACCCATCTCCCCTCCTCTCCTTCCCTTCACCTGGAAAAATCCAGTGTTGGAGACCCATCTGGAGAAGTCTTTTAGGAGAGGGGAAGCCCATAAATTTCCCACTGGCTCCCCAGACTTTGGTGTCCTGGGGGAGGTATGTGGAGGGAGAGGAAGTGTTTTCCCTGTGGCAGTGACACAGAGGATGGGGGTCTCCCTTGCTGAGCCAAATGTTATATAGATCTGCAAACCCAGGCTGTCGGCAGGGAAAGATGTGCAGAGCTTTGCCTTGAAGTCAAGGAGAAGGATGCTGGCAAGCAGGCTACAAAAGCTTTGCTCCATCCTGCTGGGGATGGTACTGGGGGAAATGGAGACCCCCAGCTTTCCCCAGCAACATGTACACCCAGCATTTCTGCAGGAAGAGTGGTGGAGGTGAACCCGATCTCATTTCCATTTCATACCTTATAAAGTACATCGTCATTCTTTGAAGCAACGTAAAGATCGGAAGCACTATTCTCTGGGGCCTGGCAGGGAGGAAACCTGCAGTCTTTTATCAGCCTGGACTGTCCTGGCTGTCGCACCAGTCATCCCACAGCACACGCGTTTGGGTTTCAGTGCAGATTCTTCCTGTGGTGTACCTGAGCTTGTGGCTGAACAATACCAGCTTTCTTTACTTGGAACAGAGCTGCCATGCCTTGCCGAAGGGGAGATTTATGAGGTACTCAACTGCAGGGGACACTGCCTGACACTGATCAGCTCTGCTGCTCCCCTGCTTGGGAAGGAAGGGATGGAAAAGAGATCTTTTTCAGTAAGAGCTGAATAGCAGTTGTCACAGCAGCACCTGTCTTTGTTCCGGTCTGGGGTCATACAGTGTGGTGCAGCAGTGGGTAATGCCCATGAAAGATGGGTTTCAAAACTAAACCCAGCTTTGATTTCTAGCAACAGGGTGTCAATGCTGAATCAATTAACCCAGGGCTTCTTGTCTCCTTCCCATGAAAATCATCCATGTTCTAAGGCAATTTGCATTAGTGAGGTTCAACTCAAATCTGTTGCTCAGCTTGCTGCTGCCCCATGCCAGGTGAGCTCGAGGCACTGGGGCATTATATTGCCAATGCTAATATCACCCTCCACGCGTTTTAAGGAGGAGTGAGGGGTAGCCAGCCAGCTGTGAACCTGAAGCCATTGCAAGGGGCTCTCCCTGAAGTGTTACATGGCTGGGAAGTGTCCCTGGATGGTGGCACCTCTGGTCTGCTTAGCAAGGATGCTTTATTCTCGCTCCAGATGACTTTAGGCACTGAAGTTACTGGTGTCTTCCCAGTCCCCATTAATGTTCCCTTGGGAGAGTGGGTCAGCTTCGTCTCTAATTAGATGGTGACATTCTGCCTGGCAATAAGCCACCCACCCCGGACATCTTGACCTTACAGTTTGCTGGAGGATGCTGTGGCTCCGGGTTGTAAAAGGAGATCTTTGGGGATCCCCCAAGGGAAGATGCAAACCAACCTACTCCTAAGGAAGAAGATGGGGAGTTTTCAGGGGATCTCAGCTGGACAGAGGCTGGTCTGTGTCCAGAAGAGCACCTTTTCTCTGAAGGAGACATCCCCCAGATGCACCCCAGCAGATGCTCCCCATGACTGCAAGTTGAGGAACAAGGTAAGAGGCACAGTTCAAGTCCAACATGGTCCAGCTCCATCCTCCTGCTTGTGTGTGTGTCCGTGCTGGCATGTGCAACATCTTGGCTTGGGGGACGTTGTTGGCCACTGTTTTGCAGGCAGCTCTGCACCTGTTTCTCCCCAATGGTTTAAAGTGTAATAAAAGGATATAAATACTGCAGTGACGCTCACACAGGCCAGCTCACAGGTCACGGGTGGCGTGCAGCCTGCTGTGACCATCAGCTGTGCCTTGGAGGGGGTTGATGTTCAGGGAAGGCAATTTGAACCCCTCAGTCTTGTGGCATCAAGGAGAGATGGCTAGGAATTTTTTTTAGGGGAGAAAAAAATCCACCTCAACCCTGTTAGACATGTTTATGAAAATGTGTGTTGGTGCTAAAGAGAGGTTCCTAGGACTGCAAGTTGTTTCTCTGTGGACCTGTGGAATTGGCAGGTTATCTTTTGGGCAGCTGTGCAGCAGCCATGTGGAGCTGCAGATGAAAGGGGACCTGGGGGGGTCACAGTGATTTCCCTCTCAGCTTCCTGATGGTAATAGGGTCCCGGTGTGCGGGAGCCATCCTGCACCGTTTCCTTCCATCAAGGACTCTGATTTTGCAGTCAGGAGGGGGAGAAAGCGGCCCCGGAGCTCAAGTGTTGCCTGTGCTGGTTAAGAGTGATCAAGAAGGAGTGTGCTCCTGTGTTGAAATCAAGGGTGCCCAGCCCTTGTCCTCACAGACCCCACCTGCTCTCTGCAGTGCAAGCCTGTAATCCTGTTTTCTGACATCACCCTCGGTCATTAGGGTGACAGGTGTGGCATCATGGGGGAGGATTAGGCCATCCCTGGAGCAGCAGGTGCCAGTGGCCGCAGGTCCCCTCTGGCACACGTCCCTGCGTACTGTCGCTTCTCTCCAGGGAAGGAGCTTCTTTCCAGGAGATGGCAGCAGCTTTTCGGAGCTGGGACTGTGTTTCCAGCCTGTTTCTGCATACTGTCAGCCAGGAGTGATAGTGGGCTCATGGGCTGATCACAAGCCTGTCTCCAGTGATGCTCCTGGGGGTGTAATGTCCTTTCAAACCTTCCTCATCTCATGGGACTTTGTGGTTTGTATGTTTGTTTGTTTTTGTTGGGTTTTTTTACAGATGGGAGTGCTTCCTGCCTGAGCTGAACCTTCTTATGAGATTATTTTCCTTCTGTATTTTTTGTGAACATGAAGTATTTGGAAATCTTACAGGCCAGCAATTTTTTGCACAAGGGAAAGCGCTGCATGAGAGCTCCTTATGGGCCCCTGAGGCACATAAGCACCTTCATAAATGTGCAGGCAGGACCAGAGGGACAAATGCACTGATCTTCTTACCAAGCTGTCATGTGGTTGTTAAGGGAGGAATTATAGTTTCTCTTCTAGCTGGAAAAAAGCATGTCGGCAGGAGGGCTGTCAGACCCCAGGCCTGCTAGGAGGCTGGTACTGAAGCTTTGCCCGAAAACTAGCCCAGAGGTGCGAGAGGGAGCCCACTTATGGAGCATCCTCCTTTGGAGAGCTCAGCAAACCTGGGATTTGGGACAAACTGGGCTGGTGAGAAGAGCTAAAATATAAAGTTTCTCCATAAACCAACTTCCCCCAGTTTCCAGGGAAAATATTAAAAAGAGAATAGCATAATTAGCACAGGGATTGCATTTTATGGTGATTCCTTTTTGGCTCTTGGCACTGCCAAGCAATGTGTTTGCTGCAAGCAGAAGGCAATGCTTGCTTCCTTCATTCCCAGGAGCACTTCTGGGCCAGAGGAGCAACATTTTAGGAAACAACATTGTCACTCAAAGCTTCACCAGTGCTTTGAATTAATTTCAAGTAGTTGAGTGAACAGCCCATCCAGCCCCCAGGCACACAGAAAGCCTTTGAGGCTGCCCCAGAGCCTTCCAGCACAAGGCAAAGGGATTTCAGGAAAGCAAACGGAAAATGCTTTGGAAATTGGTCATAGCGGTTGGAGTTTGCTGTCACTGGGCTCCTCCGGGCAGGAGGAATTTGCTTATCCCTGGGACAGATGTGGTCTTGGCTAAATAAGGAGATCTTGCACATGATCAACAACTCAGCTGTGGTTCAGGGTGGTGGTGGTCTGAGATGGCTTACAACAGCACTGTGGTCTTCTCAGGCCATTGCAGAGGTGAGGTTTGCTCCATCTTGGAGCCTCTACAGCTGCTCCCTGCTTTGGCTGGTTTGCTTTTCTGTGACAAGGAGGTGCCAACAGCCCTGTCACTTCCCATGGCTGTCCTCCTCTTCCTCCTCTGTTCCCCCCTGTTGACTGTGCAACAGGACCTGGGGGTCAAAGCCATCAAGCTGCCTCTTTCTGGCTTGATGGCTTTGAGTGGCTCCAGAGACAGCTGGAGGCTCCTGGGGCTGCAGAGACATGCACTGCTCATAAATAAACCCTGTCTGTCAGTTCTGCTGCCGGGGTGTCTGTGTGCCACCCCATCCCCCTGAGTGGAGAAAAATGGGGATTAACAGAGGGTTGGTTCCTAGCAGGTGAAGTGGTGCCCAGAGCATCCCTGCTTCCCTGGGGCACGTCCTCATGTGAAGCTGGGCTCCTGCACCTTCTGCGTGGGGAGATGGTCTCACCAGCCACTGCTCAGGGATCAGTATCCTTTTGCAGGTGCTGGACCACCCTTTCTGGCCATGATTTACAGATTTTGTCCCACCCCAGTGGTGGTCCAGGAGCGGGTGCATCCCTGAGCCTCCCTGTCCATGGATGTGCACTCAGGTGGAGGGTCAAGAGCTCCTTAGAATTGCATTTGCATGAGAGCAAGGAGAGCTTGCAGTGCTACCCGTGGTGGCTTTTGGAACAGACTCAGGGGAGAAAAGTTCTTCCATTCTCTCAGCCCTATATAAGTGGTGGGGGGAAGGCCTCATGGGGAGATGGTTTAATGGGAAATTTTCTCTGGACTGATACAAATACAGGTGTCATGGTTGGTGAACATAGTTTGTTATCTGGAAGTTCCTGCAGATGTGAACAGAATAAGTCTCAAATGCTGACCAAGAGCGACATGGAGGTAGATGTTACTTGCATCCACGGGTCAGTCACTGCTCTCTTGATGTTCTTGACAAGCTCAAAGGCTTTGGGATAATGTTTTTTATGTGTACATGTGCAGTCATTTAATTCCTCTGTGCCTCTGTTTTCACATTTGTAAAACAAGGAGAATGCTATGGAAATGTTTTTAAAGGGCTTTGAGATCTAAGGCTACACAAGCAGGGACTGCTGTGGTTCATTGTGATGAATCTTATTTGATGCCTTGCCTTACGTAACCAGTTGTGCAGCAGAAGTCATCAATTTCTGCATATCATGAGCAAAATAAAGGTAATGGTTTGGATCTTATCAGCAAATCCTCATGCTTATGATAAGAGTGCAATCTGGGTGCCTTACAATGCTTTTTTTTTTTTTTTTAAGAAAAGTGAGTAGGAAGAGAGCAGCCTCCCAAGTGGTGGCAGGGTGCAGTGGGGCTGCCAGGAGACAGTGCAAAGTGAGGAGAGATAAGATGCCAAGTGACAGCTGCCAGCAAGCTGCTTCCAGAGGGCAGGGTATAAATAGACAACAAAGGGATTCGGTGTCAGAGCAGCTCTCGCACCTTCCTGCTGCCCAGCCAGGCAGGCGCGAGTGGGGAAATGCAGCTGAGCTGAGCCGGTGAAATCTGCTCTGGGGTTTAAGTGTGTATGGATGACGTAATGACAAGATAAAGCATTTATCAGCCTGTTATAGTCCTCTGTCCATGCACAGTGGGCTTGCTCTGTGCCACTGATGGGCCATAGCAGGTGGCACTTGGATGGACTAACGCCCTAGCCAGAGCCTGGAGCCACTGGCTCCTGCCTTGACTGCCCAGACCTCCCCTATGTGAGGGTGTCACCATCCTAAAAAGGTGTCTGGCTTGTCCCAGCTCTATCCTTGGTAATTTATGGTGACACCTGCCATTTGCTGCCCCAGCTCTGGGCTTATCTCACCCCAGGCTCCTACAGGGTGCCTGGGCTGTGTGCAGGGGGCTGCCTTGTCCTGCCCACTGCCCGTGCTGGACAGCCTCCAGCCTTGTCTGGGTTTTTCCTGCCCAGTGTCCTCTGGTTGGGCTGTGCTTCCCTGTGAGGTGCTGTTGTACCCAGATGCTACATTTCTACGTCATTTCTCACTTACTCTCAGGGTGGGAACAAAACCACCAGGGTAATGATGGCATAGTTATGATGGGTTGATGCAATGCCGTTGTTTTGCCGTAGCAGCACTTCTTAAAATCCCAAGGGTAGTGCATCAGTAGGCAGTAAAGAAAAGCCCTGGTTGGTTTGTATATGGTGGTGTAAATCTGTGCTGGCTTTCCCCATGGCGGGGTGCAGGGAAAGGCATCTGCAGGGGCATGTGTGGGGCTGCCAGAGCTGGCTGTGAGAATGCTGTAGGCTGCGACACTGGGGACTGACAGACTGAGAGTGGTATTCGGGGCTGAGAGCACAAAGCGGGACTGCTCCCCTGTCTGTCGGCCATGTGGAATTCCTGGGATACGGAGGGTCTTTTGTGTGGGGATCAGCTGTCGGCTGGCTGCCTATTTTTAGGGTGGCAGATCCTGTGCTATGCGAGAGGAAGGCTGATGGTGAGCGAGGTGTGCAAGGACACTTGTGTGTGCCTCTAGGCAGACCTCACCTGCGCTCCTGCACTGCAGGTAGTGTTTTCTGCTGTCATTTACACCACTCCATGCATGGGTGTAGAGCAGAGACTCCGTATTTATGCACAATTTTGTCTGCTGATGGCCTTGGCTGACTTTTTTGCAGAAATTAAGCAGGATGTGATCGCAGTGCTTCAGTGCATGGGCTCCAATGTGTATCTTCCTCACCGGCCAGCTTCAGTCTGAGCTAAGGGCGGGGAGGGAGAAATCCCCAGGGGTTTTACATTTTCTCAGGGTTTGCGAAAATAGGTGGTCTTGCTAATATTTTTTTTAAAAAGGTATCTTTCCATGTTCTGCTTGAGCACAGCTTGTATCAGACACCAGAGAGTCCAAGCCAGATGTGTGATGATGTAGTAAATGGGGTTTCACTAAACTCCTGTTCCACAGCTGTGTACGACAGCACGTTTCCCGTGCCAGTGGCTCTGTTCCGTGTAGATGGACTTGTTCTTTTACGACCAGGTGTATGGAAGTGCATCCATGTGTACAAATACAGCTTTTTGGGGTTTGTTCACTTGCCTGCAGGCATGACCTGAAAGCTTTGCTTAAACGTAGCTGAAGACAAATAATTCATTGAGTAAAACTAGTCTTTGCGTAATTTTTTTAGCTAACATGTAACGTAAGGATGTGTTTTCCACTGACTCAGCTTTTGGATTCATCATCTACACTGGTGATGCTGAGGGAGAGGAAAAGAGACCATAGAGGCTTTTTTTAATAAGAAAGCCTTGCAAATGCTCTGATGGAGAAACGTCTCTGCCAGCAACATGTACACTTTCTTCACATGTGTTAAACTGCTTGAGATGCATCTGAATTTCTTTAAACAAAAGGCATTTGTTTAAAAACATTTTGACAAAAGTGTTACAAGTGGAATTCTTTTTTTTCCACAGGAAGTGAACATTGATGGATGTCTTTACCTGAAGCAGGGTTTTCAGTTACATGAAATTTAAATGTACATGTTCCTTTGTTTTCCATTTTTCTTACAAAAGTGTTTGGGTTTATGTACTGTCATTTAAAAAAAAGTCATATTTTATTTTTTGTTTTCTTTCCAGTAAATAAAAAGAGAAAATAACTACAAAGGAAAACCCTGCAACAATTCACCTGCCTCCCAAACTTGTTGCTGAACATTCTGAAGGCCATTTTGAAGGCCCTTTCCTGTGGAAGGATGCTTTCTTCTGTGCCCAGCCCTGATTAGAAATTAGTATTCTTGAAAAGGACTTCCTGAAAAGGAAAACAATTGCTGTGTCTCCTAAGGCTTCTCTAAAAATACACAATCAAAGTTCTGGGCTGATGAGGGCATAAATGTAGAGCAATGTGCTGTTATGCTGGAGTTCAGAGAGCTGCTTGGTGTGACTCAAGCAAAGGTAAAGAAGACTGCAGTTGCTTTCATTTGCTAGTTAAAGCCTCTGCCTCTCAAGGCTGAAGAACACAAATATAAGAAATCCTTTGCACTCAAGCTGCAGTAATTCCTGTAGCAAGTGAGCTCTTGGTTTTACCTGGTGCAGAGGGTTGTTTATCAAAGGGATGACAAATGCCTGTAGTGCTGGGATGCAGTAGCGTTATCTTGATTGCCAAAGCTGCATGGGACACAGCTCCCTACTGTCCTGCTCTGGGTGGCAGCATGTGTTGTCAGCGCTCTGCAGTGTTACAGCTCTTCTTGGAAATCCTCTGGATTTGTGGAATGATGTGCTCTCTGAAAGCTGCACTGTGAGGCTTATGTGCCTGTATGTGTACCTGCTCCTGGCTGGTGGGTGAGCACTACTGATGGCGCGGTGTCCCAGAGGCTCCTGAAGTGCCAGTGGTGTGGCATCAACCTCTTGGTTTTATTTTCTTGATGGTTTCTGCCCTCATCCTGGAATAAACATATGCATATGTAAAATGCTGGAGAGAGAAAGCAAGAGTCTGCACCTAAAACCTCTCCTGCATTGAGCCAGGAGCTCCTGGCACACATTTTCAGGGCAACTTCTGCAAGAAACAGGATCACCTGGGCACCTCTTCCAAGTGCATGCAGGTTAGCAGTAATGTGCAGGGAGCATTAGCAGTAAAGTGCAGGGAGCTTCAGCAGCCTGCTGTTGAAATCCTGATGCATGTGATGGTCCTGGATCACAGACCCCCTCTGAATAATGCTGGCAACTGAAAACAATAACAGAATGAAATGAGAACTTCAGGACTGCAGCCATTCCTCTTAAAAAGAAAAAAAAAACACA
>WKFP01015464.1:852270-934936 GCA_011057875.1 Pterocles orientalis
CCCCCCCCCCCCCCCCCAAAAAAAAGAAAACCCTCGCCAAAAACAAACCCTACACAACAACAACAACAAAAAAAACCCAACCAGAAAAACAACAGACCACCACACAAAAAACCCCCAAAACCCCAGCCTTGGTCTGGGCAAGGAAACAGCGAGGGCTTGCCAGTGCTAGTGCCTTGAAGCAAAGTCTTGGCGTCTGCAGAGTGGTGGCCAGAGTGTTACGTTTTTGCCTCTAAATGAGGTTAATGGAAGTTAGATGTACTCAAATCCCCAGTCACTACTTTGAAAATGCAGGAGCTAGCAGTGGTTATTTATTGATTTCATTTTGTCCCTCTGGCTTGTGTGGGAGGTTGAAAGTAAGAGAGCAGCTGCCTGTGTGCATATGTGTACAAGAGGGAAGGGGAGAAAGCATGTGTATGGATAGAAAGAACATGGGACTGGCACTTTAGGAAGTTTGCAGTCCCTGGGTTTGGGGATTTTTCCAGGTACCAGCTCAGGTGGTCTATGGGGGGGCCTTGCCTCTATGTGCCCATCTGTCCTCAGCCATGCGGCTGTCCTGGGCAGCTTGGTCTGCTTCGTCTGCAAGCTGCCCAGGGTTGTAAAAAATTGGTAGAGCAAGAAGGAGCAGAGAGCCACTTGGTAAGCTTCCCTCCACAGGGACACCAGGTCAAAAACCCAGGGAAAAAGTGAATGAGTCAACTTAAAAGGTTGATTTTTTTTTTTCTTCTTCTTTTCTCTTTCCCCCTTTTTCTAATTTTTCAGAACCTCAGCCCAGGAAACTTGGCATTTCCTCAGGATGGAGAGGAAGGCTTCTGGTTTACATGCAGCAGTTGGTACCCAAGCATGCCCAAAACATCTGTCATCAGTGGAAATGAGCATCACCCTGGCAAGGCTCTTCTTTCTTTGCAGTAAAGAACAAGCGAATTTGCTTATTTGTGCTTAATGCTTGTTCCAGATGGCCAGAAATAATATATGACACACAGCCCCACCATTGCCCAAACTATTGAAGTGCTGTGGAACATGTTTGCAGCACAAAGACAAGCTGGGGGGATTGTTTAACTTACTGATCTCCACTTTGGAGCAATTCCTTCAGCCACAATATAAATGCAGCCTCCCAGCAAGACTAAACTTTCTCATAAAGGAGAGCAAAACTCACAGAAGAGGAGAGCTGTGCTCCTCTGTCCTCCTCCACTGAGAAGATGGCCTCCATGCCATCATCTCTGTGGCTGCTTTGAGGCCAGTGTTTGTCACTGAACTAGATACAGACCCTTTACTTGCCACTGTAGACCGTGGTTTGCCTCTTGTGTTGAAGCTGTGAAGAGGTGGCTCATATGCACTTCGTATGTCATACCTATATGCCATGTGAATATGGGAATTTTTGCATGGGGTAGATGCTCCTGGTGGAGCTTGGCCAACTTTTCCACCCCTGCTGCTGCTAAAACTCGTGGGAACGTGGGGGAACGTCCCATTTCGGTGCCCCAGTGCTGGTGTGACTTACTGCTCCCTTTGCTAATTGAAGGTGATTTTTTGTCTTTGCAGTGCAGATGAAGCCCTAACCTGCCAAAACATTTCTCTGTGAACTTTACAGGACTGGAGTAGAAATCTCCAGAGAAGAAAGTCTGCCTTTCTGCTCTTCAGTTTTCCTGGCAGGTCTGTTATGAGGTGAGAGACCTTTTCCTTGTGAACTACCTTTCCGGCTGTGGTGATGTGCCATGAGTAGTCTCAGCCAGTGTGTGGGGAGAAGGGGGGCTCTGGAGGTGCCCCCCTGGTCTGTGATGTCCACCTTGCTATGGAAAAGGGCCAGTGGTTTTTCTGACCCTTGTGTCTGGTGCAAGTCTGTTCTCTTCTGCCTTGGAAAAAGTGACCCAGAGAGAGGTGTTCTGTTTCAAAAGGGGCTGCAAGGAGAGAGAATGGGGCAAAGCTAAATATCATGTGTGTCTTATGCCTCTGCAGTGACTGACTTGTATGATGACCCCCACCCTTTACCTCAGCGTCCATAAAATACAGTGATTCTCTGAAGTGTCCTTAAATGAAGAAGCATTTTCCTAGTTGAGCCCTAACCTTTATGCCCTGGCCCTGTACCCTGCTAACTGGGGGTGACATCCAGCTGTGCCACCTCTGTCATCTTCCAGAAACCTATTTCCCCTGACACCTTGTGCACAGCCCCCTTGTAGGCAAAGGGTTACTTGCCAAGATGCAACTCTGCCTAATTAAGAGTAATCGTATCTTCCGCTGCAGTGAGATTTGTTTTTTGAGAATTTATCACTCAGGAGCATGACCCTGAAATACCTGTCTGGGCTCAACTTGGGACCCTGCGCATTAACCCTTTGCTCCAGCCCATCCCCTGAGACCTGCCTCCTTCTGCTCCCAGCTGAGTCCTGCCCTGTGCCACGATCCAGGTGACTGCTGGCAGCAAAGATGTAGCCAAGGTGTCTCAGATGTGCTTTCAGGTTGAAGCAAAAATAACATGAAGCCTCCATGTGTCTTATGATTTTGACCCCAAACAATATGCTGACTGCATAAATTAGGAGTTGGCTCACGCCCACTTGAAGCTCAGCCCAGGTTTGCTTGAAACTCAGCCTGATTTCTCCTGAAAACAAAGCCAAGGGGGAGAGGAGTGCTGGGTCAGGAAAGAAAGTGCTCAACAGGTCACAGCAGCCTGGAGAGCTGCAGTTTATCTTATATCAACCCACAAAAGCAGGGCTGCCTGTATTTCCAATTTCTTGCCTATACAGAGCCATGCAGATGGTCGGTGAAGTTGCCCTTGGCAGGCTGGAGCAAACTGGGGGTCGACAGCAGGGAGGATTCCGTGGGTCTGAACACAGGCACCTAAATATCCTCCCCACTAAAATCTTTATTTCTCCTGTTGCTGACTTTCCATGCAGGTGCCGTGTCTCCTGGCCAGTGCGTGTACTGGCTCCTTTTGTTTTTGTGCTCCGCAAGGTAATTCTCATCCTCAGCAGCGTTGCAGCAGGAGAGAGGCAGGGAGCTGTGTGGACCCTCATTTCCTAGAAATGGAGAAGAAAAAAATTGGAGAGGGGCTTGCTGCTCTCACAGTTAGCAGCTGGGCCTTAAAATAGGCTCTATTTGGGAGGGTCAGTCTGTATTTCCATGACAATAGCAAGCAGCCAAGCTGGGGGGAAAGCTTGCAAGCTGAAAAATTGAGAAAATCTGGTAAGTCTTCCTCTGTCAGTGGGCTCAGCCCCCAGGCTCCTATCAGGCTGGGGTGGGAGGGCACCCATAGAAACGAGAGAGCTCAGCTTGTACCACTTCAGCGCAGGGAATGGGCACCCAGTGCAGTGTGAAGGGTGCTGGTGGGATTGGGGCTGTGCCCGATCCTCAGGCCAGAGGGGTCCGATGGTGTCTTTTGGCAGCTCTCGCTCCAGCAAAGCCCCTTCAAATTCCAGGCAAGCCATTTCCACAGCCTGCTTTCTGCAGTAATTTTGGTTTTATTGCCTTAGGGAGAGAAGGTTCCTGCGAACAAGTGAAACACAGGCGGGGGTGATAAAAGGTGCAAATTGAACTGGCCTCATGCGGTCCCTGGGAAGCAGTAGTGGATGAAGAGACTTCCCACTCTTTTACAGCTCTTTCCTCTTTGTAGTAAATTGAGCTTGAGGTGTTACTGCAAGGAAAACAATATTTTTTGATGGCTCCATTACAGTTGTGACTGTCCCCTGTGGAGAACCCTATGGACTGGTGTTTTCTGTTCATTACACCTCACTTGGCTAAGACCTGGTTTCCTGCTGGCAGTCTCGTATCTTCCATCTTTGTTTTCTTTTATTTCCCTAAAAAAAAAAAAAAAGGATGGTAATTATTATTCTCTTGTGCCCTTGCTTATCTCCCAAAATTCACCTTCCTTACCAATGGCAAAGTGCAAATGTGGAGTGGGCAGCAAGGCACCCTTGGGCTCTTACCCCTGGTGCCCATAGGCCCCTTAGATCTCACCTTTCATATTTTTTTCTGGAGGAAGACTTTCAAAAGGAGGAAGGAAGGAAGGAGAGGTCCCTCTACCCATCCCTGCCCAGGGGACTCGTGTTCCAATGCTGTACCACATCTCTGTCAGGAACCGTAGTCCTGATGGGGGCATCTCTCCCCGCTTGTTTTTGGCTTCTCTTCAGCTTGGGGTCCTAGCAGATGTTTTGCAGCCTTTCCACAAATGTTTGGCAAGAGGAGCCAAAGTTAGGTTCTTCTGGCAGCATTTCCACAACAAATCCCTGGCTCCCAGGGAAGATGGACATTATTAATGCAAGCTGAGTCCCTGGGGGGTCCCCAGGCTGGCATCAGAGGCTGCTGCTGCAGGCTTGCCTCCAGCCAGCAGTGTAAACTGGGAAGGAGATAAAGGCAGTGGCTCTCCCCCACCCTTGCCAGCCCTTGTTACCCCCAAAGAGCTGAAATCCTGTATGTTCTGATGGTCAGACAGAGTAGCAGGAGTTTGCCTCCCTTCAGGGCTATCCGCTCTTCACTTAGAGAGATTAAGGTTTGACTGTCCATCCCCGCTTGCCATTTGTCTGGCCTTCCCCCACTTGACAGTGCTCTTTGCTACTTGTTTCTCCCTTTTGAAGGTCCATACTCCACCCTGATGGAGTGGAGCCTCCTGGTTTTACCACCTTGCCTCCTGGTTTTGGAGGCAAGAACGTCTTTACCAAGCCATGTCCAGGCTGCAAGGCTAACATTAGACAATGGGGAGGTGACTCAGCCCTTTTGGTACATCTTTCCATGTTCCCAGCTGCCCTAGGAAATAAACAGTAAGTGGTTAACATCAATAGTAAGACACATATAGAAGAAAATATTGTCCTAACAACATTAGATCTATGGTTTAAATTGGTCAATGGCAGGAAATTTGGAATTAAGGACAGACGCTTGTCTCGCACTTCTCCATTTGCCTGGGGAAATAAAAATAATTCAGGCACAAAGTGAATGAAATGGCACTGGAAATGCCATATTACTGCATTTCCTGGCTTTTATGGCGGGAACGAAGAAGGAAGAATAAGTGAGTTCTTTTGTGTCCTTCAGTTCAAAGCAACGGCAACTCCAAGGTCTCTGGAGTCAACAGAGACTGAGACTCGCTTTACCCAGTTTTATCATTGTGTTGTGTAGTAGCCAAGACACTGGAGAGGTTCTTCCTCTGGGGGCAATTATTTTTCTTCTTTTAATTGAGCAGTTTGATCTTTTTTTGGTTCAGCTCCACAGGGACAACTTGGAAGCCAGAGACAAGATTTAGACTGAAAAGACCCCTCACGTTTACTGAGGTACAGACTTGTGAAGGTTAGAAATATTTCCAGATCAAAAATCAAAGCAAAGCTGTTGGAAGTCCATCACTTGCCAGCACTGCCTGGACAGAAGGTCTGAAACTCTTGCATTACGTCAACAGGTCTGTAAATCATGTGTGTTCCTACAAAGTCACCTCCTGGTGGCAAGGAGTGTTTATTCAACGATCAGCTTCACGGATGTCAGTGGAACTGCTGCAGAATGTGAGCTGCAAGATAAGTAAGGGAAAGTCAACAGAATGGCTTAAAGATTTTGCAGCCTTTAACTGTCAGGAGATGGTTAGGTACTTCTGGAAGAAGGTGCTGGTCCAGAGCTGTTAAGCAATCCTGTTGACAAAAAACCTAACTTCTGTAGACTGGAAATGCCTTATTTGTCTTTAGTTCAACAGCTAACCTGGGAGATTTCTATGAACAGCCTGGTTCACGGCTTGTTTAGGTTGGTTCCCAAAACCCAAGAGAGGGAATAATCAGGTTTGAAAAGAACATTGGCTCAGTCCTGGGTCAAAAATGCTGATTTCTCCCTATGTGTCTCAGAAAGGAGGAGGGGCTGTTAAGACCAGGACAGAGATGGACACAAACACCAGAAAGACCTTTGGGATGGAAATGTGGTGAGCATGTTACATCACTTACTGTTTATCCCCTTTTTTTGAAGAACAAACTGTGGACATTTGGAGATTATGCTGTTAGCTGAACGAACAAAAGAGATTAATGTTGGTCTGGTTCGTTCTTCCACCCTCCACCCATTTTGGAATTCATTACTGCCCTGCCATTAACTGAAATAACATGGGGACCAGCCGTGCACAGTGCTGCTTCCTCTGTCCCAATTTCCCCATAGCAGCAGATTTGTCTATGGAGATCACCATGCACACACATGCATACATACATGGGCAGAGGAAAGAACGAGCCAGATTTCCCAAAACCAGGTTTTCTTCTAAGAGGGCTTCGTCACATCAGGATCCCAAAAACACAAGGCTAGCATCTGTCATAATTCCTTTTTAACAGAATCAAGAAGGGCTGATGGATGTTAATTTTATATTTGCCTGTATATCTGTTTGCCTGTGTAAGTATTTAAATGCGTGCACATGCACACATTTAAGTACACAAAGGTCTGCGGGAAAGGCCTGAAACTGGTCTTGTCTGACTTTTGGGCACAATGTTGGCTGAGTTGTCATCTGAATCTGCTACAGTCCTGAAAACAGCCTTTCTGTGACCTGCTGTCCTTCCTGCCAGCGTCAGTTAGAGGAGCTATCCTTGAGGCTCCTCTGCTCTGCGACCACACATTGGAGGTACCAGCCTGAACAGAAGCAGATGACGGAAGAGTAACTGTATGTCTAGAGATGCCAAGAAGGACAAAGCAAACCTCCCTCCACCAGGAAGCAGCTGAATTCCCCTGCAAGCGCTACAGAGAATCCAGCCTGTCTTGAACGTTCCACTGGATCTCCCATAGGTGTTAAACCCCAGACCAACTTTCAGTGGTATCTGCTGGTAGGGAGCACTGTGTGGTGTGGCAGATAGGATGTCACACTTGAGCCTGTGGGTGCCTGGTGACATGACTCTAAGCAGTGCATGGAGACACCCATCTGCCTCTGTAATTATAGGTGAGCAAGGATGCTCCTACATGAGCTGAATCACTCATCAGTCCACCAGAACCCCAGGAATATCCTCAACATGTGGATAATGCACATTGTTTAATGTGCAACACCAACTGTCCTCTGTGCTGATCCTACCTGCAGGTGGGCAGGGTTATGGCCAAGAAGGCCATGAGTTCCTGGAGAGCAGAACCAGCACCCAGCTCCCACACTGGCATGCCATGCGGGCATGTTACACGCCCCTGCCCCCCAGCACCAAGGGCTGAGGTATGCTTCCCGCGCAGCTCACCAGTGTGAAGATTTTGGTATGTGACTTGCGGGGTCTGGGAATTTGGCTGCCCCTAGGCTATGATGTCTGAAGTGTGGGTCCAAACAATTGGTGTGCGTGCACTCTGTGGCCACTTGGAAAATGCTGCTGATGGAGCCAAATTCCTTCCTCCAACTTGCACGCAAACAAGCCACTAATTTCACTGGCAGTTGAAAGCGCATATCTGAGGCCAAAATTTGGCCAGAAGCTTTTGGCAGAAGTTTTAGCATAACCACCCAGAAAAAAAAAAGGGGGTGGGGGGGGATTGCAAGTGGCATTTTGCAGAAAAAGAAGAGGACGAAAAAAAATAGAAATCAAAGCGTTGAAAAGCTTTCCACTAACAAAACTCCTCTGAGTTCTTTAAACAGCACAATGGCTATTGATGGATAAAAAACAAAACTGGATGGTATATCCTTCTGAACTTATTCTGGTTCCAATGGACAGTACTCGGCATCTTTTTTGGAAGAAACTCTTGAGTAAGCATGTTGTCCAGTGTAGAAAGACACATAGCATATCATAAAAATAATTTGTAATACGTTCTGGGAGACACACCAATGCTGTCAGGGCTGGGGAGCTGCTTAGCTTCACTTTGATTTACAGATAAATACAGCATGTCTGGGGCTCCCAGTTGCCGACTGCATGGGGTGAGCTCCTGATTATGTGCTCTGTTCTAACTCTGTGGGATTAATTGGGACCACCTGGAATCATGGCAGCAAGAGCGACGTTCCTGTTTGTGCACGGTTGTAAGAGCTAAGGAGGAAGCTTCTCCCATCATGGGAATGGAGACCTAGAATAATCTGAAAGGTAAAGAGGATATTGCAAAATTAAGATTTGCTGAAGATTCCCATGCAAGGCAGAGGTCTGAGTATTGAATGCCTCTGTATCTGTCTGGTTTTTAATTGTGATGTATGTTTTAGCCTTTTAGGGGTTTTCTGCAGGCCACAAAGGTGAAGAAGAAAAACAGGTGTCCAGTTGAGGTATCCTGATGTTTTCTATGACATGATGAAACCTGTGTTAGGACATTTGCCCTTCAAGCCCATGGGGGAGCAAAATAAACATGGGGTGAATTGGCCTGGAAGGAAAAGGGATGGGGTTTTATGAAAATACTCTATCAACAAGTGTTTACATTTTGGGCAATGCAGCAGTTCGCACTGGCACTGGCGATTTTATCACTTCATTGGCTTCTGTGCAAGGGTAACTCATGCAGAATGATTAGCTGGGACTTTGATAGTCATTAATTACTGGGCTTTCCCTCTGGAAATGGCAGGCGCTTTTCACAATGCCTTTGTACTCCAACATAGGGGCTGGGACAGAGCAGGAGTGTGTTTCAAGTGTAAATGTTAGTCTTTGGTACAAGGCGGATGTGGGAGAAAAGCTGGGATTCTTGAAAGGAGCAGGGCAGCCTGGAGGATATGCCATGGAAAACAGCTTTGCACTGTTTGGGTTTTTTTCAGTATGTCCCAGCAAGGATATGAAAAAAAGTACAAGCGGATGTGCTGGAAGGGTTATAATATTGAAGAGAAAACCTCATGTCCTGCAGATGGAAAGAGAGGAAAATAACCTCTGTGTGTGCGTGCAGAGAACGGGGGTGAGGTGAAACTATCCTGTAAGAGGAAGAGCCGCTTACAGGCAATATTTCACCACACCATTTTATATCATTCATGTGGCACAGGCCAGCTCTGTCCAGGAATGTGATGGCATGAGCCCTTGCCAGCAAAGAGGAGATGTCGAGTTTTTGGCTAGGGCTCGGTTTCCGAACCCAGTTCCAAGCGCTCCCCAACATGCAGCAGATCCTGATCTCCACCTGTGTTCTCTGATTTTTCCAGCTCTGATTTTCAGCCTGTGACTCCTGTCTCCTGCTCCAGGTTCTGCCCAGTGAGGCTAATCCCTGGCCCTGCAGCTTGCATGCGAGCACACAGCAGAGGAGATGTACGTGGTGGCTTTGTGCTTTTCCAGGAAGGAGTCCTGTGCGGAGGCCAGCGCGATGTTTGCTGATGTTACTGTTCCTGGTTTGGCTTCTGTGCTGGTATCTGCTGTGCTAATTCTGGGAGAGATTCTCCTTGGTTGTTTTCAGGCAACAAAATGAGCATAAGATAAGGACCTTTTTCTCAGCATCCAGAAGTGAACAGAGATCTGTGGAAGAGAGGAAAGCTCACTGCAGCTAAGTGTGTATAAAGCCAAGGCAGCATCAGCTTCCAGCCCTTGCTGTCAGTGATGCCATGGGCTCTGCAGACCTCATGCAGGAGATGGTTGATCAGTGGAGGCTTTTCAGGGAACATTTCAGGTTTCCAGGGCTTGGAAAGTGGTGTGTCAAAGTGGCAACCCCATGCCCAAGAGAGCAAACCATCTTAGCCATCCCATCCTTTTGGACATCGGTGGTGCAGGCAATTTTCAACCCGTTTGGCCATGTCTTGGGAAAAAATATCTTATTTCTCTCATGCCAAGCCACCTGCCCACCAGATTAATTGGTTGTCCCTGGGTTGCTGCACTGGCTGGAGGAGCAGAGAGCTGGAGCTTGGCCATCTTTTATTTTCTTCCAAAAGTGCTCAAAGAGTGTGTCCCTTCCGTGGGTCTCTCCTCTCCACCAGCTCACCTCCCTCCCTGCCCTCCATCAAAGACAGCTGCCAGGAAATATTTCTGCTCTTTGGCTGAAGTGAAAACATATGGAGGTAGGGGTGGGGGGAGGAAGAAAGTACAGCTTTTACAACTTAATTACTGTCATGTCTGGAGATGTGGGGTGAGGTGAGGAGAGCAGTGTGTCGAGCATACGGGCACGTGTGTGTTGAGACCTTCAGAGGTGGCGGCTTCGGCTGGAGGCAAAGCTGCAGCCCTCGAGTGGTCCCTGTGAGGAAATGGGGGATCCTCCTCAAGCATGGGAACATGGTTTATCCCGGGTTTCCAGACCACCAAGGCTGGGCAGGTTCCCTTTGCCTGGGGATGGGTTGCAGCAGGGCTGAGGAGTCTCTGTGAGGAGAAGCTGGAACCGCCCTGGGCATGGCCGGTTCCGGCCAGTTCCAGCTGGTTCTGGTGGCTGTGCACAGCCCAGCCCTCAGCCCTGCTGGTGTGATCCCTTGGGGAAATGGGGTAAGAGAGGGGAAAAGTTCTGGGAAAAGGAGAGGAATGAGGGCGAAAAGGTGAGGAAGAGCCCTGTGATCAGCTTGGGGTGCTCCAGGCCTCGAGGTAGGGAATTCTCCTGCCACTTGTGGAGACACCGTGGTGGGGCAGGTGTGCGCTGGGGAAAGGGGCTTTAGTTTTGCCTTTGTTTCTCACCATCAAAATCTATTTTAATTTAAAAGGAACTAAATTTTCCTCAAGTGGAGTGTTTATTTCAACTGGGACTGGTGAGAGATCTCCCATCCTTTTCTCCACCCATAAGTTTTTCCTCCTGTTTTCTCCGCGTCCTGCTGAGGAGAGGAGTGAGAGTGGCTGGGTGGGTGACAGGCAGCCGGCCACCATCAACCCACCATAGCCTGGTCTTGGGTCATATCATTCATGGAAGGAAGAGGAGGAAAACAAGAACAGAAATGTGGGGTTTTTCATGTATGTGGCTGCAGGTTTAAGTGACAGACTTTGACATGTAGGCTCAAGCCCTGTGGACACTAGTTCAGGCTGCTGGGTCTGCACAAGGCTGTTTGTTAGTTTCTTCATTGAAATCAAGCTAAGGGAAGTGTTTGGGCGAGTTTTCACTTTCAGAGCTCTAGAAGCTTTGATGATGGAAGAACAGGTTTGTCACTGAAAATTCCAGGTTTCTGTAATTGTGTAAGAAACCTCACAACATGTCAATTTGCTGGGACAAGAACGTGTTTTGTCTAAGTGAGGAGGAAGAAAAGTTGGTTTGACACTTGCAAGTGATAATGTATTTTGTGAGACAACCTGTTTTGACTATAGGACATTTGACAGACATGTCCAAAGTTAACTGAAGATAACATAGTTTTATTATTGTTGTGATATGAATTGAGATACAGCTACGACAAGAAAGGTATCACCCTCCCTCCAGTTTATTGTAGGATCACATATAATTTATGAATTTGCAGATTAGCTGGTTTAGGGATAAAAGAGAGAATTGAAGATGACTACTCTAGATCATTCATTGTGGTTTTGTCCTAGTGAGGCTGGGAGCATAAGACAGATTGTTGGGCTGGTTTGCTGTTAGCACAGTTTTACCAGGAACAATATTTAACTGCTTACCATGTGCTCTTCCAGACACAGCTCCCCACAACAACCCTTGCGTGTATCTTTGGAAGAGCAGCCTCAAGAAATCAGCCAGATTAAGGTATTTATGAAACAATTTCTCTGAGGGAAGGAGGCTTTGATCCACAATGGATGCTGCTTGGTGTGGTAGGGTGGGAGTAGAAAAAGGTATCAGACTGCTGCTGCAAACCTGGCCCCATCTTTATGGAGGCAGAGCAAGAAAAGAGACCCACTGACCCTGTTGTGTGGCAGGCAACAGCATGGCATTAACAGATAGATAAATATGCATGCTGCTAAGATCATGCCATTCGTACAAATTGCAGTCAATTAATATAAATAGCAAGGGTGTGAGCTCCGAATCAGGGCAGGATTTTTCACTGGCCGTTGCCAGCAATGGTCTGTGAGGACCCTCGCTTCTGCTGAATGATGCTGAGCCATGTCTGACTTAGACATAGCAGTGTGGCTGGCCAAGATTTTTTGTCAAAAGACATAATGGTCTTATTTCATTTTTCATTATTTCTTTCTGTATTTGGGCATTTTTTTTATCAAAACATCACTGTTTTCTTTCCTTTTTCCAAGGCGTCAAACAAACAAACCTTCAAAGTGAAACAAGCCTGATTTTTCTTTTCCCTCAGGATTTTTTTTTCCATGTTTTCAGAAACCAGTTCTTGCTAGTTCCTGCTGCGGGGCCTCCTGATCCTGTGTGAGGGGAGCATCAAACAGGGGCAAGGGGAGCTATTTACAGCCTGAGAGTGGGAGCAGTTTTGGGTTCACTGTGCTGCAGTTTCCCCACTTTGAAAAATGCCAGTTTCTACAGAGAAGGTGGAATTGCATGAGTTTGACTTGGCTCCTGCTGTGTAGCTCTCTTGTCCTCAAGACCATTTTTATCCAGTGGAGCAGCAAGCATCGGGCCTGGAGCTCTCTTGCACACCTGCAGTTATTGCTTATACTTTAACATGTCAGTCCTGCATGTGTTATTTTACATTGTCTTTTGCATATGTCATTTGATTCACTCTGCAGGGGAGTCCAAGGACTTGGCCACAGCAGCACACGAGTCAAAGGCTGAGCCTGTTAGGACAGCAACATCCCTTGCGAAGTTGGCCAGGAAAACATTGCATGCCTGCAAATATCCCAAAAAAACAGAGGGCAATTTTGGAGAGATGTGGGCAGGGGAGTGAAACCTAAACAAACTACTCCTTTAAAATAATATACGGGCCTGGTCTTTGCTACCGTGGACTCACTGCAATTGTTTGGGGCTGAGCTGAAGTGGCTGTAAAGTGCAGCCACTCAGATTTGATGCTGGTTTATACTTCTTTGCTAAGTGTGTGTCCCTGTGAGAGGTACTGGAAAATGGAGACTCAGGAAATATGTGGGTACTGTTAGGTGATGTAGTGGAGACCTGGTGGCAGATCTGCCTGTCTCTGCTGTGTGTTGCTCAACACCTTGGCTCTCCCATACAAGAAACATGCCTGGCTGAGCCTTTCCATCCATTGCTCTTATGCAATGCGCTGCTCACTGCAAGGCCCATCAGGGCTGAGTCTACCTAAATGCTCTTAGCTGTGGCATTGGGTTTTAGGGGTGAGCTTCTCATTAAGCCTTTCAGGAGTGATCTTGCCCATCTACAGCATGATTGACAATCTTCTGACCTTCCTTGCAAGCTCTGGCTGTCCACAGACAATGGCCCCAAAGAAGCTTGTTCTTACTGTTTCCCCCAAAAGCTAATTTCAGTCCCATGCATGTTGCTAGGCAGATGAAGCCCTCGAAAACATGGAAAAAGTCAGGAAGGATGCAGAGGTGTTGCAACAGGATGGTTGTTCTATCAGCATGAGGTAAAGCATTAAGAGTGAGGGAGGCTCACTCAGTGCTGTTTCTAAGGGCTTTTCAGGTCTCCCTCAGCATCACTTATTCCCTTTCCCTGGATGATACATGGCGCATATCTCTTGGAGGTGTGAGGTGAACATGAGCAGGCTTAAATAATTTAAATTACGCCCTGGTGACAGGAGCCTTTCCAGACCAGGAGGAGGATGTGTTCATGGGCAGCATGAGATTCAGGACTTGCAAGGTAGGGGTTTGATAATTCCAGCTTGAAATGCTTTGTGGCTGACTTTATTAATCTTTTTTCCTTGAGCAATAACCCTGGTCAGTAGTTTATCTTAAAGTAACTTAGAGTAGCCTTGTTTCTCTGGTGAGGAAAGGGTTGAAGACTCAAAGAATGAAAGGCCATGCACGTGGAACACGTGGAACAGAGACCGGCTCCCTCAAGGCAGTTGCTGCCTTGCCTTGCTAGCCCCCAACAGAGCAAATGACAGCTCAGGCTGTCGCTGTCAAAGGCAGCATTTTAACACCCCATGGCTGTGAGCAATATTAGTGTCCCATGCATAACGTGCCACTGGCCGGGCCCTGGCTGTAACCTAAACCAGGGTTGAACGTATCCTTGATTTTGCTCTGGCAGAAGACAAGAGGATCTTTTGCCATCCAAATCTTTGCATGCATGAAAAGCAGCATGGCATTTGCTTTCTTGAAATTATTTTTGATTTGGGGTAGTGTTAAACAATTTGAGCAAGTGTAGCATAGAGTCACCCTTGGAAAAGGTAACCTGACAGGACTTTCCCAGGGAGGCAAATCCTGAATCTGGCAGTTATAAAGCTGCTACAACTGTCAAATAGGCTTCTAGGAAAAACAACAGGACAGTGAGGCAGGGCTGACAGCTGAACTGGTACAGGTGATGGAAAGCGATGCTGTCTCTTTCACCAGGGATTGTGGTGACCATCAGCCTCTCTTAGGCTGTGAAAAAAGCAAATTGCATGCCAGAGCATGCTTTGGACAAAGCTGATTTGGGAGCCGAATACATCAGGATACCGCTGGTGAATGCAACTGGATTTTCCATCTGGAAGGCATGACTGTCTGGCCCAGAAGCCAATTTAAAGTACAAATTAGATCTGGCTGTTTGTCAGAGTCTCCTCCCTGAAATGCAATAAGGACAGGGTGGTTAGATAATACAAACCATTCTTGGTAATTCAGTGGTCCTGAAACAACAAACAAACCAAGGGGGGAAAAAAATGGTTTGCAGAAGAATTCAAAGCTGAAGGATTTGGGCTGAGGAATTCAGTCCATATGATCCATCAGAGATGTGTGCTGCTATTCCTGTACGTCTTGAAAGGAAACTGCCACCAGATCCTCTGCTATTTTCTGTTCACAGGGCCCTACCGATAGGCGTGATATTTCAGCCTCCACGCTAACCCCCTTGCTCCAAATATGCAGGGACAGTTGTGCACGCAGCCAAGCACTGTCCCCTGCTGCTGAGGCAGGGGCACCAGTGGGAGGCAGCTCTCCCCTCACCAACACACAGCACGACCCTCGAGAAAGGCAAACCTCTGCAGACAGCACAGGTTATGGTGGCTTTGCCCTGATCCATCGCTACATCCCCTGACGCGGTCAGGATGGATGTCTGCAAGGTGGGTGGTGGGCAGCAGCACATGCAAAGAGGGGCTCTCGCTCTTTCCCTGCTGACCCCTCTTAAAAGAGAGAAGTGGTTTTTATTCATTGCATTGGTAGCAGCATATGGCCAAAGAATAAAAATATTTTGAGCCTGAACCACCATTATAGGCTAATGTCCTTAAAGGGAAATTGCAAGGGTGCGTTTACTGCTACTTAATATTGATCTAGTAAGTATATATACTCTACTCCTTGCTGTTTGCAATCAGGAACAGGCCTCTCAAATTTGAAACAGGTACCAGTGCTCCAGCCCAACTTCCAATTATTTCTGTTCTCATGTATATGAAGTGGATAGCACTGATTTATTGAGGAGAAAAGAGGGAAAATGTTATAATGAATCAAGAAGGGGTTTCAGACGCCTGTGGTAAAAATGGGGGGCTTGGCTTCTCCCCATGGATACTGAGTTTGTGGCCGGAGGACCTAGCTTTCCCCTCTTCTCATTGGGACCTGTCACAACAGATTCCCTTTTTCTGAACCAGCATGAATCTGGAGTGGCTACACTGACGTCAAGCTGGCGTGGCATGTTAAGTGTCAAAGCCTAGGGAAGCTAAAAAGGGCATTTTCCATTGACTTTAACGAGTCCCAAGCAAGAGGAATTGAGCCCTTTCTCTAAAAACAAGTTGTTTTCTTGGCACTCTGCTTCGGACATGCCCCTTGGATGCCCAGCCTGATGAGGATGCAGTGCCTTGATGGAATACTGTGGCTCTGGGTGTGCCCTGCACATCCCACATATGAACTGGCCTTGCCAGGGTGACCTTGGGGTGGAAAAGCATTTTTCCATAGTCCCCTTGTGATGCTGCTAAAAGGACACAAGCCCCCAGTGGCAGATGAAAACAAGCTGGAAGAAACTCCATAGATGGCTGAGGATTTACTGACAGAGCTGCCATAAATAAGGCAGGTTAATCACCCTGCCAGGAGGATTTACATCAGGTGCTGCAAAAGCAACAGTGATGAGAGGAAAAACACCAACACAAGGAGCTGTGCTGTTCTCCAGCACCATCAATCTGCTCCCACGGATGGGAGCTCGTGTCCTTCCTGCTTTGCTTTTGTTTAGCTCTTCCTCCTTCTGGACTGCGGGTATGAGCCATGGGGAGCTGCAGTGTGGGAGGCAGAGGGCACAAGCGAGGGCTCTGCCCTGTGCAGGGGAAGCAGTGGCATTGCAGAAGGACATTAGCAGCACTCCTTGTCTCCCAGCTTCCCTCTGTGAGCAATTTTGAGGGAAATTGAGCCCGACTCCACTCCATTAGCCGCTAACCTCTCAGCTGCTGGGCCTGTCTTTTGCATTACATTGCAGCAGAGCTGCTTTGCACACTGCTGGCAGGGTCTGAATGAGCTTTGATAAAAGACCAAGTGCTGGAATGAGAGGAAGTATTTACCAAAAGTTGTTTCCAATTTCCTGAGCTTGCTGTATCCATTCCCCTTCACTCCTGGACTCTGAAACAATCCATCTTCTAGGGGAGCCTTGCTTCATTATTCTTTCTTCCCCAATCGAGTTGACATTTGGTCTGGGCTTCCCAGTACTCCCAGCTCTGATTCATTAGCTTCAAAGGCTGTGCAAAGCTGCTGTGGGTTCCCTGGCTGCTTGCACAGGGACACATGCCTTCCCCACCACTGTAGGTTTTGGTTTCCTCGAAGTTCTGCCTGTCTGTGAGTATGCACATGGTATCTGGTCTCCCCTGGGTAGGCCTGCTGGGCCTCAGGATTTTGGGGTTTCCAGCTCACCCTGTAGTGTGTTCACCCCACGTATGTTGACTGGTTGTGCCAGGTTGCTGGCACGAGCTTTATCTGCATCTGTGAAAGGTGAAGTGAAAGTCTTTTCTTAGTAATGTGTGTGTGGAAACCGGTAGTGGAGGATGAACGAGAACCCTGTGGCTGGGAGAGCTGAGAAGGCAGGAGGGGGGTGGGTGCAATAGCCCAGCTGAGCAGCGAGGCTTTGAAGGCATTCAGCAGTAGCTTCTCAGTAAATGGTAAATCCAAATGCAAATCAGTGCTCTGATTTATCCATCCCATGTGTGCCAATGCACTGTGGAGAGCACCTCAGTGCATGAGTAACTAACTGGGCATGCAATTCCTGACCTCAACCTTAATAAGGGAGGTTTTCTGCTCAGCAAGGGGCCAAGGGGAGTTGCAGTGTGGAATTGAGGAGTTCCTTCTCAGAGACCCAGACTTGTGGTGAAGATCGTTGTGTTCCAGGAACAGCTGCCCCTCACCCTTGGAGCTGGCTCTGCTTGTTTCATATCTGTAAATCTCACCCTTATTTTTCCACCTGTATTTTTAGCATTCAGGCTGAATGTCTCTTTGCTACAGCTAGTGCTTTGCACTGCTCTCACTGTGCTGGGAGTTTGTAGTGATGGTCTGCACCATGGATTTCCCAGGTTCCCCAAAACTACAAGTGTTTCCAAAGCAATTTTCCTGGGGGAGGACTATCTCAGACCTGAGCAAAACCCACCTCCTGCAGGCTGCTGTCTGAATTTTTAGGCTACCAAGATATGGAGAAATAGTGCTGCAGGGGTGAAAGTTTTTTTTCCTTGTCTTATTTGTATCAATGTTGTTCTTAATTAGCTTCTCTTTCCCACCCAGGCTCTGTAAGAACCAAGATTAACAGCGAAAATCAAGCCAGCGGAGTTGGCAGTCTCTGCTGATTTCAGTGGCATTGAGCATGAGCCATCAAAAATCAGCTCCAAACCAGGAGGAAAAAACCCAAACAAACTACCACTGAAAAGAAGTAAAACTTCTCACCACCCCCAAACTTGGCTGTGAAATGCTTCTGTTGGGGAAAAAATTTCCTTTCTCCATGAAGAAGGCTGCAGAGCCTGGCTTGCTTGGAGCCATTCCCCTCATCTTCTGAACACAAGGTGAGAGATTAGTTGAAAACAGGAGGAGGAGTGTGGGCAGCTTAACTGTGTGTCTGCCACTTGCTGCTTGGCATTCTCCTTTTGTAAAGCCTTCCCTCTGCGGGAGGTGAGGTAGAAGGGGGTGGTCAGCCTTTAGGGGAAGGGTTTTTCTCAAACTGTGCAAAACCTGGGCTTTCTTCATCTTCCATTGGAAGCTCTGACCCAACCTTTGCAGGGGCTGCTGGGCTCCCGCTCCTTCCCTCAGTGCAGCCCAGCTCTGCTTTGTTGTTCTCACACAGCTTTGGGTATCGGTTCCCACCAGTGCAGCTGCATGATGCTGGTTTGGCTTTGACGGGAGGGAGGCAACAATGAGGGTTATTAAAGATGTAAAGCCCCAACCAGATACGACTAGCTTTGGTTCTTTCTTTGTGCCCTTGCTCTTGTCAAGGCCAGGAGTTTATATTGTGCAGCAAGCCCTTTTGTTTTGTAGGAGACCAAGTGATTGAAAACAGCCATGATATTACTATGCGCGGACAGTACATTTTTTCCTTGTATTTTCATAACCCTTCTCCCAAAGGATCAAATGTGTCTTTATTCTATAACTCCACAATGGGTTAGAGCAGCTCCTCAGGCGGGAATTGTTCTGCTCCATAGGCTACTTAATACTTCCTATAAACAACTGCCAAATTAGGGAAGTAATACTCAATATTCCTGACCTGACCAGCAAAGCATTTGTAGTTGCATATCAGGAGAGACAGGTCTGGCGATGTTGGAGGTAAGCCTGGGGTTAAAGATGACAAAATACTGGTTGTGTTTTCAGTTTCTTTTATAAAAAGCAAGTGTATCTGTATGGGTGCAACTGCCTTTCCAAAGAAATGCGGGGGAGCTTTGATCTCGGACCTCTGTTGTGCCTTAGGCATCTCTGGTACCTAAGCCAAAGTGTTTCTAGTTGAGACTGGAGTTTCACCAATAATATCATGGGATATATTTTTGAGTACACTTGTGCCTGCTTACTTTTTGTCCCTAGTAACACTACGTATTTCTCTAAATATTGTCTAAAGTTGAGCCGTGGCATCAAGACTCCAAGTCAGATCACAACTCCCTTGGTCTGCAGACGTGAGATTACCCTGCCATGAGCCTGTCAGTCTGTGTGACACAGAGCAACTAAGGACAAGGAAGGTCCATGAATAAGACAGGAAAAACACCCCAAAATCTCTTCCCCTCAAATATTCCATTCTTGTGAGAACACTGACTGTTCCTCATAAGGGCCCTGAAAGCAGACGAGTTTTTCTATTCACCCATCCTTGTTTCTCTCAGACAGCCCCCCTGAGATGTCCTGCTCTCACTGCCTTGCCTAGGAGGCACGTTGCTGCACTGGCCTCAGCACCTCGCAGTGCTCCCTCTGAGCAGCATTTTGCAAAGGGATGGTCTGCAGACCCATACACTTCCACTTGCAAGAGTCCTTTTTCTTCCCCTCCTCCCTCCTCTTGTTTGCACTCAGAAAACATCTGTTTCCAGATGTTGTTCTTGAGTCTAATAAACGCAGCGAAAGGCCTTGAGTTAATGTATTTACAATAGCTGGAGATGTCGGCTGCTAGTTAATGGCTCATTGGAGCACATCAAGACCCCCACATTTCCTGAGAAGAAAAAAAAAAAACCAACAAAGTAAGAGAAATTGGGTGGGGTTTTTCTCCATCGTAAACAACCTGAAAAGGTGAAGTTCTCCTCTGGCAGTTTTGGAGATGTTGGATGGAGTGCACACCATCACCATGCAGTTGACTTCAACTTCCAGTTAGTGACAGGAAGGGCACTTTTTTTTTTTTTTTTTAAAGGAAAGCTTCCACTTACAGTGGAGGAAAATGAGGAAGGCCTGCTGCTGTTGCCAGCCCCTTTTCAGGCCAAATGAAGAACTGCTATAGATGCCTTGCTGGCTTGAACCGTGTGCGTAGAAGTGAGAACCTCATCCATACCCAGCTTTTCTGTTTATGGCCTGCAGCGTGGAGTGGTTCATACCCATGGTACCTACTTGGAGTCAAAGAGGGTTTATGTTCTTTTGCAATGAAACCACATTGTGCCCAGTGAGGAATCCCCACACATCATGCCCCCTTTGTAAGCGCTGTGTGTTGGTGGCAGAGCAGCCCTGAGCAACATCTCTGTAAGGCAATTTGCCCACACACAAATGTCTCTGAGAAGGACAAAGTGCTAGTACCAGTTACAGACTGACAAACCTGCACCTTTACGCAACCGTGTGCAGTGTGTCAATTGACCCAGTGCCACTTGTCAGATGTGAAATGCTTTCTTTCTCTGTACAGAGGCGCTCAGCTGGTTTGGGAGGTATCTATTGCTTTATATTTGCTCCAGATTTCATTGTATGTTTGTGCTGAGGTCCATACCCATGTTGGAGGACCTGTTAGAAGCAGTGGAAGTGTGTGGTAACTGTCCTTGTACAGAATTGCATCAACCTTCTCAAGGAGAGAGGGATGTGGCCTTGAGCTTGGTGTATCGAGGGCAGTCCAGCCAGCTCTAAGAGTCACTGGTCAGTGAAGTCATTCCCTTTGACTGCAGCTGAACATCTGCTTCTACTTGACCAGCCTCCAGAGTCATGAATCTGCAGGAGGACCAGTTTCAGGCCCTCACCCACCTCCTCAGAGGCTGCTGAGAGAGCTGAAGGTTGGGTCGTGCTCATCTTGAGGAATGATGAGATGACTCCACGTGCCAGGGCCCGTTTCTGGAGGCAGCTCGTCTGGCAAGCAGTGGTGCAGACTTGACATGCGCAGTTGGCTCAGGTTCGTAGCTAAATTAGTCCATTTGTATTGGCACGGGATGACAGGGCTCCTTAATGCCTCATGGATAGAAAAATTACCCTCCTGTACATCTGCAGCTAAGGCTTCTGCGTGAAACCCAGCTGAGCGCAGCTCCCCAGCCTGCAGCAGCTATGACATACCCCTCAAATGGACTGATCAGCTAGAGAAGGGCTGGTGGGGAGGCAGGAAAAGGCACTTGGAGAGTCATTCTGGAGGTGCTCATGTCTGGACAGCAGGATCTCTATCACAAATCAGAGCGAAAGAGCAGAGAGATCTCCCCAGCCAGTGTGGGGAAATGAAATGTAGACACCCCACAGATTTCTGTTTTCAGCTTAGAGGGTGCATTTTTGTGATTTTTAGTGCTTGGGCTAGTATAAAGGAGGTAGAGACAGCTTTCAGTGAAGTTACGTGTAACACAGGCAGGTAGCTGCAGTCATCAGTAGTTCAACCCCAGTCTTTAAGCAGCATACTTCAGAGGTCTCTAGGATGCCCAGCCTTCCAGTTGCCAACTGTTGTTTCCCCATGTAGATCTCTGCTTCCCAAACACTGTATCATCAGCTTCTAAGCATCTCCCCTTCATTTCTTGCCGTCTGCTTATTTGCTGTGATGGCAGATGGCATCTTAGGTAACTCCATAGACCACACTTTCTCTCCGACAGAGCCACAGCCTCAAAGACTCCTTTTTCTTTTGCAAAGAAATAGGCTGCTAACACAGGCATAGCTGGAAGAGACTGAGCCGGGGGTGGGAGATTGGGGCAGCTGTGCCTCCCAAATGAATAGACACCTTGCATGTGCTGGGTCTGTGGGTTACATGGGTCTGTCCTGCTCATATGAGAAACTGTTGAAAGGCTGCAGCCGTCAGAGGGGGCTTTTCCATGCATGCCGGAACAGCAACATGAATTTGAGCAGCCAGATGACAAGAAACTTGCTAAAAGAAATAAAGAAAGGATTTCCTGCCTCACAGACATTAAAACCCCATTTTGGGAAGTGAGTGGCTGTGAAAGGCATGAGGCCATTCGAAGAATCAAGGCTGTGTGCTACCGGGCCCTCCAAGGGTTTGTCTGGTGGAGGAAGAAACATCTTGTGCTTGCTTTAACCTGCTCCCAGAAGGTCTATTTCTTTCAGCCCTCTTAAATGGAGACCGGGCAAGACATGAATATGAGTTTTCTCTGCCAGTAATTTCCAGCACAGACTGCACGCAAAATCTTCATTTAAAACCTGCAAATGACAGCAAAAGGGACACAAGGGAGCCAGATTTTAAGAGACCAATTTGCTGCCCAGGTTTTGATGACTGTGCACTACAGACAGCCCTGTGCTGCTTCACTGCTGTGTGCGCTCAGGAAGGGGATCAAAGGATGGACAGATGGACAGGCAGGGGCTCGGCAGAACCTGCATGTCACCCTGGAGGATAAAATATTTTATGTCATGCTTAGAAAAATTAGGAGATGTGGGCCTCCCTTGCTGCTGAAGAACCAAAAGAGGCTTTGTTTCCCAGACGCGTGGCTTGGAGCTGCCCTATGGCACGTATTGGGGAGACTGCCCCCCGCCAAGGGGGTTTTATGTCTGGCGCCCTGTGGCCAGTGGTGGGAGGTGACAGGATGCTCTGCTTCACTAGAGGGCCTCAGCAGATGAATTCCTCTGAACGTCCTAGGTAACCTCCATGCTCAGCAGCTTGTACACCCAGATCAAACCCAAAATATTCCCCCCTTGCACTGCAGCTTGCCTGCCTGGGGTGTTGCTCCCTGCTGCCTTTTGCTTGTTTTTAGCAGAGACCTCAGCTGCCAGCTCTTGTTTCCAGACATCCCTGTCTGGTTCTCACCCTACCCGGCTGCTCTCCTCAAAATTTCGGGGGCAAAATACCCCCCTGCTTGTGCCTGAGGGCTCTCCCGGCGTCTGCGCAGGGGATGTGACAGCCCATCTGTACCATCCTGTAAAGTTCCCTTCGGCTGCAAGGAGGAAAGAAAGACGCAGGCTGGTGTGAGTCCAGCCTCTGTTTTACAATCTCCTTCCTGCTCCTATAAATAACCTCGGCGAGAGTCACTTCAAAGGAAAAGGCCGGCGGCGGAGAGGTGGTTCGGGGACCGAGCGGGGACAGGGGCGTCCCGCTGCCCGATCCCACCCAGGCGCTTTGCATAAATAAATAAATAATGCAGCAAGGGAGAGGTGGAGAGAGAGGGCGAGCAGAGGAGGTTACTTTGGGAAGCCGTGCAGCTCGCTCATCCCAGCCCTGTAGTTCGGAGGGAGTGTGTCATGTTACAGGGGAGCCACAATCAGCCAGAGCACAACGTCGCCAGAGCAGCTGAGAATTACCTCTCTCTAATGGGGACTTTCATGTGTGAGCTTCTGGCCGGTCTGCGAAGGAACTAAAACTAGCGGTTTAGAAGGAAACAAAAACCTACCAGCGAACCAAAAGACTGAAATACAGGAGGAAAAAAAAATCCTGATCAGATTTTTTTTTTGTGCCCTCCCACTCTTTGCTGCAGTTGGATCCTTTTTTTCTGCACCCCTTTTATGTGTGTGTGGTTTGTTTTTATTTTTTAAAGACCCCCCCCCATTCACTTTTGTCACTGTTGCTGTTATTTGTCATTTGCTGGCACTGGGATCCCCTTGGACACTCTTTTTCTATGTCTTCTGGATTGTGCTTCTCAGAGTGGGAGTGAGGCTTTATTTATTCTATTTATTTATTTATTGTTTCTCAGGACAGGGAGGGAATGTTGGAGGAGAAGAGCTGGAAAGGCGTTGGCGAAGCAGCTTTTGACAGGGGGTGCGTGGCTCCCCCCAGGACCAGCGATGGGGAGAGATGCTGCCGCCTCCCTCTCCTGCTGGGCTCCGGGCTGCCCAGCATCTCCCTGCTCTCTCTGGTGCTGAGCCTCCTGCTGTACTTTCGGACCTCCGATCTGCAGTCCCGGGTGTCCCACTTGGAAGCAGACAGACCCACACAGCTCCCTGCATGGTTCTCAGCAGACCAAATGGAGACAGCTATTTTGGGAAGAGTTGACCAACTGCTTGATGAGGTCGGTGTTTTGTTTTGCATGTATAATTTGCAGCGCTATAGATTTTAGGTATGTGCCTACTTGCACAGTAACATTCTCCTTTTTTTTTTCTCCCTTAAAAATGTGTTTCTGCATAAGTGATGCTACTAGGTTGAATTTCCTGTGCTTTCAGGTCCCTCCCACCTCTCAAACCTGCCTGGCATTTGCTTCCCTCTGCCCAAGCCCACACTGTGTCTGATCCCCAGCACCTTGCAAAGGGGGAAACCTCGTGCCGCCAGGCTGCTCTGTTTGGTGACTGGTGGCATTGCCTATCAACAGAGTGAGAGCTAGAGGTTAAAACCTGAGAATTCAGTGGGAGTTTGAGCCCTAGGAGAGGGACAGGCAAGACACGCTACAGCCTCTGTGGCTATGGGAGGAGGAAACTGCAAACACGCCAATGTTGTGATGGACTGGCTTTGCTGCTGTGCCAGCGTTGACCCCTTCCCATGGCTCCTGCCTCAGGAAAATGAGACACACGGGCACTGCCAGAATAGTTTCTGGTCCTGCTAGAGCATCAGTGCGGAGCATATGGCTGTGCTGTGCCTGCTTGAGCCCCGTCCAAACTCCAGCGGAGCCAGCGGGCTCTTCCTCTGAGGATGAGGGAGAGTTGCTGCTGAAGAAGCCTGAGCTTCAGCAGGTCAATAAAGAGGGACTAAAAGTGCAGATTTTTGTTGCTGACACCTTTTACTTTGCTGTGCTGATGCTCCTGGGGGCTGCCTGGGCTCCTCTGCCCTAGGCAGGATGAGTAACCTGCAGGATTCCTCGCCTTATTGGGGCTTTGAAGTGGCTTTGACGTGTCAGGGAGCAGATGGTGGCTCATGTCTCTGAACTCTCCAGGCAGGTCCACACTGACCTGTTCCCACAGCTCTGAGGGAGGCTTGGGGCTGAGATTCAGGGCTGGGGCAGTTTCCACCCAGGTCTCCTTTTTTTCTGTTTACTCCAGCCTTGGCTTGAGACAGGCTGGAGAGATTCCTACAGCTAGCCCAAAAACTGTTTGTGTCTGAAAAGAATCTCGTGTGATTCTATTGCTAACTGAAGTGAGGAACAGCACAGTGACTTGTTGGGACCTGCCTCAGGGCAGTGCTGCCTGGCACTCAGGGGACATGGGGACCCCTCTGTGCTTTCTAGGAGCAGTAGAGGTCTGTTGTGAGGAGTTTAAACCTAATGTTGATAGGCTTGGCTACCTTTTACTGGTATTGTGGGAGAAGTCTCTGGATCACCTGGGGTTTGCAGCCAAAAGCTGTGAACCTTGAGTTAGCAAACACCGTAGGAGCAGCGGGATATAGTTTTGAGTTGCTTCTTCGAATGAGGAATAAGGGGGAGACAGGGTCTATGGGGCAGTACCCCACAGAGAAAAGCTTTCTGGGGGGGGATGGAAGTGTTGCAAGTGGCTGTGCCCCATGGTTGCACCCTTGCGCAGGGACTTCTTTTCCACCACTGGACAGAGGATAACATGCAGCATTCCCCTCGCTGCTGCTGGCATGAGTCTCCTAGGAAGCTGCAGTTTCACAGAATCACAGAATCACAGAATGTTAGGAATTGGAAGGGACCTTGAAAGATCATCTAGTCCAATCCCCCTGCTGGAGCAGGAACACCTAGATCAGATCACACAAGAACACATCCAGGCGGGCTTTGAATGTCTCCAGAGAAGGAGACTTCACAACCTCTCTGGGCAGCCTGTTCCAGTGCTCTGTCGCCCTCACTGTAAAGACGTTTTTTCTCATATTCAAGTGGAACCTCCTATGTTCCAGCTTGAACCCATTGCCCCTTGTCCTATCACTGGATGTCACAGAGAAGAGCCTGGCTCCATCCTCCTGACACTCACTCTTCAAAAAGTAGAGTCTATCTCTACCAAGTGATATGAGATGTGCCACAGGACACCTCCCAGGAGCAGTGCCTGGGTCCGGATGGCCCCCTGTGTCCTGATGGCTCTGCTGGCTGTGACACCTTTCTGCCTTTTTTACAGCTGGGCTTAGCAAGAAAGTGGGGCTCTCGTGACACCCGCGTGCCTGGTAGCACCCCTATTTTCTGAGCAGCCCTCTCCTGAGCCCCTGAGGGTGGCCCCAGCCCCACTGCATCCAGTGCGGGGAGCAGCTGTGGGACAGGAACCACTGCTTGAGGGGCCAGCACTTGCTCCCGGGTACTGTCAGGGTTACCAGCTGGCCCACAGCTTCAAAAATGTTTTGCAGAAAGGTGCCAGAGCCTGTGAAGGAGCAGGGATGCCTGGCCCAGGTCTCCTGTTAGTTTACATGTGGGAAAGTCTGCTGTCTGTGCGAGAAGGAGGGCTGGGACCCCAGGGGATAAGACCCTTCAGCTAAGCTCCTAAAACAGCTACTTCAGACCCCATCCCTCAGCCAGAGGCGTTGGCGTGGGCCAAGCAGCTCGAGGTGCAGGGTAGGGATCTGCTGGTGGACAGATGGTGGGGTGGCATATGGGGCTTTTGCTTAGGAAAGAAAAACAAATCCCCCTGGTCTTCCTTTTCATTAGGTCTGAAGTGAGGCTAGGTTGGCTGGGTGTTCTGGATTGGCTGTCAAGGGATGAGAAAAACAGGAAACATAAAGGGGAGCAAGGAAAGGATAGGAGAAGAAAAACACATAAAGCAAGAGACAGTGCTGAGCAGGACTCGGGGGAGAGGGGCTGCGGCCGTGATGGACATGAAAGTGGGGTAGGATATTCATTCCCCCTTGGTCAGACCCTCGCTGCCTCTCACTGCCACATCCTCACAGAGTTTCCTGGTGTTTCAACCTTAATGGGTTTCACAGCTGTCAGCTCAGTGTTATCCATCACAAAGTAAAATAGTAAAGCTTTAAAGAAACCTCGGCTTTCGAAAGAGCTGATCTGAGCCATGCGGGGAGGTGAGAGGAGCCACAGGTGCAGGAGCACATTTGTAGCTCTGGTGGCTGTGAAGATCAGTCGGAGGGATGTGAAAAAGCAAAGTCTGTGAGGGCTGACAGAGGAATTCTGAGGTTATGCTCAAAATCTGTACTGCTCTGTACTCCAAGCTGGAGTGCATGGTGTCCTCCAGACTGTGCCACGTTTATGCCCTGGTGTGCCCCGGAGGTTCCCGAGAGTCTGTGAGCCACACTGGGGACACCATACAGGTTGCACTGAAAAGTGCAAAATGCCAAAGTCCTGTTAAGTGCCCTTCGTGCAGGCAAACTAAAATAAAGCAAACTGTCAGGGAGAGGAGCTGGGCTGGTTTGTTTAAGACATCAGTTTTAAGCCAGCTGGTGGGGATGTTTTCCCAGTCTTGCAGCCCAGTTTTGGAGAACTCACAGCTGGCTGTGCCAGTGTTTCCATCTCAATGCAGAATGAGCAAGGAGAGGGTGGCAGATGCATTCCCAGAAGCAGTCCAACCAAAGCTGCTTCACTTGCTACTGTGTAAACCTCTGCCTGGTGTTGGTGAACACCACAGCAGAATTTTCGACTAGACACAAATTGACTTTTCCCTCAAAAATGTCTGCGTGGAATGGGCCAGAAACAGGTACTTCAGGGAAACTTTAGCTCCACATAGAAATTCTTCTGCATTTGTGGACCATCAGAAATTCATACAAAGAGCACAAATAAACTCACTACTGGCATTTGCAGGTGAGGTAAAGCTTTCCTAAGAAGAAAATGTCTTTCCCCATGCTGGGTAACATTTGGTACCATTTTGGTTGCCGAAAGCTTGGCAGGGTGGAGAGGAGGATGGATTCAGTGCTGCCGCTGCTAGGAAAAACAGAATTTGTGTGCTTGTAGAGACAGAAGTATGTGCGTGTGTAATGCAACAGCAGTTGTCGTGTAAAGCCTGGGGGAAGATCAGGTGCTCCTCTGCACTGTGATGAGTGCGCTCAGCTTCTCAGGGGGTTGTGTTGAAGGTATTTGTTGTGTCCTTAGTGATCCTGAAGGGACTCGGGCTGTGCCGTGGATGGGGAGGGAGCACTGATCCTCACTGCTTTCCCAACAGGCTCATTTTCCTGGGACTCTCTCCTAACGTATGTGAGCAAAGGAGGGACACCTGAAAACTCTTTCCCTCCCAGCTTAAAGCAACTTTTTTCCTCCTTTTGCTTACAAGTCTCAAAGCACACTGCTCAGTTCTGCTTTCCAGTGTCAGCAAGATTGCTCTAAGCATCCCCTACCTTGATCTTTAGCTTAGCGTTTTCCACCTCAAAATTATGAGATCTGTTTTTTTTTTTCTTCCAACTCCTCTGGTAGTGAAGTCCTGTTTCCTTCCACCTGCCTGCAATCCTTGAACATAGATGGTGTTATTTCCAAGCGTTTTGCTCCATCTAGGAGTGCTCACTGCTTGCTTTTGCTCTATGCTGCATGGCCTTGTGATTTCAGCAGCTGGGCCTTTAAGAAAAAACAGCTGAACTGGAGCTAAAACAATGAGAGTTAACAAAACCACCAGCCCTTGAAATCCTCCTGATAGTTGTAATAGATTATCTATTTGAGACATGTTTCTTTTAGCTGTTGGAGATAGTGGTGGGAAATGATTTTACCTCCCCGGGTGATTGCAAACAACTACTTCTGCTAAAGAGCTATTAATCTGCCCCCTTTGAAGAAGTGCCCTCTCTTTCACCTAATCTCAAGTGTCCATCCAAAACAGATAGGCACTTGCAAGGTTTAGGAGGCCACAGCCACTGTCCTTTAAGGTCAGAAGAGGTCTTGCTTTCACTACTCTGGCCACCCAAGCCAGCCCTGTCCTATCACACTAGTGGTGAGATAACAAAACCCACAGGAAAAGCTCTTGCTGGTTTTATTGCCCATTTCCAACTGGACCCTTCTGTCCTTGCCCTCTTGCAGAGAGAGGGTTTTCCCCTTTCCTCTGCACTCAGCGATGTGTCATGGCTCCCTAAATACACAGAGGTGTACAGCCCCACGTGGGAGCCGGTCAACTGTGTCCCCAATGCTGGCAAAGGCTTTTTCAGACACTTTCATATGTGTAGGGGGAAGGTGCAGCCATTATGTCTCCAGAAAATAGGACTGTCAAGAGCAAGCAGGCTGTGCTGACAAGCCAAACTTCTCTGTAAGACCTGTTTTCAGCATTTCTGCCTGGGCAAGAGGTAGCCAGTTGCTGCTCTGATGTTTAATGCTCTAGGTGTCCCTCAGGTGAAAAAGCAAACCCCAGTTCCCAGAAAGGAGATCACGAACACTAGCTTCCCAGAGACCATGTTCTTTTATTTTTGCATACAGAAGTCAGCCTTACCCTAAAATGAATGATTTTCTGCTGTCAGGGAATGGAAGTTTTCTCTTGGAAAGGCCAGTTCTAGAGGAAAGACCTTTCTTTTTGCTCTCCTGAGCAAAACCAACTTCTTGTGTTGGACCAGGCGGTGTTTTGCACAGTGGTAACGAGGGAAGCAGAAAAGGCCAGGAATTCGATTTGTTTCACCATCTCGACCCAAAGTTGAATTGAGCTCTCCAGAAACTGAGGGTTTTTTTCTGTTGCAGTCAATGTCTGTTTAATAGACTGTGCAGGAAACAGAACTCCAGGCACTCCTAAACTCCTGTTAGGTTTTGTCCACTACTGAAGGGGTGCTTTCCCACAGCACCACAGCCCTTTGCACTCCCCAGGGATGTGTGGAGCTCCTGGGCTTCAGGGATGCACTGTGATGGCCAGGGATAAGGAAAATGCCCAGTGCTAGTGAGTGCCCGATGGCTGCAGAGTACCAGTATTTGGGGCTGTGCTCCCAAGCCCTGCCCAGCAGCACTCATACCTTCTTCCCATGGATCCCCATCCTTGAGAAGGCTATTTCATTTGTCCCAGGTGTTTCCACTACCCTGACCCCACAGATAAAGTTGTAGGGAAATGCTCTAGCTCCTGTTCCTCCCTGGTTGTGCTTGAGTCCTTCTGGGCCATAAGTCCGGTTATGCTGCTCCACAGCTTGTGTGCCAGCAGAGCAACTTGGCCAAGGCTTCTTGCAGCAAGCCCTAACGCTGCCTGTTGCCCAGGCCATTCCTCCTTGGTCCCTGGGGTGCCTCTGCATTTGGTGGTGCAGCGATCTGTTGCATGTTTCCTCACATACTTTTATGTATAAAGGGCCCCGCTGCAGACAGGATGTTGTACGCTTGAGGGTTCGGAAATGCCTTTCTGCTCCTGCCTGTGTGATCCATCACCCCTTCCCTGTACTAAGCCCGATTCCCAAATCTGGGAACCCTACCCAAATGTGGCAGTCTCGCGTTCAGACATTTTGGTTGGCACATATGTAGATGGAAACAGGAACGCGTATGTCTACATACCAGTGCAAGTGTCCAAATAAAGTCTTTGCTGCCCTACTTGTGCCCATGTTTGACCATTAGCACAAAGTGTCTGAAGCCAGGCATTGCGGCGGAGCAGAGCCGTGCCATGTGGGGGAGCAGCTAGATGGGAATGTGCAAAGATTCACGTATCTGTGCTTTTAAACTGAGAAGCTAATCACAGATAAAATGCTGCATGGGAACTGGCAATTCTCCTCACGTGAAACCCTCTCCTCGCCCTGATATCAAGTCAAGTCTCTATCAAAGCATTTCAGTCTACCATGCAAAAAAACACCTCTGAAAAGTTTTGATTTCTAGACAATCAGAACAACCCTTACTGGTTTTGACTTGCAATAAGGGAGCCAGTCCTTTCAAAGTGAAAAATTGAAACATTCCAGCTGGTTCTGCCTTCCCTTATCCCAGGCAGAAATATGTTGCTTTATTTTTTCCTCTCTAAAATAAATCTTCCCCAAACTGATGTCTTCTTGTAGGAAGGTGCTTGGTTACTTATGAAAATCATTTCTATATGATCCTGCGCTTGGCTTTCCGTTGAGTTCCACATAAGATTACTTCTTCGAAATATCAGCCCTGGTTGTGAAGTAGGTCAGACAGTAAGAAGATGCAACTGGGATGAACAGTTGGGCTTGAGGGTTAGAAGGGAAGAGGCAGTGACTCTTTAGCAGAGGCACCCCAGCAGCTCAGTCTTCTCAGATCATTAACCAAGGGTGGTTCACAAGCATTAATGAGTAACTTACTTGGATTGATTTGCATTTTCTTCATTAAATCACAGTTATGTTGATAATGTCTATGAGGGGTGATGTGGATGCTGCCCCCTAAGTGCGTTTTGCTCAGGACGTGGGTCAATTTTAATTATATTTCCAGGGAAAGAAGATGCAATGGCCTCAGGTGGACGTTATCACCCCTTTAAGAGATGCACCTACAGGGACAGAGAGCAGGAGACCAATGCACCAGTACCATTAGGAATCCAGACTCATTGTAAATGAACATTTTGATGTGATTCCACCTCGTGGGAGCTCTCAGTGTTTTGTTTTGTTTTGTTCTGCAGTGGAGGAAAACTAACTTTCACAGCCTCTGAAGGATTAATTAAATGCCATTGGTGTTTTTAGGCCACTTCAGCCACAATTTTTCAGTAGGACACTTTTTTTCTGTCCAGGTGTCTCTGTGAGCATAAGGAGTCTGCTGCAGGGGGGAAGAGTACCTGCTTCAGATCTCCATTTTTCATCTGCTGAATGGGTCTTCTGAGAAATGCAGCTTTCTCATGAGGACACAGTCATCTCTTTATTTGCCACTGCTGGCTCTTGATTTTGTAATCCTTGTCAGGAAGAACACATTTGGAGGCCATTAGGAAACTCTCTCAGCCTGCTTCCAATCAAACCCCACATTTCTAGTCAAAGACTATGAACTTTAGTGCCTTTCTTCGTTCCAAACTGTTCTGCTCTGTCTCTCCCATCTCTACTTGGGCAGCATCCCCCAGTCTCACTTTTCCAAGAATTTGAGGCTTTAGTTTCAGTGGTACTAATGAATCCTTTGGCTCTTTTTTCTCCCTTGACAGAAATTAAAGTTCCACTTGCCGAGACATCGAGAGGTTCGAGACACGCACCAGCGATGCAACTGCCCAGCAGGTAGGGATCTGGGAAGGCTAGTACTTTGAAAGAGACTTTTTTTGGCTGCATTTTCTTGAAAGCTTTTTTTAATGTAGTGAATGCATTAAAATACATGAATGCTAAGTTATGCATATGTGCGTAACAGTGTGCTTGAAGTATAGGAAATCAATATGGAGATATGTGTAACAAGTCAGGTACATATGAAAATGCTCATTCTGTGTATGACAGAAACAGCAGGAAAAGTGATAGTCACCCAAATAGACATGTAGAATCAGTAAAGAGAGAAAGATACACCTAAAAGGTAAATGTTCCAATTAAATTTAGACATCAATTTTGAAGTGGGCAGAATGGCTCTTGAGAGGTGCATCTTTCTTGGTTGATTTGAGAAGGTCTGAGGCACGTAGGCTAGATCCAACACCAGAGCTGGACAGCTAACTTTTGGTGAGCCAAAATGCCTCTGGGGTGAGAAGGTTTGAATTCTTTGGTGTTATACAACTATCTGAAGCATCTTGCAGAATAACAGCCTTCTGCTAGAAGCGAGGTTGAATGAAGTGGTCACTCAAGGTCCTACTCATATAATATACAGAAATATTATGGGATTGCTTAATTGAGTTATGTTTTTAATCATGCTAATATCAAAAAGCTCTTTGAGACACATCTTCTGAAGTGGTTTCAATACAATAAGTGACAAATGGCTATGGAAAAAACATTTGTGAATGGTATTTCGTTCCATTACTATGAATCATTCAGCCTTCCTCATTGTCTTTTGATGCATTTCACTGTGTAGAAAAAAAATAGAAAAGTGCTAGCTACTACTCTTATCCAAAGTCAAAGTTTTGGGAGAGTTTGAATGTGTATATCCAAACTGAGTAGCTAAAGCTCATCTTGAAAAGAAAGAGGCGGGGAAAGTTGGGTCTGGATGAGCATCTGAAAGCAGCATTTCCATTTCCTGTGGTTTCTCCTTTGGTTCTTGTTGGTGCCCAATGTGAGGTGTTTGACAGTGTCTGGTGCTGCACATATCAAAGTGTATTTAAGTATGGTCAATAGTGGAATGATGGTGGATAATGGTGGATTAAATGATGAAGGGAGTTGTCTTTGCTGTAGCTAATGTGTTGACACCAGTGTATTTAGACCTGTGTGCAGACATGGGAGGTACAGTCTCTTGTCAGACTAAAATGGATTTGTAAGGTAGCAAGAGGTAACACTACACAGGTTTGTGATGGAAAATAACTAAAATTCAAGATCCAGACTTGTAGAGCATCAGAAAATGGCTGATTTGACCTGTCCGTATCAGGACTGTTGGACTTGTTTTTTAGTCTCAGAAGGAAATAATGGGAATTGTTTTCATTTGAATTTAAAAGACCATACAAGTGAAATGTCTTCTAAGTATCTCTTCTCCTATTATCAGATCAAAACTGAGTTCAACTGTTTTTAAATTTCAACCTTTTCCCTTAAATGGGAGCACAAAATTATAGCACTACTCCATTTTCAAGTTCCTGCCTAGACTTGACATATAAAAGCAATAAAACCACAGAAATGAATATCCTCCTGGTGTTTCTGAGCCAGCTTGGAGAAGGAAACTTAGAACTTGAATGCAGAGCACAGAAAAAAAGAGATTCACTGATTTTTGAGAACATCTGTATGTGACCCCCCCGTATCATGTGTGTGATAGATCAATCACCCAAGTATTTCAGCATCAAGATCGTAATACTTTGTTACAGATAACCACATCCCTCGTGAAGCCTTGGCAGCAGTTGCTGCTGGATTTCTCATAACGCTTAGATACCTGCTCATTCTGCTAAGCTCATAGTAGTTCTGAAGGACAGCTTTGATTCAGGAGAACAATAATAATAAATGTCTCATAAAGGTTCAGGCTTCGTTTTTACCTGTCAAACTTGCTTGTCTTTATCAAATATCCTATGGACACAGAAACTGTTTGTAAAAATTCCCCCCACCCTGCCAGCTAATCTGTCAAGGGCAATGAAACTATGGCCCAAAGCTGATGTTGTGGCAGAGGAAGTCTTGATGGGCTTTGGGCAGTGCAGAAATTAAGGCACCTTCAGCCAGCTGTTGTCTCATCTCAGACCCTTTGCTCTGGGTCCTTTTGGCATCCAGGCTGATGGAATGTAGGCCACCTGAAAGCACTGTCATGCTGTTTCAGCATGGTCTCTCTTCCAGCCTGGGACCTTGAGAATCCTCTTCCACATTTTTTTTTTCCTTGTATTTAAAATACTTTAACGACCAGACAACGTGGCCCTTCAGAAGCACTGAGGAGCGTCAAGATGTTTGTAAGACTTGGCGCATGCTCATTGATTATCACTGGCCCACTACACCGCCTATAAATACATCATGTTCTGCACCAAAAATAAATGTTTATCAGAAGTGACATTTGAGTTCATCCCTAACTGTGAGCCAGGTCCCTCCATGGCAAAGAAGGGGAAAAGGAAGACAAGTTCATTTGCTGACATGTTCAGTACGGATGTGGAGGTCCCGGGCAGGGTCACCCATTGCCATAGAAGAGCTTCAGAAGACAAGGGGTTATGAATTAAAATTATGGAAAAGCTGGGAATAAGGGAGCGAGAAGGCTGTGGAGTATGCGACTGTGCTGTGGCTGAGTGCGTGTGGTAAGGATCGTAGGAATAACACGGTCAGAAAAACAGCACAGCTGTATTTATAGCAAATGATAAGGAAATATAAGTTTCCTTCGTCTGGGAAGCTGCTACTTCAGATCACTTGGGCTGGGGCTGAGCGTGACTATCTGTGAGTCAGATGTTGCTCCTCAGCATTGTGTTTTTTGAGCTCAGAGATCACAATGGGCTTTTCCAGCAGTGTCTCAGTGGGCAGGACAACCCGCAATGTTAGCACAACCTTCCTGGGTAACTAATGACTCAGTTCTCTAGATAACCTGAGTGATTCCTGTTGTCCCCACTGTCTGCCAGACTGATCTGGGACGTTGTGCAGTTTGGGAAAGGGCTCCAAAGCCTCAGTGACAGCAATGACTGCCCAGCTATTCACCACCCCCAGACCCTGTGCCACGCCCAGGGCCAAGTGTGGATGGGGACCTCAGCACAGGTTTTGATCCAAGGTTGTTGTGTGCTAGGATGAGACTTGGGGAGTTTTTCTGGGGCTGAGCAGACGTTGGTGGGACCATGGATCTAATTTCTAGAAGCGTGCCTCCAGTCGTGACTTTTGCTCAGATGAGGGAAATGTTTATTTTCCATATGAGATCTGGATGTGGCTGGGAGCGCAAGAGAGCTTCATGAAGCTGGAGGATCCTCTCATGGCCAGCTGACCTCCCTTGTTTTCTGCCACATACAGCCAAAATGCTGTGAGGAAAAAGCATTATGTTTCAGGTTGACAGGATGAAAAACCTAAGCTTTCCTGGTGTAACTAGACCTAGTTGCAGATCCAGACCATGTCTGCCTGGACAGGCTCGAACAGCCAGGAATCAGCACCAAAACCCCCTCCCACAGCCTTCCTGGTGGAGGTGGGCGCTTGTGTATTTTATATACTGTAACACTCTTTATTAGACCTTTCCCATCTTCCTCTCTCCAGCTCCTATTTTCAGTTCCCACATGGCTGTTTTTCACTCTGCTGGCTCTCTGCTCCAGTCTTCAATATCCCTTAAAAAAAAAATAAATGACTGGCTCCTTTCCCTCTGCCCCCGCAATGCTTGTTTTGGTTCGGTTTCTCCTTGGGCAGTTTGGGAGCCTGCAGCGCTGGAGGCGGTCAGCCGTGCAAGCAGGGAAGCGGCTCAGAGGGATGCGGAATGGCTTTTCCATCCCTCCCTGCAGCAGCACCCGGGGGCAGAGGAGGGAGCTGGGCTGCGGGAGGAGGCAGCTCTGGCCCCATGGACTCCTGGGGACTTGGGCTAGCGGTCAGAGGGAGGTTGCACGACGCTGCTGCAAACCGATGTGCCTTCTGTTGTTACAGGGGCTCTAGGGCTGCTGTGGGGCAGCTGCAAGGATTTTGGCATTGGTTGGGAACAGGGGTCCTCTTAGGACTGTCTTTGAGGCTTTGCGAGGGAATGTCATCTGGGTATTTCTTCTCATACAAAACCTCACCTACATCCCCTATCTGCCCCAGTCCAGGGAAAACTGCTTAGCCACTTTCTTCATCTCCGATTGACATTACAGAAATACCAGCAGGAGCTGCCACTACTCCAAAGTGTTGCTGCTGCTTCCCTTCTTGCAGGGTGGCCCAGGAGAACAAAGGTGCGGTGGTGGCCCCAGTTGCACCCTGGGCCTGTGAGCACATGGTGTGCACACTCAGTCCAGGCATCCTGCTCACCCTCTCCTTGTCCCCTTGGGTACACTCCTCCCATGCTGGCTAGACCTGTCGGCACAGCAGCAGCTGCTGGAGGAGGCCATCAAGAAGCAGCATGGGGCTGCAGCAAGGCTTTGGCTCCCACCCAGGCTGTGTCACCCAGAGCCGGGAGGGCCAGCTGGGCAGGAGGCGGCAGGATTTCCCACGTCCTGACCCCTGCCTGGCTCGCCAGGCAGCTGGCAGAGGGGAGGAAATGTCAGAAAGGGCAGGACCTGAGCTGATGGACGAGGGGGTGGGGGGGATGGCTGCAGCAGGGGAGACCCCTGGGCAGCACGGGCTGAGCTCTGGCCCTACAGTGCCCGGATACGATATTGCATCCAAGCGGATGCGTCAGTTTCTCCCCTGGGATTCTTATTTCCTCCTCAAATGCCTCTGGGGAGGTGAACCAAAAAAGGAGGTCAGCTGAGTCCTGCCTGCCCCCTTGCCTCCCCGGCATCCTGGCTGGGGTGCTCCACCTCTTACCAGGTTGTTTTCATGGCTTTTATGGTTTTTTTGCTGTTATTTTTAACACAGTCTTTTTTCAGCTTGCTGGGTCTGCTCGGACAGATCTGAGGGCTCCTGTGAGATTAAAAGCCTGAATGCGCTTGTGAGCTCCAAGAAGTAGAAAAGGTGTTGGGATCCCTGGCATGGGGTGAGAGCGTGGAAAGGTTACCCTAGCTATTTAAACACCAGTGGCCACAAGCCCTGTCGGTAGCCCTGGCTCAGAGCCAGGAGGAACATGAAGTAGGCGTGTGCAGTGAAACAGTGTCCCTGTGGCCCTTCTGTCAGGAAACGTATTGAACTCGTTGAAATGCTACAGTATTGTGTTTGATCCCTTTTCAGCATGATAAGTCAGCATGGATTTCTATGCTGACTACGCAAAAGGTGTTTTCTGTTTTAAAAATGTCTAAATTCAGCTTTTTGACAACCTCTAACCAAAAAATCAGAAAAAAGGACGTTTGTCTCAAGCAGCCACTCCTCACCCAAAGCTTTGAGCTTTCCCAACTGCCTTTTTCCCTTGAATGTTCTGGCAAAGCCCTTGGGACTGGGCTGGCCGGAGTGCTGAGCTCTGGAGGGAGCAGCGCCTGGGCTGCTGGGGCCGGGCATCCGGCACCACCGCAGCCACAGCAGAATGTTGCCATGTCAGAAAATTGTATTTGCTGGCACAGAACCCTCATGGCACAGCATGTCTGGAAGCAAAATTGCAGCATAATCATTGCTTAAATACTTCTCCTTCCCCTATCACCCATAAGCAATCTCCCTGGGAATTCTGTTATCCCCTGAAATTTAAATACATTCCCCCCATCCACATTTTTTGGGCCCTCCAGAGTATACACACACTTCAGCCTCGAAGGTTGCTCATGCGCCCTGGCCTGCTGGCTGTATTTTGGGTTGGGGTTTGTTTGGTTTAGACATACTGTTGTTTCATTTGTTTTGAAGATGCAAACCACACAATGAATTCCACAGATTCTGTGAGCAGTTATGAATAGATGGGGATGAACAATTCAGGAAGAAAATAAACAAACAGTTTGTTTGGTCGCTTAACTCTCTTCCTCTGAACACATAGGCAGCTGTGCTCTTACACAACTGCCTGGAGTGGCTTGAGAGTTCACCCCTACCTCGGCTTTTGTCACCTGCAGGATGGTAAGTTGCAGCAAGGATGCTCCTTATCCTTCTAAGCACCAACTCATCTGGCTTAGTCTGCGTTTGGGATTTAAACTGACTTTAAGGAGTATTTAATTGATTTTAATTAACCTGCTGTTGTTACCACAGTGTGGACTAGGAGGGCTCACGTAAGCCATTAATACAGCTGCGGGCGCTGGGCTAGCACATCCTTGTGGCGCTACAATGCAGAGTTAGGGAGGAAAACCCTCTGCGTTTCCATATTTATCCAAAATATGATTAGAAACAGTCAATGCATTAAAAAGGGAAGGCACTGAGGGACAATGATGGGCACAAGTGCTCTGCGAGAGGGTGGCCTGTTTATTTGCAGCAATCTGCTTGTTTGTATAATTCCCTCTTGCCGTGTTCACACCTGTCTCCTAGATGCTCCAGGGCTCCTCTCTTTGCCCTTTTATGTGTTTTCTTATTGTTAACTTTTTATTTTAAGCTTTTTTTAATTTTAAACTCGGTGGAAGAAAACTCCCCCAAACTCACAGAATTGCTGCAAGTCTTTTTCTCTGGAGGGTGAGATTTCTCCAAAGGTGCAAACAGGTGAACACTGTGTCCAGGTATGCATGTCCTGGTGGCACAAACATTAACTTTAGTGGTGCTTGTATGTTATATTCCAAATGCTATATCCAAGCTCTGGGTAAGCCTTGGCTGTTCAGTACAGCCATCCTCCATCCAAAATCAGGGACAAACTAACCTCTTCCCCAGGCAAGGGCATGGTGCAGAGAAAGACGTCAAGGATTAAACGTGCAGGAAAGATACAGATGTTGGAGAGAGGAATGGAGGCACAGAAGCAGATACCTGCCCGTGGCGGGCTCCAACCCGAAGCACAGATTGACACAGGAGAAAAGCATTGTTGCTGTGCTGATTTATATCAGGTAATGGCCCCACTATGACCTTTACCATCCCTGCCAGGCCATATCTGAAGAACAGGCCCAGTGGCGACGGGCACCCTGCATGCTGACTGGGGCCCGACAGGTTGTCTGTGGGGCTCCGGGGACGCATGTTGAGGGCTGCAGCAGGGAGCTTCTGCACATTTGACGGGTTTGTGTACAGATGTTTGGTAGAAGTGTTTACACCATTGCGTGCCTGTGCTTACAATGTATATGGTACATATGGGCATAAATCAGCGCCTTGACAAAGCAAGGCAAAAACATCCCAGCTGGCTGGGGAAACCCGAAGAGCACATTGTGCTGCTACTGTACAGCAACGGCTTTGATTCAGTGTGAGCGTGCTACCGGGGTGGAGGATTTTTCCCAGGCCTGGGCTGCATGCACATGGCCGGGCTGGTTTGCGTCAGCCACTGACGCACATCCGGGCCCCACGACGTGGGTCTCGCGTGTGCTGCCCATCCTGGCAGCTTTGTGGTGGCTGGAGGAATGAGCGTGAGTCGCACCGGCCGCCAGGCTCAATGACAGGGCACAGTGCCCGGTAGCGTCCAGGCCCCTTGCGCAAAGCATGGGTGCCCGCCAGCCGCCAAAGAGCACCGAAAATACCCAGGATGGGCCAAGGGAGATGTTGCAGGCGCCAAGTGGCTCACTCCAAAACTGTTTGCAAGGGGACTTTGCTCCAGCGCTAATCTTAGCTACCGCCTCATGCTCGATGGCAATGGGGAGGTAAAAAGCAGGCTGCTAGCCTGGCCAGTGGCAGGGATGACTCTGTTTGACATCCCTGCGGTGGGGCTGAGAGTGGGATTTTGCAGCAGGGCTGCAGAAGCCCAGGAGGAGCCCTCTTCTCTGGGGCATCAGGTTTCGGTGTGGTGATACCTGATTCCCTCTTGGCTCTTCCGGGCATCCGCCTCCGCTTTTGCCCGGTGGGGACCAAGGGCCAGGCTGATCCACTGGTGCCCAAAGGGTGTCCCAGGGTGCGGATCAACAGGAAGAGTGTAGAGGTGTCTTTCCTCCCCCCGGATCGCCTTTCAGCCCCGGTGCCAGGCTGGGGCCACAGGTACGGCTGGTGGGACAGGAGGAGAGGCAGAGGTTTAAAAAGGAGAGGTTGCATCATGCAGGGCTAGGTGGCTTCTGGAGGCAGAAACTTCATCTGTTAAACACATACCACCTGCCCCCCTTGCTGAGGAACATTCAATCCTCTCTTTGATGGACGTCCAAGAAAATACTTCTTTCACATCCTAAACTTGTTAGCACCAGTTAATCGTCTTAACCTTCTTCCCCTCCGAACATACACTCCGATGAGTTTCCCATCACTGGCAGCTGTTAAAGACGCAGCGATGCTTTTTGTGCCGGCCTTCACAGGCAAGCATGTGACCATTAATTACTAAATTTCCCAGCTGTCTCCCAGGTGGGACAGCAGAAACCCACATCTCGTGCTGAAGCCGCTTCCAAGTGACTGTCCAGTGAGCTGCTTTGAGGGTGGGATGAACTTGATGCAGCTCTCCCCTTCCACGAGCTGGACCAGGTCTCTGCCACTCTGTGTGCTGCCTCTTTGACATTCATATGCGTTGTGAAACATAAACCCTGGAAAATATTTGCTGCATTGGAGCAATGCTCTGACACATCCCAGATTAATGTTGCAAAATGCCAGCAGCATGACAATTGGAGGGTCGGAGAGATGTGCTCACATGCGGGTTCTGTGCTGCACAGCTGGTGAGGGATCTGGGTTGTGATATGATGCCTGCTAACTGGGCATCTCCCCTTCATTTCATCTCAATATTTCTCCCTGTTCCATCTGGAAACCCCCTTGTTGCCCATTGCACATCTTTGCTGTATTTCCCCCAAATAAGGTTGTGTTTCAGACAGGGGAAGGCGACTCCTTGATGCATTCATCCCCTCTGCAGTGCCTGTGGCTCTGGTGGGGTGGTGATGTGCCCTTTGATGCTGTCTACCTCTTGCATGTGTGGGTTTGGGAGCTAGCCTGCTCACACAGCCTCCGCCGACCAGTTTACCCCCTTGTTCCCCAAAACAGGGTCAGGGCAGTTCCTGCTCTGCTCTCCCACCCCATTCCAACCTGACTGCTGAGGGAGGCTTGGCATCTGTTTCTTCCTCATCCGATGTCTTGGGTGAGCAGAATTGCAACCAATCTGTGCAAGCAGGAGGTAATTAAATCAGCATATTCCTCAGGGGGGGCAGCTGATTAACAGCACATTTTCCCTGCTCCAGGGGGGGCTGACACACACACACGGGCAGTATCAATCCATCACTTGCCTCACTCCTTTCCCTTAGGATGTCTGTTTTTGTTTTTTTTTTCTTTTTTCTTTTTTTTTTTTCTGTTTCTCTCAAAGAGAAGATGAAGATTATATCAGCTGAGCTGGAATCTGCACTGACAGGGCTTTGTGCGAGGGACTTGTTTATTATGATTTGGTATTGCTCTGGGCAGCATGTGCACTGTGCTGGGGACCACCCAGGATCGCATCCACACCAGGCTCCCCTTGCTATGCAGCTCAACCAGGAGCAGGTAGAGGACTGTGGGGCCACGGGCCATGCTTTGCCTTTAGGAAGGGGTCTTCCTAAGGCTGAACCTGGTACCGGGACATGGTGCTGGGTGGATGTGTCCATATCCCAGTTGGCTGTTCTTTGCTTGTGCTTCTCTATCATCAGCCACTGCTGTCCAAGGGAGGAGATGTTGCTAGAGGCGATGGCAGCTGCTGAGAGTTGTGCGTTGGCCTCGTCCCTAACAGAGCTGCAGCACACAATAGTCTGGGATTTTTTTTTTCCTTTTTTATTTAGTTTTAAAATACTAGCTCCTTATTAGAGGGATTTTGGCAGCAAAGAGGGAGTAGTTATGTCCCCCAAAACAGCAGCCATTGCCTACAGCTGATGAAACACAGATGAAAGAAGGGTTGAACCTGCAGAAGAACTCCACAGAGCTTATGGGTCTGTGGCACAGCCTGGGCCACAGTGAAGGAGCCACGTCTTGGCCCTCTGCTCACCAGGGAGTGATGTACCTGGCCCTGATCTTTCTGAAACCCAGGGAGAAGCTGTGGTATTGGAAGGCTCTTTGGCATCCCTTGGGCAATTTGATTTAATGTGGGCTTAAAAACAGAAGGAGGGGGGAAAGAAGTAAGTCTTTTTAAAAGATGTAGCCTCTTTTTTCTTAGTTTACCCACAACTCATGTGTGTGGTGATGGATGACCTGTGTGCTTATAGCAAATGTTTCTTTTTCTGGGGAAACAGGAGGGAGAGGGGGGTTATTTGACATGACTGTAACTATTTCTCGCTCTGAATTTCAAAGCCATCTGGGATAGATTCCTGTGCTCTGCTATTGCATTAACCTGGCTCTTAAAGGGCAGGGGTCCTGGAGTGTTTTGGGACAGTGGTGGGAAGTGTCTCTTCAGGTCCTTTAGGAAGTGAAGGTACAAACAAGTGACTCTTGGACTGAGGGCCAGTGTGGGACATGAACTATCCCCAGCCCCGCATGGTTCGATATGTGTTCAGCTATTTCCTCCTCCACCAGATGGGTTTTTCTTTGTGCCTTTCCCATGCAGCAAACTGCTGCAGACCTCAGCCCTCGTTCCTTCTCTTTGCTTTTTTCCCTGTAGCAGTAAGGGTTTACTGTTTTGGTAGGACTTGGGGTCTTTAGCAGTGGCTGAGCAGCCCCAACAATTTTTTTGCCAGGCATGCAACCCTGCACTGCATGTTTGCCATTCACCCCAAGTACTTTGGAGAAGTTTCAGTATAATACCCCTCGTGTCCTATGGGCCTTTCCTTTTTGCTGGGAGGAAGAGCTTCAGAGTAACTAGTTTCTAACTTTGGTTGGTTTTCCTCCAAGTTATTTTTTTCTCTGCTCTAGGGGCAGGGGAAAAATATCTTTTCCATCTTCATTGTGCTCTCTTTTCTTCTTGAGATTATCAAGGGATCTCTCAACTACCTTAAAAAATAGTGACTTGTTTATGAAAAAAATCTTCCGGTCTCAAACAAGGCAGAGGTCCTGACAGAGTTAAGAAAACTGATTCATTGAGTCAAACTGGCTGCAGTGAGAAGATGAGAGGATACAGGTGCTTTCCAGACCATGCTCAACAGGGAGGCAGCAGTTGGTTGCGATTATTTTTGCCTTTCCAGTCTGATGGCTCTCTCTATAGTGTGTGCTGCGCAAAGCATCTGGTTTGGGCACCAGAGGCGACAGGGAAGGGATCTGCACGCTCGGTTCATTCTAGGTAAGAAAAGCCATGAATCCTTTTATCCCTGTTAGCCAGCACGGGTTGTCTCCATATGTGCATGCTGCCCCAGCCTGGCTCCTACTGGGCAGAGTGCTGCGTGGTGGTAGCCAAGCTAAGCAAACCTCTCAGAGTTTGAGACGTGCTAAGAAAGCATCAGCTAGATTTGGATGAATGAATGAATGCTCTCCTCTTCCTGTGCAATAAAACATGCTGAGCAAACCCACTTGGGCTCAGAAACCCCATCACATTTTTCCTTTTGAAAGGACTAGCATCAGCCCTGCTCTGCTCCACATGCTCTGTTTGGAAACAAGGCAAAGCATCAGGAAAGAGCCTGAAGGGAGAATTTATGGTGTCTCTAATTAGTCAGTTTGTTCCATCCTTGAAGAAGAGGATAACAAGTAACAGGGATGCATTGCCGGCCTCTGGAGGAAGAGCACTGTGGCTAGGCTTATGTCCAACTGCTGATATGGTAATTAGTGGTAACTGGGAGCTATCAATCATCTCGGATGGAAAAATGTCTTGGTTAAAGGAAAGACCCTCCCAAACATTTTCATAACTCAAAAGGGTGTGAGACAGGGTCTGGGAGACAGTACTGGCAGTCATGAAGTATTTGAGGAAGGAGTTTATTAAAAGATAAATTGAACACAATGGTCTTTTTTTCCTCTCCAGTAGGTGACAGAATTTGTTATAAAAGTTGCAAAGTACTTTAGAAGGAGGAAGGAAGAAGAAAAGAGTTAGCAGATGGAAAAGAAGGAAGAAAACAAGAATTGGGGAGGGAAAAAGTAACAGTGCACTAGATATTAAAATCAGCTGGCAACTGCGAAAACTACGTAGGAAGAAAATTAATCTATGCAATTTGACAAATGAATAAAATGTGTCATTTGCATTTCAAGTGCAAGACCAGATAATTTATTTAAGTAATTATTAGTAAGTTCCAAATTTCTGCTTTTCCCAGACAACTACATAATGAGAGAGATTGTAATTTTCAGCAGGAAGTAAAAGTGCCATGGATTTTGTTTTTTGCTTTACCCAGCCATGTTTTCCTTTGGCCAGTTTTTCCCTGTGGTTCCTTCCTAATTCTGCAGATCTCTGGGGAACAGGACTTGTGTAGGGCCTTGCTGAGTGCTGAAGAAGCAGTCAGCTCCTTGGAGGAGGAATATCAGACTTCTGAGTAACCAACTGCAGTTTTCAAACCAGTTTGGATCTCCAGAGCTTGCAGTCACCACCTTCTGTATTCCTGACATGGAGTAGGATGTATTAAAGGATGTAAGGTGGGAGCTGCAGAGAGAGTATCAAACATCTGCTCTGCCAAGAGTAGGGTTTTATTCGAGTGGTAGCTTGTTGCACTGGCATGTCTGTCTTCTGACTAAGGGTTGCAAGGTGCTTGTGGAAGTGTCGAGGTGTGTGAGGTGGACTTCAAAAACACAGAAGGAGCTGGAGAATTAGTGGGTTGGTGCTCATGGAGAGCAAGAGCTGGGGAAGAAGCGGGGGAGGCTCGGCAGTGTGGCAGGGAAACTCTGTTAAAGGCATGAATTAAAACTGTCCCGGTGCAAAGCAGTTATGGGAAGGGATCAACTAAGGAAGATCATAAACTTCTTAGCGAGCTGCAATTCAAGACAGAAGGAAAGTAAATCTGGAAGTATATTTTAAATGAACGGATATGAAAGGTGAAAATCTGAAAGCCTAGAGTGAGGTGGGACTATCAAGGACACAAAGAAAATGCTGAGGAAGTTCATTGTAAGTGAGGACATCTTTCTCCTCACTGGAACATGAGAACCAGTCACACCAGACAGCAAGGACACCAGCTTCTTAGAGAAATGCTGCAAGAAATCTTGGAGTCTTTGAGGGCTCATGGAGGACAAGTGACATTCCCGAAGATAAGGGCAAGGCAGAGGTGGTGACAGGGAGGAAATCAGTTTCCCTCTGTGATTAAGACCCTGTGGATAAGGTAAACAGACGCCATCTCTTCTGCCTTCACCAAGCTGTCTGCTGTTGACTAGTGCAGCAAGCTGGAGGACAGGTTGCTATTTGCTACACTTCAAGAGGCAAATGGGCTGCTGAGGGGGAGCAACGAGAATCACCAGAGGTCCAGAAAACACACCCTCCAGGGAGAGACTGGAAGAATTAGGTTTTGTTTAGTCTAAAGACAAGAGAAGACTGTGGGGAACAGGACAGCAGACTTCAAACATGTAAAAGGTGACCGCAAAAAGGAAAGAAATAAAAAAAAGCTGTTCTTCAAGTCTGCTGTGTATCAGAGAGGTCAACAAGTGTCTTAAACAACACTGGAAATTTTGGGTAGTCTTTAAAAAAGATAATAAATATGGCCTTATGAGTCAGGGTATGGATATCTCCTGGACCAGATCTCTAGGAAAGAGTGTGGTGTCTCCATCCCTAGAGGACAGCAACAGGTTAGAGAAATATTTGCCCAAATGGGCTAGGTAGAGACTTTTTTCCTTTGGTTGCTTTGAAGATGTTCCCTCCTCGATTTCATGTCCTTCTCATTCCTCAGGAATCCTTTAATCTCTGTTTGGTTTGCTCAGAGGAGGCGGAAAGGGGAAGAGAAAGGGGATAGTCAAGAGCAGTGGTTTTCGGCTGGCAGTTTGCATGAGCCTGGGGACCTGCTGGTCCTTTGGCAGAAGGTGGCAGAGCAGAGAGAGCCTGCCACCATACGGTTTCAATTTACCATCCAGGGGTCTGTACTGCTACTGGAAAACCCCGAGGGGGCCTCCAGATCCGAAGTGTGAAAACCCACCGGGTGAGCTGACCCCAGGGACCCTTCCCAGACCTGTTTTCTCTGTTTTCTGTGATGCTAAGTGCTTCAGCATGGCAGGGACAAATGTGATTGCTTGCTTTTTGGAAAGAGCTTGCTGACCCATGGATGCCTGCCCAAAACGAGCATTGTTCTGCCCTGTGTTGGCAGCCATCCCACTGTCTCTCCCTTGGCAGTGCCAGAGGTGCTCCGTTCATCTCGAGTGCAGCTGGCACTGTATGGGCCATCTGCTCTTGGCCTTTGCCTGCCCTTTGTTTTCACAAGGGGTTCTCCCAAATGTTTTTTAAGAATATTTCTGTTTGTCCGTTGTTGAACCTTTGTCTTTGAGCACTTTAATCTGCCTAATGGGCTCACTGTGGTTATACCAGCAGCCCAGATTTTCCTCACCAGATTCTTCTGGCTCTGGAGGCCGAGTGGCTCCTGTCATCCTTATAGATGTTTCTGAAAACAAGTGGATGCTTAGAGGTGCAGTTAGAGTCTGTGGCCTAACTCTAGTATCAGAGCCTCTTATTTTTGAGACTGCTGCTTAATCATGCTAATTTTTTTGTGAGGCTCTAGCTTGTTGTTTGCTTTGGGCATGGCTTCCGTGGACTTCTCCTCTTGGTGCTGCGCTGGAGGCCTTCTCCTTCGCAGGGGCTGGTGGTGGTTGTGGTGCATGGGATGCTCAGAGTGCCTGAGTGCTGACTTTTGTCCTCAACAGCTGCTGATATTAGCTGCTGAGCCTTGGTGATGTCACGGGTTTGATTTCAGAGGCGCGCTGGATTGACTGGCATAACCTGGTGCCTCAGCTTTTAGCATTGGTCACATTTTTTGGCAGTGAAATCCTGATAGCCTCTTTGCTGTCCAACATTTTTGTGATCTTTTGAAGAACCTCTTGCCGCTCTGCAAGGGTGTAGCTGGGAGGGGGATGTTTTTGGAACGGGGGGGCCTGGCCTTTGCAAAGGCTCATGCTCTCTGGAGGGAGCTATACATGCAGATTGTCTGCTATTGCTGGCAAAACCTGAATCAAAATTTAAGGAGGGTGTTCTTTGGGTAACTGCTGGTGTGTAATTTATTTTTTTTTTATTTTGAAGATTTCTGTTGTCTTTGTCTTTCATTTCCCCTACAATAAATAATATTAAATTATGGCAAGGCACGTGGCATTTTTGCCTTTTCATTTGCTATGCTCTGAGTTAATGCTCCCTCCACCTCTCCCTGTATCATTTGTCCCCTGATGGAGGTAGGGAGGATGTCTCTAAAAGACTATGAATACTCCAGATCTGTTGTGTGAAAACTGCAGCATGGCCAGTCTTTAAAAAAGACCAACCCCACTATCTGGGCTCCATGCACCCAGCTGGGGTCTGCCTGCTCCAAAACGGGGTCATGCCGCACTGAACGCCCATGGGGCTGTGAATGAGGGGCCCTGCCACCCTGGATAAGGTTGTGCTTGGGCTGCTGACATTTTAATCAGCATTTCATAACTAATTGCCTGGCCACAGCTATCTTGTTATCAATTAACATAGACCTGAATGTCAGGAAGTAACTGTATCCCTCTTAACTTGCTAAGGCTGCCTTCTGGGTCCGTGAAATGGCTGGATTTCCTCACAGGGATGGATTACATGTTTACATCTCCTCTTCTGCCAGAGTGTGTAGTGAGGATGACCCAAGGAAGCAACAATAACATCTTTATGTTCCCCCTCTGTCCTCTTCATCTCATGTATGCTATTGAGCAGAAAAAAATCCCTTGTGTGTGAGTTTTTGGAGCAGGCTGGAAGACACCTACATTGCAGATACTGCACTGCCTGGATCCAAGAAGTTAGAGAAAAAAACATTCAGTAACTGCATTTGAGAGCCTTTTAAGAACGGACACTTTTCCAGACGTCAGGAAATGCCCTTAAAGGGATGGGATCGTTTCAATGATCCTATCAGTCCAGAGGATATTGCTGTCTCTGAAGCTGGAGGATAGTTCTGCTATCAGCAGAAGGTCTCACACTGCACTGACCCACTCTAATACTGTCCAACTTTTCAGATATGACATTCTGGGGCATGGGACTTCCCAGGTTAGGATAAATATGATCCACTTAGAAAACTAAGCATCCGCTCTTCTGAGCCTGAAGAGGCTTCAGCATGAAGAGTGGCTTTTTATCTCTTTGTGTGGGTGAGGGAAAGGGGTCATGGTAGTTCTGCTTACATAGTCGCTGCCTGAACTGCCTGGGCCATGGAGAAGGACGAATGAGCAGAGGGCTCTGTGGCATGGCCCTGTTGTTCGTCACAGAAGTGCCTCCTCTATATGTGCGAAAAGATGGTCTCCTCCTGTCTGCAGACTGTGGCTGCTCATTTGGGCTTCAGGAAAGTCAGAGCTTCTTTAAGGAAAGTTTCTGTCTGCATAAAAGCCAGAGCATCTGAGAAGGGACAGTACAGATGGTACTAATTTCCAGCGGCCATATGTTTGGAGGGACCCTGGGTACCCCCACAAGAATTCTTTGTTTTCTTAATGTTCATTTTCAAAGGTGCTCTGGAGGTTTCCTCTTTGCAGGAGGCTGCTGCTTCCTCCCACTCGTCCACTCCTGACACGTTTGCTCTATCCTCTTCTCTGTCCCCCATGGCTCAACAAGCACCACAGCTGGATAAACAGCAATTGCAGTCGCTTACAGCCCTCCAGCGCCTTTCAGTGAGATGCCGGCACGGAGAGAATGCTTCCTGAGCTGGCTGTCGTGGGCGGACGGTCGTGCTGCAGCCCGCATGCCAGCACCAGCATTGCTCCGGTCCTGGCAAGATCAGGTTCACAACACACAGGATCTGGAGGTGCTAATTACAGATGTGGACTCCCTGTTCTGCGCAAGGCTGAGGAATTTGGCCATCTGGGAGCTCTGTGTCTGTCTGCTGCCTAGGCTTAGCTATGCAGTGGGCTTAGAAATGTTCATGGCAGCTTTGATCCCTGCTCTGTTGAAGTTTTGTTCCTTCTCTGCTGGCTTTTTACGGAAAGGGGATCTATCTCATCTAAGCAGCACCACCTCTGTCTCACCTAACCAAAAGAGCCTGCTGTAAACATGAGAGAGGCGGAACCCCCATACTTGTGTCGAGATTGTGGGCTCTTGGTTGTTTGTGGAGTTCTTTGGAGTTCACCACTATTAAGACCCGTCCCACGGGTGGTATCACACAGTGGTGTTGTGGTGGCTGTCTTGCAGTTCACTTTGCTTTCTTGAAGGGTCCTGTGCAGCCTGGTTGACTTGTGGGTTTGCTTCCTTGGCTTACAGGGCTGCCAGCATCCCTGATCAGGTCAGGGTAGCTCAGCCAGACTCCTGGCCAGCAGCAAGCCCGGTGCATGGCACAAAGCATGGCTGGTGCTGCCCAGGAGAAGATGGCTCAGCCTGGCCACTGGCGGTTAGTGGTTGAGAGCAGGAGAGCGAGGCTCCCCTCCCTCCTTTGCCTGCTCTTTCCTCTAATGTGCGTTAAATTACTTCTTGTTATATTAAAGACTGAGCCTCTTTAGAAGCTCTGCTCAGCCTTCTCGTTAATCATCGTGACAGAACATGACAAATCCACTTTGCTGAAGCATTGTTTCACTTCGTAAAATCCCCAGTGCTTTGCAACAGCTTATCCAGCAGAACCTCCTCTCTCCCCACTGTCCTTGGGACATCTTGCCTCCTCCTCCTCCAGCCCATGCAAGACAATGTTGTTTTCAGATGTGACTATTCCGAGGGCTTTGCTTTCTCCTGGGTCACACGGACAGTCCTGGCATTTGAAGTCCAGTCACTGGATGATTTCTTCTGGTTGCCTTATTGCAGCCAAGACCATGTCCGTGCAGCTCACTAATGTGTGTTTACACAAGACAGTGCAGCCAGCCCTTCACATAACTATTAATTTTATAGAGGGCGTATAAGAAAGATGGGCCTCCAGTATGCCTCCTGCCTTTGATCTATGTGGAGTGCGTGGCCTGATGGGCTCAGAGCTGCCGGCATTGCTGATTTACTCTGCTCTGCAAATGGAGCTTCTGGAGCAAACAAAAGCTTATGTTTTCTCTCAGCAGTATTGCAATGCCATCACAGGCTTTGCTGCTGTCTGGTTCCGTTTGGTCTGGAAGGGCAGGGATGGCTCAGGGTTTAGTTGCCTTCAGAATTTTCTTTCAGTGTTAGCTGAACAGTTTGGTTCATGCAATCCACAAGTGCTCCAAACCTGCGCAGACGGGTAGGCGGGCTATTAAGGGTCTACAGTGTTGCTAATGGAAATAAAGTCCGTGTATTGGCAAGCTATAAGCATTGACCTTGTGACAGGGTGCTCACTCTGAAACAAAATCTCTCCAAAACATTTCTCTCACAGAACTTTATTGTCATCCAAGGCAGACTCTGAAAACTTTTTTTTTTTTTTTCCCAGCCTGGCATAAATTAGGATTCCTGGATCTGACTCTGACCTTGCCCTCCAAAATGAACTCTGATCAGAAAACCTTTTGTTGTTTAGACTTGGCATAGGAGGTAGGATGGTGACCTCAGCACCAGTACCGGTGATGGGTGATTGCCAGACTAACAAAATCTGTGTCCCTCTTGAGCTCCTGCCCTAAATTTGGGCGGAGTTTTGTTTTTGAGTTGTTGAGCTGTTCTGACTGTGAATGTTGACATTAGCTCTGTTGGTCACCATGAAGGTGCTAAACTTTTTTTTTTTTTTAATTTTAACCAAAAGGTACCCTTTAGAGAGCTACCTTTTTTGATCAACCATGGTGAAAGCTGAACAAAAGTCCAAGAGTGGCGTTTGGCAGTGCAGTTTTAGGTCACCAAAGCTTGACAGGGAAACTGTTTACTGTTGTCCCTGGTATGAAGGAGTCGCACTAAGTGAGAGATTTCCAATGTGCAAAATGCTTGTTCATTGAAAGTCTCCGGTTTCTTTCATGATCTTTCAGCCAGTGGTATTTTCAGGATAACAACATATTCTGCAGGTGCTCACCATATAATGCTCACCTCCCATGCAAAGAAGAAGTTGCTGCCTGTTATCTGTCAGCTTGCCTGTTATACTGCTTAGCCTCACTTCTTTGCACTTTACATAAAGAAACAAAACAAAAAAAAAGAAAGAAAAGTGTCTATAAAGTATGGAAAATGTAGAAGCCCCTGACAGTTGTACGGTGTGTCTTGCTTCTCCCACAGAGAGGAAACCACAAAATAGTGAGTCCAGGGGTTTACTCCCATACACACAATATCTGTCAGGATTTTGAGGAACTTTCTGGGAACTGATGAAAGAAGTGTGCTGTTTAAGCCCTGTTATATACTGTACAATGGTTCTGTACAAGGAAGATGCAGTGCTGCACACTGGCAGCTTTTAAAAGGCTTTCCAAAATAAAAGAAACGCAAAGGGTTTGAGGGAATTACTTCCAAGAGGACAGATTGGCTCCTTTGGGAACAGAGGCAGAAGCAAAGGGGGAAATCAGCTTGTACTGAAAAGGTAACTAATGTGTTTAATAGTTGGAGTTCCCTTGTTAACCTTTTCATGCCTTTGCAAGATCACTGATATTTTAGCAGTAAAGGGGTTGCATTAAATAATTAATTATTGTTTATTTTTCTTCTTTTTTTCAGGTCCACCTGTAAGTACCAAACCTCTATGGTTTTAGAAGCTGTTGACAGAGTTTGTGGGGCGTGAACTAGCAAAGTCTCCTGTCTGTAGTGGCTGGCGTGGTAGCTGCCTTTGGAGTCCTGGCACCCTGGCTTCTCCCAAACAGCAAGTACTGCGGGTGCTCAGGACCCACACTGGGGTGGAATGGCTCTCGGCTGCATTGCAGCTTTCGAGGGTGAGACAAAGAGAGCGCAGGGATGGGGATGTGAAAAAACACGAGGGGTGCAGGTATCTGTGTGTTACCAGTTGGCCCCACATACCGTGGGGGAATCGTCTGTACGTGTTTCACGTACACGGGATGCCACACGCTGAACAAGATGTGTTCAGCAAAAAAAGGAAAGATAGATCACAAACACGTGGCGGGAGCTGAGCTGTAGGGACTTGCTCCCTGCTGCTCACTGGGGCTTGCTGAACTGTTGGGCCTTCAAGTGTAGCTGCACAGCTATCAATTTCAGAGGAAAAATTGTGTTGACAGCTTCCTTTTCAAATGCTAGCTAATGCAAAACCTCAGCGCAGACGATTTAGGCTTCAGGAAAATAGCTAGGTTATTGCAGAAGTTTTCTTACAGCTATTAAGAGACCCACAGTGAACCAGAAGAAGCAATGCAAGGAATGAGGCCATGTATCAACATCTCTCAGGATTGTAAAGAAATGCTATATTGTCTCTAGTATGGTCCTTCTGGAGGAAACAGTTTATTTTTGTGTACAATAGGGTTAACTATACTGGGTTTCTGTGAAGGAACGTGAGAAGTTAAACATACGGTAGTCATCTTTTGTCTGTTCACGCAAAAATGTCTTAAACAGTTTGCAGATGACATTCTGAGGAGAAGTAGTTGCTGCACAACCTATTTTCCCCTTTCATCAAGTCGAAATGCTATAGACTGAACTCCCACAGATATATGAGCACAGCCCAATTTAATGACAACAATCTTCCAAAACACTGCACCTTCCTGGCCAAAGGGTCTGAAAGCATTTTACAGCTGGAAGCGCTGATCCATGCAAACCTTCAGCGATAGCTTATCCCCGGAGCTTTCAGGACTGGCTGCTGAAGTGGATGTATTTCAGCGTTCTCTTTGGGTTACTGGGTGGAAAATACTGCTCTGGAGGGGGCTGCAAGTGGCAGGGCTGTCCCTGCCACTCCACCCTGGGCTGGTGTATGTTGGCACTAAAGGGATGGGTCACAAAATACGTAGCGGTGTTGGCATTTCTATTATTGCCGTGAGAAATTAGAGAGAAATCAATGGGTCAAAGCAGACATCTCCCAGAGAACAGTCTGCGCCTTTGCAGGGTGAGGAAGACGGACGCTCCATCCAGGCTTCCTGTGCAGCAATAAGGGTTAGAAATTTAATATCTAAATGAAAGATTGAAGTCTGGCAGAAACACATGGGACCACCGGAGAAGTGCTGACAATACATGCTACCATATCCCGGCTTATTGCGACCTCTGAACCTGTCTCTGCACACAGACTTTCAGGACAGGCTGCAAGGAATGCTACAGCCAATGGAAATAACAAGAGGAAGTTGGGCAGACCAAGTGTCGTTAGCCAAAGTGGAGTTTGTCTTGGGCTAGCAGTACCCTTGTCTCATTCAAGACCTCTGGGGTTTCTGATTGGCTGATGAATGAGAGCAGCTCAGTCACCGTGAGCAAAAGTTCACTGCTGAAGAGTCAAGCAGAGCCCTCCATGTTGCCATAGGAGATATTTTCCCCCATCATATTTCTCATGTTTAAAACTGGATGGAAACTCAAGTTTGTGAGCAACAGGCCTGGGCTCCTGCTTTCTGGTTGTCATACACGTTGTTCTGGATAGTGACCCCAAAGCACTGATGACCCCACATCTCCTGGGTTTCTTTCCCAGCTTGCAAAACACAACAATGCTGGGCAGAAGGGCTTAGCCCCTGAAGCCAGTGTTGGCTTGAGTGTGGAGATGGGCACAAATACTCATTATAAATGTACTGAGCCCTGCTTAGAGCCTTGGATGACCAGGAGAAAAGCCAGGGAAAGGGATAGGCAACACCCCAGGAGCAAAAGGGCCTTCACGCTCTCCCCTTGCCCAACAGATGCTCCAACCGTTATTCCTGAAGTCAAATGTAGGCTTTGGTGAAGGCAATAACAACCTGCACTCATGTAAGAAATTTGGTGAAATTGGGACTAAAAGGAGTGAAGGAAGGAAGGAAATGATGAAATCGTGCAATAGTCCTGACGTTCCCAGACTCTTTCTCTGTCTGGACCACATCCGAAGCAAAAGATCCTCTCACGGACGTTTTCTCTCCCATTTCTGAACATGCAACATTTCTGTGGCAACTGCAGCAATTCCATACATGAAAAAATAATATTTAGCAGATGGAAACTAAGGAAGAAAGTCAGAGCCCTGTAATTAGCTCCTTCTCCGTGGACTTGCAGATACCTTCAGAGCCCGTGCCGAGAGCTGTGGGTAGAGCCATGCCAAAAGGAGAGAAAACTTCACAAATGGAAGATTAGGAAACCGAAGCAATCAGAGCTGATGATCAAGGAGCTTTGGAGAAATTTTTAACCATTCTGTTTCCTACACCCTCACATGTGATTTCATCTCTTTATCAAGCTCTTCCTTCAGAGTTTGAAGCTAGCTTTCATCTTTTTCGTGTATTTTGTTTCGGGGCTCTACAGGAAGACCAGGGCTCCAAGTAAATACTTTATTCTTTCTTTTTCATCCCTTGGCCTCTCTGTCTAGCAGTACTTTAATCAGCAGGATTCCAGGGTTTGTAAGCTGGAAGAAGGCAGCAATCTCGCATAGCAAACCTGATGTGGAAGAATAGGATATTGCGAAGAGGACATGACTTGTAACAGAGTAGAGAACACAGGAGCTTCTTAGGACCAAACTTAAGGGTAACATAATGTCTGTGAACCTCCTTCATGTGGGAAACATGCTACTTTTGAAGATGCCTTGTCAGCTTGAGGGTCTGGTTGAAGAGGTGCGATGGGCAGTATTCTTGCTGATAGGGCTTGCTAATTGCAGCAAGATTTAAAAAGTCTAAGTCACTCTCGGACAAATGCAAAAGTCCATAATAACAGTACCTGCATCTGAGATAGTCATGAGTGAGGAAGGAGTGTGGGTTTTGGGGTTACAGCTGCGTGCTTTCCTGGCAATGGCTCCGTGCTCCATGGGCTGCTGCTGTAACAGGCAGTTTCCTAATGAACGAAATACAAACTGTGCCACTGGCTCTACCCCTGACTCAGGACAGAGACTACTTGTTGCCTTTCGCGCTCCTCTAGCTCCCATGTGTGAGCTCCAGGCAGTTTCGCATGACGTCGTAACCAACCTATGTGGTATCACCCACCTGCGAATGCTCTTTCCTGGCTCCCTGTCACAGGCAACCTTTCCTTATAAACATCTGGCATTTATTTGCTGTCCTGCTGGGAGCTCCCTGCTTTGCTATTATTGCTTGGAGGGCTGTAACACTGCGCAGGCACATACCAGACACGGTGCTGTCGTGTACCACTCTGACACCAGGTACTCACTGGGGACCAGACACAGCTCGGCCCTGACCTCGGGCTCCTCCTGCTCAGGCACCAGCCACAGGAGAGCCAGAAGAAACAAAATCAACTTTTATCTCAAACTGTGAGGGAGCCCAGCCTGAGCTCAGCTCTGAGGAAAGCAGCATTTAAGAAAAACTCAGCATTATGTTCTCCAGCAGCCACAAAGAAATCCCAGGGCAAGATGCTGACACCAGAGTTTTGCTCACTGCCGGCACACAAAGATAGGCAAATATTAGTGGGACTGCGAATCCACCTAAAACCCTAGAAGAACAGAGTTTCCCATAATATATAATCTACAAAATTTAAAATAAAGCAGCTGTTTAGTGTTTCGTCCATCTGCAAGGGATGTTTTTGAAAAACATATACTACTTTTCAATTTATTGAAACATGCGCTGCATGGAAAGGAATGTCCCCAATACCGAATGGCGGAAGGAAGTGGCTAAACTTTCACTAGGTAACAGTTTGATCCCAGGCAATAGTGTCTGAGTTTGAGGTGCACAACTAAAGGAGCCTCTGCATACGCCTGGCAAAACAAATAAAGTGTATTCCCCTTCCAGAGATTTCAGCCTATGTTTATGTGTGTTGGGACTGGGAACATGGGAAAAGGCACAAAGAGGTGACACCAATGGGGCTGCTGTCTCCAGCTGCAGAAACCAGAAAGCCAGGTTTATGTCTACAGATGCAGGCAGCCACGGGCAGGGATGCTCTGTTTTACATATGGAAACTCAAAACATTGCTGGAAACAGAACTGAGAGATAATTATCACATAATTTTTCCAAAATATAGAGCAAAAACTACATGACCACTGAAGCCATAATCATCAAAATCCTCTCAGTGATCAGCTGCTATCTTCCAAATCTGCACAGCCTTCAGTTTTGGTGAACAGGAATGCAGAAGGGGTTGCGCTTTTTTTTTTTTTAAGTTGCATAGTTAAATTTAACTGTAAGAGGCAGAAATCTGCCTTGTAGGTAAGTGGATGAAGAAAATTGCCACTGGTCTTGTGTTCTCATGTGTTTACAAGGCTTTGTTCAGTGTTGCCTGACCCAAAGTCGTTCCCCAAACCACTGTTATGATCGTTCACACCCTGACAGTGCACTGGGAAGTATCTCAGAGGGGTAGAGGACACTGAACACAGCTGCTCATATGTCTTCTTCCAGACATGCTTTTTCCTGTGTCAGCTTGTTTTCCCACATTTTTCTCTTGCTTCTGGACAGGACTGTGTTTTCAAGTCTAAGAGAATCCTATTTTAAAGTGATAACTCTATAAATAAATCGCTAACACCCAGATGACTTTGGAAAAGAAAGAGAAAAAATTGACAGTTGGCTACTGCAAGATGCTGGTTCCCAGGACCTGGATTTTATGAAGTGTTGTAAATTGGGATTATACTTTGTGAGGCTGAAAACTCTTGCCTTTCTTTTGCTGCCTAAATCACTGTATGTAATTTCTGTTGTGAGATGTGCTGGTTTGTCATATGCACAAGCGAACTGGTGGCTTACGTGTGTTCTTAAAGACAGGTTCGGGCACACATAAAACGTGCTTTCCTCTGTATCTAACTTGCTCTCTTCCTCTCTCAAAATCTCTGGACAGTTGCACCACAGTGCAAAGCTGTGTCTGTGGCACAGCTCATTTGTTTTAGAACATTGCTTTTGGTCAGTTTCCAATTGCCTCTGATTTTGCCTTAATTGCCAGGGGGACAAAGGTGCGATGGGGATCCCTGGGAGGCCGGTAAGTTGAAACTTCTTACATGTGCCTTGTCCTCCCCATCCTCTTCTAATCCTCAAGATTTTGGGGGGGGGGCTTTCAGGATGACCCTTGGCAGGTGTCAGCCTGAAAAAAGCCACCCTCCCTGAGTGCCACACCTGAGAGGATCTCCTGCTCGCAGCACAGTGGCCAGCCCTGCAAACCACATATGTGTCGGGGCTGGGTATTTCCATCCCCTCTGCCAGATTGCTCAGCCCTTTCTCTGGTTCAGCGTCCTCCCCAGTTGGGTACCTCCTGCAGCCACTTGTGCATTGGCTGGGCTTGCTAACCGAACCTCTGCCTGCCACCGGCAGCTGTCCTTTCCAATTAACCCTTCCCTGAACAAGGCGGGGCATCTCCTGCCTGGCTGAGTGCTGTGTTTTGGAGGTGCTCTTCGCTCAGGCATCCCAGGGTGAGGATGGGGGAGAGTGCTGGGGCAGAAGCTGAGGCCACCCAAGTCATCCCAGTCCTGTAGCCAGGGTTTTGGGGTTGGGGAGTGTGCCCTTGCCGCTGACGCCTTTGTCTCTGTCTCTCTCTCTCCTCTCCCTTGCACCCTCTTGCATGTGGCTGCGACGTGTGCCACTGACCCAGGGACTAAAAGGGCAACCGGGAGAGAAGGTGAGTCGGCCCCTCACAGCCCATAGCATCCCTAATTGTCCTCCTCTAGGGCCAGCCCGAGCCCCTTGGTCACAGGTATGGCTGCTGTAGCCAACTTTGGGCTTTCACCTCCCTGGACTGCCCCTCTTTCCCAGCAGTGCGATTTTATCTCCCAAATTCCTTCTAGGCCACTCAGCCTCTGAAGATGCTGTGTTTCTTGTTTATGATAATTTACTAACAGCATAAGAGCCAGTGGGCACACACAGGCCTCCCCTTGAGGCTTTCTTGGGTTTTAACCATTGAGTTTCTTCCCCGCTGGCAGCTCCACTTGCCCTAACCGCCCTGCAGCTCCCCTCCACCTCCCAGGTGTGCCTGACCCCTGATGCAAGCCATAGCAAGGAAGAAAATGGCATGGCACACTCCTATTTCTGACGTTTCCTCCTAAGGAAAACTGGTGGTATGGTTTAAGTCTCTGTGGGATGCCACCTCCCAAACTGTTTGCTGTGCAGCAAATTGGTGGTTTTCCCCTCAAAAATGCAGTGGTTTGCAAAGCATCTTACTGTTGGCCCACATGTTTTGAAGTGCTTGGCACTTGAATGTTGGTGTATTTTCCCTGGATCTCTGAGTACCTCCTACCTGCAAGAACAGCAGGATGAAGCTTTTTTGGGGGTGTAAATAACTAAATAAGAATGTGTAGAAACTAGGAAAGGGAGGAATATTCACCTGACTGGGGGATCGTCCATACAGGTCTCTGCTGTAGCAGGCCCGTGTGCTCCTATTCATAGAAGATAGGGAGAAAAACAGCAAGGAAGGGCAAGGTAGGACAGAGGTTGTCCTTCCTTGCTTTCAAGCTTCTGCTTGCTCTTTGGAGCCAACCAACATTATCTAACAGACAAAGATTTCACTGCCTGAAGCCACCCTGCTTTTTCTCTGCGTGTCCTTGCATTTCTCTCTGGCCAAAGCCCTCAGCATGAAAGGGACAGTAGATAGATACAAACAAACAAGGGAAAAATCACTCTTAATTGCCCATGCTTCCCCGTAGCCCTCCATGGGAGTCCCAGGTCCTTGGCAGGCCCCAGCTTTGTTTTGCAGAGAGCTCTGCTTGCTCACAGGCTGCTTGGTTTATGAGATGCTCCATCCCAAGGCTCCGCAGCCCTGGGTGCTTCTGAAGCTGCCTCTCAGGAACACACCATGTTTTCCAAAAACATGGACATGTTGTGCCCATCGCACATCGTGGGTGGCTAGGAGCTGAGGAGGCAGCTGTTTTCTTTTCCAGCAAGGATTTTGCTGTTTTCATCCACATCCCAACTGAGTTTGAGAAGCACACAAATGAGGCATTTCTGGAGGCAGCCAGTGAGCTGCCCACAGCTCCCATTTCCCTGAAGACCAGCACATCCCTTCTTTTCTTGTGCAGGACACAGTCCTCCTGAACATGCAGGAAGGAAACAGCAGGGGTTTCAGGCCATCTTTCACACTGGTAATGGAGCAGAATCTCTGTTTTGCCAGAAAGTTTTATGTGTTTATAGTTTTCCTTGCTATGCAGCTTCCATTTTCTGTCATGTCTGAGTAGCTCCAAATGACATCTCTTCTACCAAAGTGGGGGGCAAGAGCTGAGGGAGGCTAGAACAGCAGCTGTCCCATAAGCCCTGAAGGTCTCAGACCTTGAGCACCCTCATTTAACCCCTTTCTGGACAGGAATATAATTGTTTTTGTGTTTTCCTCTCCTTTTCTCACTCCTGTTCCTCTCCCTTGTCTCTCTGCAGGGTGCTCCAGGAGAAGCAGGCATGTCTATCATTGGGCCCCGCGGTCCACCCGTAAGTGGCTTTCTCTCTATTTTTGACTGATGCCAGGATGTGAGCAAGTTACAGGGAAAGACTTGGGAGAGGCAGTAAGACACAGCATCAGCTGGAGAGGGCAAAGACCCTGTATGATGTGGTTCCCATGCTGAGCAAGGCTTGGTTTTATACTGTTATTATATACTATATATAATGAAATTACAGCTCATGCTCCAGAACAAATGAGGAAGCCTTCCCTTGCAAGTAAACCATATCATTGTATTTAAAAGAAAGAAGCATATCTTCTTCTTGCAGCAGGGCTGCTACTGCTTTTGGAGAAAATACGCCCTTTGTCTGACTGATCTCAGCCTTTGGTTTAACTAGCAGAGGACAAACCCCCTCATTTTGCAGAAGAGCAGGATCAGAGCTAAGCTGATGACTGCAGAATTTACAAAGATGGGTAGTTCAGAGTTGTTCAGAGGTCCTTGTCCAGTACCCAAAATTTTGGAAACTCTTTGACTGCATAGTTCCCACTATCTGGAAAGCCCCTTGGCTGGCTGGGGAGCCAAGGAAAGCATAGGCAGGATTTTGCACCCTCTTCCTGCAAAAGCATCCCTGCAAGGTGCAATGAGGCAGCCAGACAAAGCTTTTTGCAAGGATAGGGTGATAAAAAAAGGCCAGTATGAAGGCTTTATGTGCCCTAAATGCTGGATGTTTCTTGCACTGTGGTTCAGCCATCAAGCCTCTGCTTTTGTGTGGATGCAAACAGTCCTCCCCGCTCCATCCCTGAAGAACCTCCACTGGAGATTTCAATGAAAAAAAGATCTGTAGACACAATTCTTTCCCTCCCAGTGGGCACTTCCGATTTTGATTAACCTGTGAAGAGCACTGTCCTTGACCTGCGGAAAGGATGGGCCGCCGGCAATGTTTGTTTCCCAGCAGAGGTCAAGTGAGAGAGGCCAAGGCAGTGCGAACACTTGTCTACATCTGGCTTTCCAATTAACTTTCCAAAAGCCCCATGATAAGTGTTGCTAATAAGAAACAGCTTTGCTGGTCCCCCGGCCCACCTGCCTGGTACACTGGTGTTTGAGAAGCAACAGAACTGAAGCCGAGGACACAAATGGGTCCCCCCAAGTGTTTTACACCCAGAAGACAGTCCCTGGCCACGCCACCAGGTTGAGGAGGAAGGGCTGGCTGCTTTCGATGCCAAGCTCTGAGCAAGACCACCCTGCTCCACAAGCAGCAGATTTTGGAGTGTAAGTGCACCATCATTTGTGCTGTTTCTCACAAGCTGTAGCTGTTGGCCTTCTGGATAGTGTGGCTATAATAATTGGAGAGAAAAGCCATCAGTCCCTGTCACTGTAGGTCTTGCAAACAGAGACAGGCACCACTGTTTTCTTGAAGGACACATGTCGGGTCTGCAGGACAATTTTTAATGTCGACTTTAGTGCTGCTGCTTTGCCTCATTGCCTTTGCTGCTGTTTGGGAAAGCGCAGAGCACATCACATCTCCAAAGCAGCAGAAAACTTAGATGACAAATAATATTTCAGATGGGCTTCTGCCTACCCCAGTCAAAGCCCCAAGGTGCCAGGACTGGCACAACTCCACACTTCTACTCCCAAAGCCTACTGTGAAGATGATCCAATTTCCCAGGGAGCTGGTGATAGGTCAAAAGGATGGCTGAGCACTAAAGACAAACATGGAAACCCCGGCCAAGGGGCCACTCGGAAAGACGTGGGATGACAAATAGTTTCCAGATTTTTGTTTGGAGGTTAAAGTTTTTGCTAGAGCTCAGAGCTGCTTAACTTCTGGCCAGAGAGGGACAGTGCACCGATAGTGGCAGAAACAGACGGTCTCTGTGATTTGGCAGCTCCTGGGATTACATGCTTCATACGATCAACATTTTAAAAAGAAGACAAGGAAAACCAGCCACCCAACAAAAACAGTCTCTTGGAATTGCTCGCTGCTGAGCTGTTGTTTTGGCCTGATACCGTGCAAATCACTCTGCCGTCCTCCAAGGAGAAAGAGGCCGCAGTCTGTAGTCTACAGAGGAAGCCAAATTGCACAGGTTCCAGGTTTTCTCCCTAATTCTTTTTTTAGCACTTCTTGTCCAGGGAGGTATCCAGCAGGGAACCAAAATTAATGAATTGTGGCTAGACTCTTCTTGATTCTTCCCTTTTCAAAAAGCAACAGTGGACAGATCCTTTAATTTATAGCCTATCTTCCCTCCTGGTGACCGGCCAACAGGACCAGGTGGTTTTATATGTATCTTGCAAAGCAAAGCTGACCAAGTTCGACTTTGCAGAACTAAAAAAACAGTGCAAATGGGATCAGGTCCTGCTAGCACTGTGTATAGAAATGCAACTGTTCAGCACAGCATGAGGCATTTTGTGGTAGGGGCATCCCTCAAACTCTGCAAAGAGGTTATACAGCCCTGTTCTCTGAAGGGGCAAACCTTCATCAGCCTCTGCAGACAGAGCGAGGCTCGAGGAGATGTAACCTGAAGGTGAAGGTTTTCCCTTCCAATGTGGCTCTGAGCTTTCTCCCGAGGGATTATCACTGCTTCGCGGTGGCAAACCTCAGCCTCACAGCCCAGCATGCCTGTCCCTTCCTTCCCCTCCCTTGGCACCACACAGGATTGCTCTGGTTAAGGCAGAGATGCACCCATGTGCATTTTTTTTTCAGAAGCAAACCCTTGTTTATACCCAGCTTTTCCCTAGGAAACTTTGTGGAACTCAAGCAGTCTGGTCATGGCATTGCAAATTGCCTAAGAAAGCAATTTTTCCCAAAAACAGAGCATGAGGACACGTAAGAAACCTGGGGTTTTTGGCATCATAGCATGGCTTTCAAGGAAGGGAAGATGCCGCAGCGGTCACTGGATGAGCATGGTACAGGATTTACCTCATCCTGCTGTCTCCATCTACATGGGTGTGCCTCCAGATCTGCTGAAGTCTGGTCCATACTGCTTCCTGGCTTGGCTCATACATTTTTTGGGAAATTGGGATGAAAAATCCTTGAGTAAAGTGGTGTCCCTACTGGATACCCACAAATCTAGGGTAACTGTGACCTGGGACATCACAGGTCCTAGAAACTGAAGAGCTATAAAAAATTAAAAGCCAGGACATTTTATTTTTTTTAGTATTTTTAAGTAGGTGTTGAGGAAGCTGCCAAACACATTCCAAGCCAGTGTTTGCTGTACCTGATCCCAAACTGGTAGCCAGCACTGGCTAGCCGGAAAGAGGCGAAGGAAAGGACTTGGTGCTTATGTTCCTCTCATCACACTACTTAATTCTCCTTTTTCTCTTAGCTCTCAGAGCAAAAAAACAGAAAAGGGAAAAAAAATCTCCAGAATTATTTGTGACGAAAATAAATGCACTGGGACATGAGATTAGGGGAGAAGGAGGAGAAGAGGGATGGCTGTGTTTACACACCAGTGACCTGCAAGGTTTGTCTTGCACAGAGAAGCACCCTGCATTGAACGTCTCCAGTTTATGGCAGTAAGAATTGCCATAAAATTAGCTCAGCCTCTGGAATATACTCTAAAAGCCTAGTGTATGGGCTAGGGACACCCATTTAATTAATGTAGAAACTTTAAGGAAACTGCTTGCAGTCCAAACTGGACCTGCTCCAGCATTTTCTTGGCCCTGTACAAATTGGAGTTGGGATGAAAGATTTCCCCTTCTTCCCAGGGTGCTTTCCTCTTGGAGGGGAATTGGGACCTGAGTAACTCTTCAGAGTTACTCAGGATAAATGGGGAGAGGCTGGACTAAAGGCTCTGTAGAGAGGATTTAGGGTCAGTAAAAATCCACTTCAGTTCCTCTAAACTGCTGTCTCTGTTTCATCCTTCCCAGGGACAGCCTGGAACAAGAGGTTTTCCTGGATTCCCGGTAAGCGTAACTGATAATTTATGAGGTACGGGTGTGCAATATTACTAGGAAGTGTCATTAGTGCTCGCTTTATCTCATCATTTCTGTCTGAAACCAAGGACCTGATCTGATATCACTGGAAAAAGAAATTTTTTCTTCATTTGTTTTTCTTCCTTTTTTTTTTTTTTTTTTAATGATACTTGGGGGAAAAAAAAACAAACCACACAACTCCAAAAGGAAATTAATTTAAAAAAAACCACAAGTGTTAAAATAACATAGTCGAAGCCAGATATGTTCAGTAAAAGGAAACCATCCTAAGAAATACCCCCAAACACAAAAAATAACCCCAAGGAAGGTGAAATTCCAACCTTAATTGAGCCTTTAAGTGATATTGCAATAGCAGTGAGCGCCTGTGATCCTAAAGGGGCCCTGCATGATGCAGGTTAGCTGGGGGCCATGCTGGGCTGAACTCCCTTGTCATGCCAAAGGGAAAGGACAGAAAAGCATGACGGGGGATTCTTCTCCAACACTGTTACAGGCGGGCAAGGGAACAGAAAACAAGCCTGGGAAAAGACAAAGCAAATTTCATTTCAGTCCTACAGTTGCTGGCAACACTCTCTAAAGCATTGAGGCTGCTGGAGAACTCAAACAGTTTTTATTTATTCTTATGCATTTATCCTGGACAACTAGGAAGCCCTAAGGCAAACACAAACACCCTCTGCATCCCTGCTCCTGCCAGGCAGCTCAGCTGCTGCTCCAGGACACGAGATGTGCCAGAGCAGGTCTGTGGAGGAGGCTGTCACGCCTGGAGAACAGGAGGAATTGGCAGCTTCTGAACCTCTGACCAGGCCCCATGGCTCTGCTCTTTGTGAAAAGGGGGGCTGTGAGCTGCCCCTGGGCTGAGGAGAAGCAGATCTCTCCAGCCCTTTGTGGTCTTCAGCTTTGGAGGAACAGAAAACAAATCAGCCCAGCTCATGAGAAAGTGCCGGGTGGGACAGAGCTCTGCAGAGCCTGTTTCTCATCAAACAGTACCTTCAAAATGTTGCTGAGCTCTATGTCACCTCTTCCCTGGGACATTTTTATTATTGTATCATTTGCAAAAATTCCTCTTCCCCCCAAGGTGGGTGCCTTTTTAAATCAAAGTCTCGAGAAAACTGGTGATTTTCAACTAGTTTACAAGTCGCTGCAAAATTTGAAATGCTGAGGATTTTTTTTTTCAAATTACCCATGAATCCCTCCTCCTTTACCTTCCCTTCTTGTGTCCAGAGTTGCTGCTGAAACGAGCTGACAGTCAGCAAGACCTTGCAGAAGCAATTGGGAAGCAGGTCTCCGCAGGAGAGCGGAGACAGTCACCTCACCTCTGTGTCCTTTGCAATCTTGCGATACATAGTGCTTGCTGGGGCAGATGGACAGACACCCCGGTGAAAGCATTTCTCACCTTTTCTCCTTTTTTTGTTTCAGGGCCCTATTGGCTTGGATGGCAAACCGGTAAGCAAACAGCTTCTCTCCAGGCTTTCTGCCATGCCTCCTGCTAGGTCCCACAGTCCTGCCAGCCTGCGTGTTACAGAGTATGTTTTTAAGAAGATTATTTTGCAATGTCGTGCACATGCATGGATTAAAAGAAAATCAGAAGGCTGACAAGCTGGAGGATACCACAGATGCTTTGGGGGAGATGCAGGAGTCAGGAGATTAGGGAAGGTAGAGTGCCGCTGCTTCCTTTCTAGGCAAATCTGTAAGATCGCACTTCACAAGTGCGACAGCCTGGCTGGTGCAGGGAAAGCTGTAGCAGGCTCTTCCACCCCGAATCAGACAGAGCAGGCCCTCTGGGCACCAGCTCTGTCTTCGACAACCGACAGCTTCATTTGAAGTTGACCCTACAGCTTCTTTCTCTTCACTGCATGTTTTCTTTCTTTTGCAGGGTCATCCTGGACAGAAGGGAGAGATGGTAAAAAAAAACAAAACAAAACAAAACAGAAAAAAGTTTGTCTGTGGGTGACGGGTTGGTTTGAAATGACATTGCCTCTCAGCTGGAAACAAGCTGATAGGCAGGGTAGTGATCTTGGTTCAGCTAATGTACTAGCTGTGTCCCTAATTCTGTAACTTCATAATAGCAGTGCTGGGATGCACATCTGTAATTTTTATATTATGGCTATCAGATTCATCGTGTCACAACAGCAACTCTCTAGTTATGCATGGGATATGTTTTGCTTGCAATTAATAATTATGTTCTTTAAATATACTCTAGGAGCTGACATTTTTTGTGGTTGGTCTCATAGCAGAAGTAAAAGTTGATGGAAACATCTGGCAGCTTTCAACTTATCAAACAACAACAAAAAAGCATATTTGTTGTAGTAAATGTCTGTCTTTCCCGTCTTGAAGCTCTGTTTCATATGTGCATCATACTAAAATGCTTTTGGTTCAAAATTATAAACTTAGGCCACACTTGATGTAAACCCAAATGGAATCTTGTTCCTCTCAACATCTCTGATGATGAAATCCCCAAACATGATTATGCCAAGCTAGCAGCTCTGTGTTCACCTTTGCTCGCTGAAATGCTGAATGTTTTCTTCTGCTAATTTTGTTTTTTGAGCCTGAGTGTCAGTGTAACCCTCTGGCAAGCACATGTTGAAGATCCCCCCTCCCCACTCCTCAGTGGAGGGGTGAGCTGACATCCCCTTATTGCACAATCCTAGCTCAGGCTTCAGTCCTGGTTGCTTCTGGTTCGATCCTGAGGAGATGTGCTGTCAGCTGAGGACCTGGGAACAATAAGAGTGTGTTTTTCTGATTTTTTTCCCCTCTCCTTTTAGTAATTGCCCCCCTCAGTGCAGCCAGAACTTATGTGCATTTGCACTCCTCCAGAGTAACAAAGGGAACCCAGATCTCTCTTGGGAACTTTTCTCCACAATTGTGTCTAAAAGCTGTGTTTCCACCTACTCCATACGCTGAGAGCTTTTGTCTTCTTGTCACTGTAAATGGGAATCCAACTCATATTCATAATAATATATTTCTTTAAAGGGTGCGGCAGGTCCCAGGGGACAACCTGTAAGTATCCCATCTCTTGCAGTTGCACCTCCTCCTAATCCTTGTCCTCTTGCATGTATTGATCTCCTCCATTTATTGAGGGCTTTTTTTGTCACTTTTCTCTTATAGGGACCTCCAGGACAAAAAGGAGAAAAGGTAATTTTAATGGGAGATGCGTTAAAAATTAAATTCAGAAAGTGAGCAGGGAAGGTACTTGATGGGCTTGGTGCTGCTCATTCTGACTTTGAGTGGCTGAGAAATATGGCAAGAACAGAGGGCTCTGGGGAGAGGGGACAGGAGGCAGAGTGCTTGTCAGGTGCAAATCGGGAAAGCTGCACTGCATTCAATATAGTCGCAATGATTTACACCCTCTGGATCTCACCCTGTGTGTCTATTTTGGTCCTCTCTGGTTGTGGTTTAAACTCTTTCCTTTTAATCCCCTTCTTTCACAGGGTCAGTGTGCAGAGTACCCGCATAGGGTAAGTCATTAGCGTTGTTAGCATCTGTCCCCTGCCTTCCTGCATGTTAATCCTCCTTCGTCTGAATGGCTTTTTGTTGGAAATATAGATCGTTTCATTAACAAGATGCGTCATCCGGGCCCCGAGGGCAGCACTTGGCTGATTGATATGTTTTGCAGAAAAGCAGCAGATAAGGTTTTCCAGGAGGGAAGTTGATTCTCCAGTCTGTTCCTGCCCACTGGGACTTGACCCCCAGCTAAATGTTGTCCTTGCTGCTTCCTGGAGACCCTCTGTGTGGGAGCAGGGAAGGTCCATGTCCTCACCCCCAAAGCCAAAGAAACCTGGGGTTTCTGAAGGAGTAGAGGTCACCTGCTCACACCTTCTGCTGCTGCACCTACCCTGTCCAGCTTCCACTGTGGTTGCAGTGGGGAGTTTGCAGACCTCAAGGAGACTCTATCGTCATTCTTCCCTTTTTATTCTCCCTCTTGCGGGTCTTGACCCTGCATAGAGACCAGGGGAAGGGTTGTGCTCCCTGTCTGAAAGTAACCCTGGCCACGGTGCTCTGGCTGGTCCCTGTTGAGCTGGTCCCTGTGCTGGTGCCCCAGCCTGGTGGGCTTTTTGCCTGCAAAAAAAAAGCGGAGAGGGAGGGTTGACGCCAGCATCCTTTTAATGAAAGCCAGGATGTTGCCCTACCTGCCTCTTCATCCTGGCCTGGCTGGTGTGTACCGCAGCCAAGAGACAAGAAAGTACATCATAGGGTTTGAGGGGATTACAGGGGTAAAGTTTAACCAGCTCTGAAAACAACCAGAGTGCTGAAAATCCATTGGAAATGTGTTGGAACAACATCACATGAAGTGGCTGGAATTTGTAATCTGGGTGTACAGGGAGACAGGCTTAAGGGCTTTCTGTTTATTTTTGACAGGCCTCTGGACAAGTATCTGGGCTCTGGTCCCTGGCCCTGAGGGAGCAGGGCCTCGGATGCTCTGCGTGGCACAGGCCCACGAGAGAGCTCGGTTGGCAGTGAGGGAGAAGGGGCCATTGGTATGTGCCAGCCCCTGTACAATAATAGCCGGTCAGCTGTGTTTATTTAGGCAAGCCCGCTCACTAGATTGTTATGTTAAAAAGAAGCTAACAACAATGTTCACCTGAGAGGTGTCCTGGGTTCCTGTTACAGACCTTGGCTCCCACTGTCCTCAGTGCTCAAGGTGAAAAGCAGCGTCAGGACCTGCAGCAACACTGGGAAATGGAGATGCAGACTGTGCATCACTGGGAGGAGCCTGGGCCCAGGGCAAAGGCACACTGGTTTGGTGGGGTTGTAGGCACCCTGGGGTGACACACTGCAGGGATGTGACAGCAGGGAAAGGGCTGGTCCGAAGCCTCACATCCCAGCAAAGCCTGGTGATATTTCCTTGGTTCTCATGGAGGTACTTCTGGTCTCATGAGGTAGCATGCTCAACATTTTAAAAAGCCTGTGAGTCATTCCAAAGCAGAGACGTGCTCATGGGGAGGGTGACTGTCCTCAGGTCAGCTCAAGGGTGGGCTGCCCTGAAGGGTCTGGTCACAGGCACAAATCAGCCAACAGAGGTGCAGTTCTCTCTCTTCCTTCCAAAATGAAAATCAGGATGAGTCTTGTTGTAAAAACACTACGCATTTGACTGAATTGCAATTTGTTCTTCCTTCACTGATTGGCAAGGTCCTTTGTCAGATGTTCTGAGTGAGGAAATGAAAACCATCATCCTGAAAAACCAGGGATGTTGTTTCAGTTTTGTTTCGTCTTTGTTTTCTTAGGAAGGAAATGTAAGGTTAGGATGTATGCCTTGGCTTATGTTGTAGTTTCCTGGGTTTTTTTCTGTACAAGTCTGCATGGCCTGCACTGCCGTGAGGGACAAGCTGAGGCGCGGGGCTATCCATTCGGTGTGAGCTGGTCGTTTGAGCTGCTCCAAAGTGCCTCCCTGAGGAAGTGCACTCAGGGAAGAGGGAGACCAGCCATGCTCTGTTTGCTCTCAGAAATGCTGTGTGTCTAACTGACCCCGTTTGTGTCCTGTGTCTTCACTGTCCCCTAGGAATACCTCAGTACCACCCTTGCAGCCCTGCGCTCTAACCAGATCCTTACGCTAAAGGTTCGTGGGTAATGGTCTGAAGGGACCCAGTTCTAATGCACCATGATGCAGATCCTGTATTGCATGCTGCCTTCTGAAAAAAAATTTGCCATTGGGACACAGAGAGGGCAGGGCAGGAGCTGGGTAGAAGCTTCACATTTCTTCTCTAAACTCTCCCACTTGCTCCTGAATCCGTTGCTGGGTCTTGTCTCTCCTCTGTTTTCAGGACTGCTTCCCTCTGCTTCCTTCCTTATCCTTTCCAGTATCCTTCCTTTGCTCTCCTGTAGGCTCTAAAATATTTCAGGCACACTGCAGTACTTGAGGAGCCAGGCGCCGCCAGCTCAGCTGGGTCTGGGTCACTTGTGCAGAGATGCTAGGCACACCTAGCATGGGGGTGTGGGGATTTACATCGCCATCCCCCTTGAGAAGGTCGGTGCAGTCCTGAGCTACGTGGCCTCCTGCACCGCCTTTTTGAAACAGAAGGATTTCCTTCAGGTACAATCAACCCCGCTGATTTTCCAGCAGCACTGCTTTCGTTGCGATAGCTTGTGGCTGTCTGGATCATCACTTTTGAAAAAAAAACGCCTTATCAGAGGGCAGCAGTGCTGCAATATTGGGTTGCCACTTCACTTTGCAATAGGACTGGATCCTCTCTTTTGCTGTAGACATGAAGAACGATGTTTAAAGGAATTAAAGTACGCTGCTTGTATGCATATGGTTACTGTGGTGGGAGACCTAAGAGCACACCTCTCAGATCTGAATGCACAGCTCACATGGGGACACGTTGCACACAGGAGCACATTTTTTGTGCCTCAAGCACAGAAAGCCTCTTTCTCTTCCCCCTGTGTAAATCAAGAGCAGCTTCAATGGAAAACTGATAGGACCAGGAAAGTGGATCAGGCCAGAGGAGCATTCCTGCGCCTGGAGCTGGCACGGTGGGTGCCAGGCTGACAGCAGCATGCATGCAAGAGGAAACTGGATACAGCAGGAGGATGAACAAATGCTCCTGAGCCTTAATGCATTTGATTTCTGTGTGTCCGGGTCAGCTTTGTGCCCTAAGGCAGCATTCCTGGCTATAAGCAGTCAGAGGCTGATGTTACTGTTAAGGAAATGCAAAGCCCAGGCTCCCATGGTCTGCTCAAAGGCAGCAAAGTTTAGTCTTCTCCCTTGGCCGTGATGGCTATGTCTGCTCAGATAAATGAACCACACCAGGACCTGTTGGCTGGCCATGACGCCTGCTGCTGACCCCAGCTAGCCTCTCTCCACTTCCTTCTAAATGCTGAGGAAGGGCAAGGCCCGGAGACACAGTGCTTCTTGTATGGGAGGATAGAAAGAAATAGAAAAGCATACTTGGAAAACCTGGAGAAAATTGGTATTTTGACAGTTACCTCAAATCTGACGATGAGAAATTAAGAGAAACAGTCCTGTCTGTGGAGAGCTTAGCAGAGCCCCTGGGGGGGATGTCTTGCAATGAGTACTGCCTGAGGAGAGCAGTGGAGCTCAGTCAAAAATCCCCTGGGTAAGTTTTATATGAGTAGAGAAAATGGTAATAGCTCTGTGTGCTGGGCGCATTGGGTTGGCAAGTGGTCACCCTGCACCTTCCAGGGCTGGCACGTGGCAAGTCCCCCTGTGAGCAATACAAGGCACGGAGGAGCTCAGAAGTCTGCCAGCAAGTACCCATGCCACATGCCCTCCATGTGCAGCTCTCACATTGGGGTTTATTTTCATGGCAATTTCTCTGTTCCCCTCTTCTCTGTTCTCTCCCCTGGTTGTTCTCTGACTCTCGGTGCCCTAATGGCCTCCTTTGCCCCGCGACCTTCTGGTTTGATCTTCTTCAGCTGTTGCCTCTCCTCAATTCAGTGCGGCTGGCTCCACCTCCGGTCATAAAGAGACGCACTTTCCAGGTAGAACTTCTCCTCATTGCCTGCTTCTAAGCCTACCCCAACGCTTGCGATTAATCAGCTTGCTACCTGTCTTTCTTCCTCTATGGAGGGGTTTCCGAGAGGTTCAGAGCTTTGAAGCAGAGGAAATCTTTGATATGATAATGGGGCTAGAAAGAAATGCAGTGAAGCCAGTTTTTTAAACTGAAAGAATTGGGCCATGAAATGGTTCTTGGGACTGTTGACAAGCAGTTTCCTACCTTAAGGAGTCAGTTCCTGCATATTCCATCTCCAGAAGAGGTTAGAAACCTCTTGCTGAAATGCAGCTAGTGTCTGTGAAATTTAACTGGGATGAATCAATAGACAAATGCTTCTTCCAAGGGCTAAGTCTAGTCAGAGACACTTGGGAAAACGTGTTTAAATAAGCTCTTATAACGGTTTCATTAAATTGCATTAAATCTTTGTGTAAACACATTTATTTTGGTTTCCAGGGCCATAATTCATGTTTACTTTAGTTTAGTTTATCTTGGGAATGAATTAATATAATGAATTATGGATGTATGACTAGTGAGTAAGAGTGTCCATAATCAGAGTTCGTGTGGCTTTTAATGAGCCCACTTTAAGCTCCCTCATTCCATCAATTGGGATTAACTTTCCCGTGTGGACAAACCACTGTAGTTAACCCGCTGAAGTGTGCTGGGCACCCTCTATTAAGTCTCTGGGTTTTGTCACCCTGCTGCCTGTCTAGACAGTCAGATGTTGGCAGGGAACTCCAGTCTGCATCACAGGCCTTTACCACGAGGTGCCTGGTCCTTGCCCAGTGCTGGCGAAATCCTGACCTTATCACTTGACCATCTGGTCTCAGTTTGGTTTCTATCGATTCAGCATTTGCAGCACACAAAGCCCTACCAGCTTGCACTCGTTGCCTTTCAAAGTGACAGTCCGAAGAGCAAGGCCAAGAAGTGACCTCTTGGGAAGGCTTTGAAAGCTGAAGTTCGTGTCCACGATGAAGTGGGAAACTTGAATAGCTGCCCTGTGTCCTGTCATCAGCCAGGACTGCAAATTCCCTCTGTCCCTAGAGTCTAACTTCACTGAGAATTTTGCTGTGATCCGTTTTGCCATTGCTGGCATTCATTCACGAAGTGCAACGAGGTGTAATCCACTCCTACAGATCTGGCAACACCAAGCAATTCCAGGAGCCCAACATATGAATGCTAAGAAAAAATGTGAGGCTGCAAAAGAAATGTTAGCACCAGTGCCTGAGAGAGGAAAATCCTGTTGCTGCCTCTGAGCACATCGGCAAGAGCGCTTTGCGGGGACACGGGCTGAGCGGAGACCTGTGTTAAGAGGCTGAACAAGCCTTGCGCTGCTGAGGCACAGTTAGGATGGCTAACTGGTGTTTAAATTAACTGAAAAATAGCTCCAGTCCATGGTTAAAAATACAAAATGACACCTGATCTCCAGCTTACTGTATCCCCTTACTGTCTGGTTAGATCTGTGAGTGTCTTTTTGTGCTGAATGCATTAATAAGAACATAGTGACATGGTTAATAACGATTTATGTATTTTAGGGATCTGCACGGACGGGCACTCACTTAGACAAAGAGTGCTCCCTCCAAGACAGCAAAGCAAAGGCGATGTGAACTGGGGTTTGGCTGAGCTCCTTCCAGCCACTCCCCACCCTAGTGCACAGTTTCTGTTCTCCCTGTCCCCTGCCAGGGTGCCAGCACCCCTTCCCAGCACCGTGCTGCATTTTAGCGCCCTAAATCTGGAGCACAGACTGGGCTGACAGAGAGCAGCTGAGTTGGGAATAGAGGAGGGAGAGCCAAAGGGAGACAGGCAAAGCCCCCTTTCGTGCACCCATGGTGGGTTGCTGTGAGATGCAACGGGAGGAAAATTTCTGAAGCTGGGCTGAGAGGTAGGGCAAGAGGAAATCTAGAAATATGCTCCAGTGTTCTCCAAATCTCTTGTCTTTGTTGGATACTCATTCCCTCCCAAATTTAAAAGCTATGAGACTATTTTCAGGACTGTTGGAATAGCGCTGAGCATGGAGGACAGGGAAGCTCAGGAAGGATCCTGTATCCCCTCACATAGGCCACAGGGTGAGCCAGGATCCACTTACAGATGAAGAAAAGAGAGGGCACCTTCCCTGCCTGGCCCAGCAACCTTTCCAGCACGGGTGGCAGGTCGGGCGGCGTAGGCAGCAACTCTCTTGAGGAGAAGGGCTGTTGCTCCACACATGACTGAGCTTCCCGTGATCCTGGCCTGCGAGCTGGAAATTTTCTTTTAAATAGAGCTCATGGCAGAAGGGATGAAATTTGCAGCTTTCATTTCTCATTCTAAATAAAGCAGACATCCCCATATCTGCATGTTTTACTAAAGGCAGCCACGATGAACTGCACTCTTGGTAGGAACACATGCAGGGGATAGATGTCGTGCGTTCTCCTGAACATGAGTGTGTGAGAGCAGATTTAGTTTTACTCAGCAGCAGTGCGTAGGGCTGTAGAGAGGATAAACACAGGAGACACCCAACTGCACACCCACTGATTTATACTCAAGAAACAACCATGTTTGATTTCGAGGTTCCCGTGGATCCACCAAGAAGAGTTTTGCAAATTTAAATTGGGTCGCTGGCAGTAGGATATCATGATATTTTATCTAGGGGAGAGGGAATGGGATGGGGGGAGCCCATAAGACTAACAGCTTAGCGTGGGTACCACAGCGCCTTAGGAGTTTGCAGGATTCATCAATTATAGATCAGCAGTCTGGTATTCAAACGTGGCGCTTCCAACCCACTGTCTCCTCAGCGCTGCTTAGTCCCAAGTCCAGCTCCTTTCGGCCAGATGACATTGCTGAGGCATGAGCCACAGCCGCCGAATGGCTACTGAGGGGTCTGGGGAGGAACAAGCTTGAAACAGCTTCATTTCTGAGAGCTTAAAATGGCAGGTGGCTTTGCACGCACTGGCTTGTTAAATCTTACAAAAACAGGCTCTGCTTGGCATCCATAGGCCTGTTTTGGGTGGGCTCCAGAAATGCCATGATGATCGTGTTATTTTCTTTCGGTTTTGTGGCGTTTCTACTTTTGGTCCTTGGCAAAACAGAGGGAGTGTTGTTGTCCAACAAATATAGCACAGGATAATAAATGGGCTGAGGTAAGACACTGTGGCTCTGCCTGGAAGCGCCAGTGTGGTCACGGGAGGCTTTGCTTCACATCTGACTGTCAAGTGCTTTGGAAAGCCTCCTGAGAAGCTCAAGAGATGTTGGTCCTTGACATATGAATTGTACTTGACTGGCTTACAAAGACAAAGATCTTTTTGGACTGCTCAGTCACCTGCAGATCTCTTTCAAAGAGAGCTCTGACAAGGTGGCCTCAGATGTCTTTGCAAACCATAGGGTGCTGGCTCCTGCTGCCCATTCTCATCAGGGCTCTCCCTCACTCTTGGAAACCTCTCCCGGCACTAACCTGGGACTTGCTTCTATCTCTTCTGCTTCAGCCAGGCTGACCTGCCTTGGGCCCTTGGGGTGGTGGTGTGAAGGATTTTCTCTGCCTGCTGATAACCCCTTTTTCTAACAAACCATAGGGTGAACAAGGACAAGCAGGAATCCAAGGTCCTCCAGGGCCCCCTGGCCCACCAGGGCCCATGGGACCAGCTGGACCCCAAGGAACCCCAGGACAGCCAGGGCCAGTTGGGCCACCTGTAAGTCCAGTTACAAAAAAGCCTTTCTGCTTCCTCTTTCCTGAAGGCACAGGTATTTTCCTCTGACCTTTGTTGCCTCTTCTGAATCCAAGATAGCCACAGACAGGAGATTTGCAGGGGATGCAGATGTGTGGGGAGGAAGAAGCTCCCAGGAAGGAGGGGGAGCAGGAGGGAAGGCAGAGGTGTGCACCCTGCACTGTTACTATCTGGACATGTCACCCCCATGAGTGGGTGACACTAGGCCCATTTCCTTCTTCTCAGCCCTTGCAGATGGCCATGGGGAGGAAGTAACACGTAGGGTATAATTGTCCTTCTTGCAGCAGAAACCGGACTGATAAGAATCCCTGCAACCCCTTTGAAGTCCTGTCCCTGTCCTGTTCTCAGGCTGGTAGCAAGCAGTCAAGGAGGGCAAAACCAGAAGCATCATTTCAAATAATACCATTGCTAACTGGCAGGGGATAGGGCAGAAAATCCTGTTGATGTGCCTCTCTTTTACAACAGGGCAGAGTGGGAGAACCTGGGAAGCCTGGCAGAGATGGAAAGGTGGGTACCAGAAGCCAGTTCAATTCCTGGGAGCTATGGGGAGAAGCACGGCACGCTGGCCCTGCAGTGACAGCAGTATGAACGGAGTTTCCACCTCCAAGAGTTTTCAAGTCCTGCTAGCAGGACAAGCAAGTCTTGTCCCTTGAGGCAGAAGTGTCTCTCCACACATAATAGATCCGGGGATGTCTGAGTTTACTAGTGCCATTCATGTCTGCAAAGGGGCGGTTCAAACCAAAGCAGCCAGCATCTCATCAATCTGCAGTCCACGTAATGTTGTCTACATTTGCCAACTCCAGTGTCTGTTTTGATTTTATCTACAGGGCTTACCTGGGCCTCCTGGACCAAAGGTGAGACATCCAACCTCACTTAGAGGTAGCAAGGTGATAAACAGAGGTGGACACTCCTGGCAAGGACAGACGTGTGCATTTTAATGGGTGGAGGAGGTGGAAAGGAGGTTACATCAAATAGCTGAGAAAGATTTCTGACTGAGCTCAGCATTGCCTCTGGGGCCCGGCCTGTGTGCTGACTCATGGGTTTTGTCTGGGCAACATGTCTGAGTCGCATCTTGACTGAGCAAGGCACGCCTCATCAGCCCCTCTTGCAAAATTCTTTGCCACACACAGCTTTATTGGCCTCTTCCACTCTCAAAGCATTTACCAGCGCTTCAGGAACTGATTTTGCAATGCTATTGTTAACTCCGCCACAGTTTCCCATTTATTCACTTGCCAAAGTGCGATGGGAGGGGGCAGCGGGGGTGTTGTTGTTTTTCAGCTGCAGCCACCCACCCTCATGTTTTTATTTGAGGTGTATAGCCAGAATGAGAAGATAGGAACCCTAGAGCTGTGGCACAGAGCTGGCACGAGTTATCCAGCTGCCAGCTCTTATTGTGCCTTTCCTGCCAGGGCTCAGTCCAGTGCAGGTAACAGTGACCCATGGGTCTGAAGGGTCAGTGGAGTCATGCTGAGCAGAAGGTGAAATTTCCCCACGGAGTGCCCTTCTACCCGGCACCTCCCCAGGGAAAAGGGCAGGGATTTGTCCTGCTCAGGCCAAGCCTCACTTTCTTTTTTTCTTTTTTTGCCTTTTGCAGGGAGACCCTGGGATTCAGGGATACCCTGGCAGAAAGGTAAGAAGGGGAGCTCCAGTATTGTTAAATGAGTTAAGCTGCACTGATGCTTTGCCACATCACAGCTGCAAATCTGTGGATTCCTCTGGGGGGTCCGACAGGCCCACAGCTCCCCTGCTGTCAGCTGTGTAAGGAGAGGCTGGGCCCAGAGATATCTTTAACTCTCTGGGTGTCTCCCCATCTGTGTGCCTCTCTACATGCACTTCCGGGCTGAAGTATACCTCTTGTGTGTCCGGGCCCAAATCCCTGGTTATGTGTTGCTCTCTGGAATAAACCAGAAAAAGGTGATCCTGCTCTAGGTTAAAAGGCAGAAGCTGGCATCGCCGGCAGGTGTGCAGCAACAGCTAATTAACTGTGGGGTTGTCAAGCCCAGAGGGTGTAATGAAGAAACAGAGAGACAGGGGAAAGACACAAAGGAAGATCAAAGAGGAGAGAGGGAATGAAGAGCTCCTGCTAAAGCGATGTCAGCTGGAGATGGGGAAGGCAAATGTTCCCAGCAGGCAGGAGTCCTGTGTCCCATGTTATCTCCACATTGCTTTATGGGTGCTCTGTGAGCAAAATGGCAAGACCTGGGAGCTTTTTAATTAGTTCTGTATAAACTGAGACGTTTTTGTTATGTCAGGAAGTGGAAATTATAGCCCTTGCGGACCACAGCCCACTGCTGCAGACAGACGCAATTTATTGCCTCGTCTTCCAGTGAACTGTTGGTTTTTCCATTAAGAGCCCATCTTGTTCTGTGTGTGCTGGGTGGGCAGCTCTCGGCACACAGGAACGGGGAGGGGGTCCCTGCAATGACCTTGCAGCGAGGGTCTCTCCTATGAGCTCCTCTTACATGATACAACCCATCTGGCTAACTTTCCAAGCAAAGAGCCTGCACTGATCTCGGAGGAATGAGTTCGAGGTTGTGACCTTTCTCTGGGAAATGTGGAAGGAATGGATGAAAGTAGGGGAGAGGATCCTCCCTGGTGAGTGGGTCAGGGGAAAGGGAAAAGAGGGCAAAGAATTGAGCAAAGATGTTAGCTCTGATATGACACAGGATGATGGGACCACTCCCTTCAATCCATACATCACACCCTGAATGTTTTTCTTGATGCAGAATGGTTCTCCTCTCCCAGAGAGACCCAGATGGTAGGTTGGTGTGTGGTGGGCACCTCTGTGTGGAACATCCCTCTCCTGCAGGCTCCTTTTATTCCTGCTCGCTGCATTTGCTTCTTCCTCTGATTTCTTTCTTTTCTTCCTCAGGGTGAGGCAGGCGAGTCAGGCCTGCCTGGTGCACCTGGCCTCCCTGGAGCTACTGGCCCCAAGGTAACCCTTAAATTCGGACTCAGCGAGGATATCTCCCAAGGGCAGACAGGTGGCATGCAAACCTAGAGACACACTAGAGGAATAGGGAGGGCCAGGGACTGGAGGCAGTTCCCTGGAGCCTGGTATGAGCCACCTACACAGAAAAACTTGTTCCTGTGTAAAGGGCCTGGGCAATTTTTGGCCAGAGCAACACCCTGCTGTCCTGAACCAGGTGCAGTCCTGCACAGGCCCCCATCAAAGAATAAAACTGACCTAACCTTCAGAGGCTTTTGCAGTAACACTGGGAGAGTGAGGATATTCTGGTCCCTGAAATGGTTTGTCTACACCCAAAACACATAGGAAAGCATTAGTATGGGCAACCTCCAGCATCCACTGCAACAAAGTAAACAGCCTGGCATTCCCAGTGAGGGATGGGCTGTGGCCAGTGTCCAGGCTGGTACTGTGTTATTATTAGGAGCCAGTTCTCTCTGGAGGCCTGGGGGTTGCATTTATCACGCGCTCCCTACTTCAGCTAATTTTTCTTTGGCCCTTGCACTTATGATTGTGTCGCTTGCTCAATTTCTCTTTGTAGTCACTGTCCCTCTCTCTGTTTCCTCCCTCTCTGTTCTTCACCGGGCAGGGTGAAAAAGGGGAATTTGGCATCAAGGTAGGCATGAGAAATATGGTTTTCTACCACGGTCGATCATCTGGGAGATGCTGCTCCTTGGGCTGACGGGTTGTAAGAGGAAGTTGGGTCTGAGGCAGCTCTGTGGGGTACACATCTGTGCTCTGATTAACCACAGGCAGACACTCCGAGCTCAGGCAATAAAAGCAGCCTTTATCCATTTGGTGGAATTCGATTCTTACCAAAGGCATTTCTCTGACTATGAAGCTCGCTAATGATTTGTTACATCTCTGCTTTTGATGGGCTGGGCTGGGGTTTCCTCATAAAATCTGGTTAGCTGACGCATCAGATCCACTCAAACTCTGCAACTCAGGCTGAGGTTTGGGACCAGGCTTTTCTGTCTGTTTCTGGACACTTTTTACAGGCTCATGTGGCCTGTGCCCAGATGTTATCAATTTGACTGAAATTTACTGTACCCATATATTTAAAGTATATTACTCAAGGTAGACTGTGCTTAAAACATTACAACATTGGCAAGTGTTCATGACAGTCAGAGCATACCGTGTCATGCCATACATCTGAAACATCATGAGAAAAGACTGGTTCTCCAATGTTTTGAAAGGCATTAATAGTGACACATACATTTCGAGTATTTAGTATGTGGCATGCATCTCATTTATTGTGCAGCACATACACTTCCTATGTTTTTTCCATCTGGATGAATTACTATTTGAAGGGAGAAAAGGCCCCTTCAGAACTTAACATGAATGTGTTACATCAAGTTTAAAGACATGTTCTTTAGGAATGCAGGCTCTGGGTTAACAGCTGAACAGAACAGCAGCAAGTGTCTTCCTGCAATAAAACAATGCCCCCTTATAAAACCTGCAATGCATATAAAGTCCAGAGGTTCCCCCGTGTCCATCTTCACATCAGTGTAATTCCATCAAGCACAAAGGAATCGCTTCTGGTTTGTGCCTGTGTAAATAAAAGCAGAATTGCACCCAGAACTGATGTGTTTTGGGAGCCAGGAGCTTATTGCTGTCTCAGCAGCCAGGTGCTCTCCTCTTAAGCTGAACTGGATAACTGCAGTTGGAGCGTGGCCTGGGAGGGAGAAAAGGCTGGAAGGGGAGGCTGCATTCCACCTCTGCTTATGCTCCCACATTTCACTGCTAGCAGACACTTGCTCTGCTTGCGCCCACATACACAGACTGATCAGCCCTTGACTTGGGCTCTGGCAAAGGGGACGTCTCCAGGTCTTCCAGTGACATCTCAGGGTCATCCAGAAGCAAGAGAGCCTTCCCTGTTCTGTGTTAGAGAGCAATGGGTCATGGCAACCCTGGAGACGTGCTCTCACTACTTGGGCCCTTATCCGTCCCACTTCATAAAGAGTGGAGAAGAAACCTACTTTCTTTGGTACTAAATTGCAGCTCCAAAGGGCCTCCTCCCCAGTCCCAAAGCAGCGCCTTCTTTCGCACACACACACTTTCGTTATTGTCAGCAGCACTTTTCTCTCAACTTTGTTTTTTCTTTGCTCGGAGGAATTGAAATGGAAGTGCAGAGATACCCCACATCAGCAGCCAGACATCACGTTGTTCATTTAATAACCTCTCCCCACCCAGTGACAGATGCCCCACAACATAGATTCTCTTAGCTATTTTATTCTGTGGACACTGTTTGTACTTTGATCATATTGAAACCTACTGTGCTGTGTCACATGAAGGTTATTAGACAACCAGTAAGTATAATCACCTGGGTCATTTGAATAAGCATTTGACATGCTGCCCCCCAGCCTAGTTATCTCATTCAGATCTACTAACATTTTCTTTCCTTTTTTTTTTTTTTTTTTTTTTTTTTTTTGAAATATCTTTAGGATGAGGCTTTTTTTTGTTGTACTCTGAGGAAAGAGAAGAAAGAAATTGCCTACAGCCTTGCTCAATAATACCCTCATAATCTGCCTTTCACAGCAAGGAGCAAAAAAAGGAAGGGTCTGTGTTTTAATTAGCAGCCCATAGCCCGTTCTGCTAATGAGCTGATCAGCACGGGACATGCTGTCATGACTGGCACCCAGGGGGTATAAAGCTGCTTGTACCAGGTGTAAAGGAAGAGAGTGTGAGGGTTTTGTCTGTGGTGGAGGGGAGAAGGGTAGTCTAACTCTTCTAGAGAGACTGGTGGAGTACAGAGGTATTTCCTAAATCAGAGAGCTGGGGGATGCTGCTGACTGCCTTCCTGGATACAAAGGGATCAACCCAGTGGGTACTTGCTGTATTACAATGGCTTTCAAATATGTAAAGGCTTAAAGGTGTTCTGGAGAGCTGGTTTTCCTGCTTAATCTCTGGCTTTGGCTCTGGGGCTTCCTTTTGGTCTTAAATGGTGCAGCGTTGTGTATGTTGCTCCTGCTCTTTAATTAGCTCCAGTGCCTGTATGATCCTGCCGATGCCGGTGGGGGCTGTGCAGGTGAGCTGAGGCCATCAGCAGAAAACACAGGCTAGGGTGATTGCCCTGTAACTTGTGCCCTGTAAGGGGCTAGCTCGCTCCCCCTCACTGAAGTGGCTTTGCTTTTGCAGAGCTAAATAATTAAACAGCATTTCAGGCAGGCAGTTTCTTTCAGGAAAGTCTGTGGGCTGGGGAATTGCTTTCACATGCAGGGCTGCTCTGTGGGGCAACCTCTGCAAGCAGTGTGGGTGCCTCCTGGCAGAAAGTATTGCCCTTCTCTTCTTGGTCTCATTTAAGAATAAAAAGATGGAGGACAGTTGGAAAGGAGGGACTGAGAGTGGTCCCCACTTCTCCAGTACAAAGCATTCATAATTATTATTTTTCTTACAGCTGAAAATACCATGTTTAAGTATCCTGCGTAGGGCAGCAGGTGCCCACATGGCCTAGGTCACGTACATTATGGTATTAGATAGTATTTTACAAAATACAGTTCACAGGGTGCCACAATTACAAAAAGTAATTTTAAAATAAGCATATACATATATCTTTGCTGAGTAGTCCTTCCAAGCAAAGACTAAACACCCAGAACAACATAGCAGTAATATGGAGGTTGTCTGAAGATGTTTTATTTTCCGATTACCACCAGATAAAATTCAGACTAACAATACAAGGCAACCCTTGAACACTGTTTCTCCAGATAAGTTTGTTCATCCTATAGTCACTGCAGAGTGGCTCCATGCATGCAGAATACTATGGCATGGGAGGTGGCAGCAGGATACAGAAACTGTCCCCAGCACTGTTGCTGCGGCACGCCAGCAGGGTCAGTCCTGCTGCACACACGCCAGGCTTGAGAGGTACCACTGATGGGAAATGGCCCCAGCAAGGGCAGTCAGCTTGGGGACAGTTGGGGAGGAAATGGGCTGTGCCCCATCTCACCCAGGAGGTTTCCTTATCATCCCATCCCTGGGCGATCCTCACAGAGCCCTGGGAGGACTCACCTCGTGTCTCTTGCTCTCTTTCTCCGTGTTTCTTGCTCTGCTTCCAGGGGGAGAGAGGCATGCCAGGGCTGCCAGGAAGACATGGCGCTAAGGTACCTTGTAAAGAGTGGAGTGACGCTTGTCTGCCTGATCTCACCCGTACCACTCGACTGTCCCTGATGCGCAAGCATCACCTGGATTTGTGTGTGTGTGTCTGTTAGTCAGTGACTATCCTCAAGCTGAATTCTTTCTGCTTCTAAATTGCAAAATACAGGGCCTAATTTGTGAAGGAGATGGTGGGGGAAGTGTTTTACAAAGCAAATGGCATGCCCAGTCCGATGCTGTCTTGCAACATCAGGATCTTAATGCTTTACGCTAGTGAGAGCGGCCAGTTGCTGGTGTTTCTAGGGAATTGGCATTTGTAAATCGGGGGTCCCAAGTGGCGGCCGCAGCCTTCAGCGGTGTGTAGGGATATGCAAGTGTGAACCTGGACTAATGCAGTGATGAATCAGGGTCAGTGTGTGAGCAAGCCTGCATGCGTGTGCATTGCAGTTCTAGGATAAATACTAGAAAATAACCTCATCTGCATTCGCTGCCATTTAAAGGCCAAAGAGTGAGGAACAGGCACCCAAATGCGCTGTGAAAGCCTAACCCAAGCCACTTGCTGCATGTAATCCCTTTCATGACTCTAGCCCGTACTGACTAAAACCTACTGACCCCTGAGACAATCTGGAATGCTTTTTATCCCCATTTATTGCATAGAATCCCTGATCTCCATCTTCTGTCCTTGTGTTTTTTAGCTTTGTCCCTGATTTCTGTTTCAGAAAGCTGAGAGGTATGATCCTGCTGCTCTCTGGCTCCCCACTCCTCCTTGTTTGAACTTTTCCAAGCTCTTTTCATTTTGAACTTGGCTCCCACTCCTCCTTTCTGCCTCATGTGCTACATCCCAACCCCTCTAATTTCCACCTTCTAACACTACTTCACCTTCTCCCCTCTCCTTAGACCCTCAAATTTACTTTTGTAACTGGACCTTTTCACCAGGACCTAACTAATACTAACACAGGGCACACAGAGATTTTGGAGCAAAGGGTTGATAGGGAAGACCTGCTTCTTGCATCAGTGCTGTTGAGGGAAATGTGACTGTCCCTGTGGAAGCAGCTGCCTCCTGGGATGTCAAAGCACCTGTTTGGATTGCAGGGGCAGGCTGGACTCTGCGGTCTCATTGTGGTGGCTTGCTCAGCGCTGCAGAATGATGCCTGAATTGCAGTGCTCAGAAGTCTTTTTTTTTCTCCCTAAGGTGGCTGGCTTCAGAGCTCTCCTGAAAACATTTTACTGGAGGGTTTGTCATCTGTGATAAAAACAGAATGAGGGGAAATAGCAAGACCAAGGCTTTGGGGTACAAGCTGGCCTTTCTTGGGATGCTTGAGCTGATGTATCTGGCATCAAGCGCTGAACTGGGTGTTTGGTCCTCAGTCTGTCTTTGCATTCCTCAGTTATTTGACACTGTTCTGCTTGTTGGCCTTTGCTTCACTTGCAGGACTCAAACTGAGGGGGTGGAAATCTGGTTGTCTTGTCTGGGTTGTGCTCGTGACGCCTGCCTTTGGAGGAGCTTTCTGGAAAGCAGAGCCACTGCCTTAGGTGAACGACCTGCACAGGGAAGGAGGATGCGTGCTGTGTGGCGTTACAGCATTACTTCTGAGTTTTGGAAAAGAAAATATGTGGATTTTGTCTTTTTAGTTCCACGTGGCTGATACTGTTTTGTTTTTAAAAGTTTGTGTCTGGTGCATTTCAAACAAGGTGTTCTTGTCTTTCCTCTCTCTGCCAGGGCGCTCCTGGGATGGCCACCGCAGGGATGAAGGTCAGTTTTACACCACAGTGCAACGGCTTAAGTGCGAGGGCTGGAGTTAGGAGAGCACAAGGCATGGGAAAATGGTCGGACAGCTCCCACTAAAGGGGAACATCAGAACTGCTGTTGCTTTTGGCGGAGATATAGACCGATCCTCAGCAGCACCCCTGCTCCTCCCCACCTCTCTGGGCAGAGAGGCTGGTGAACTCGTGGTACTCCACTGCACTGTCCGGATGGCAGCAGAGCAAAGAGACAGGTTTAGAGGGCTACAAGTTACCCCGGGGCTACAAGTTACCCCGGGGATCCAAGATGAACAATGAAACAGCAAACTGTTGTCCTGAATCCCTCCAGCTGCTGGGAAAAAAAGACAGAAAGAAAGAAGTTATCTCCAGGGATGG